>OZ001352.1:1077999-1677999 GCA_963924055.1 Drosophila limbata
TTTTTTACGTCAGATTTTTATGTCACTCAACTTTTTGTTATTTTTCCGTGTTGCATTGGCAACACTGGGTCGACAGCTAAATATTGAGCACTTTACGCCGCGTAAAATTTAGTTAGCTTGCGTACTAAGCTTAAGATGTTTCGCTGGGCCTGTCAGCTGTATCAAACAGTGATGCCCATTCCGCTCCTTTACTTAACAGCTCTGTTATTTTCTTGAGTCTGAGGACACCCGAGCGTAGCTAAATGTCAAGTTCTTCTTCTTCCCCTTACGCCAGCATTTTTTTTATATGGAGTTGGGCTTACGCCAGGCCTTTTTTTGAGTTTGAGTACTATGCTTAACTGTTTAGAGTTTCGCTGGGTATATCTATCTCGCTCACTCACATAAATTCAAAAAATGGCCGGAGCTTCGACAAAAAGCAGCAGACTAAATCTCTTTGAGACTGCTGACAAAATTCTTTTAATAAATGAGGTGGAGAAGAGGCCCATATTATGGGATTTAAAAAATAAAAAGCACTTCGATTCGGTTTTGGTAAATACTTCATGGGAGAGTGTGGCCGAGACGCTTAACAGAAGCGGTAAGTTTTATTGAATTAGAAAGACATTGAAAATGTATTTATTGAAATATTTACATTTCAGTAACCGATTGCAAGCTAGCGTGGAAGAGCCTTCGCGACAGCTGTCGTTACCACTGCAAGGTGGCAGCCAAAAAGCGGAGGAGTGGCAGTGCCGGTGGAATTGGACCGGAGCAGCCCAAAGCAAAGGACGAGGTTGAGTGGCAATTGGCCCCGTACATGGCGTTCCTGCCAGAACTATCTTCGCAAAGGCGGCAAGTGCCAAGGTTACAAAAATTTCGCTAAAAATTTTTTTTTGTACTTTCTGCAGTGGGATTAACCCTTCAACAAGCCAGGAAATCTTGGGGGAGCTGAGTTTGGACGACTCTAGCTGCAGCACCGTGGAATTTGAGCCAGTTCAATTGGATGCAGATGCTAGCACATCTTTGGAAGCAGCATCGTACTCATATGTAAGTATATACAATTAATTTATGTTCAAGGCTACGCCCAATAAGAGAAGGAAGGTGGAGAAGCCAAAGCCAAAGTCGGAGGAGGTTATGAACATGCTGCAGGACGTTATGTCAAAGCAAGAGGAAATTTTAAAATCTTCAGACCCAGCCCCGATTCGCACAATAGTTCGCTATTGGGATGAAGCCCTTCATGATATGGACCCCGAGCAAGCTAAAGAGACGGAGCAAGCAATGACACAGGTGCTGTGGCAGCATCAGGCTGCATACAAAAATCAAAAACTAAATTAAAAATAAAAAAACCAAAAAAAAAATAGTAAAAAGCAGCAATTTTGCATTTTTCAATAATAACACAGAAAATTAAAGGCAATAAATTATTTTGTTTAAGTTTTTATTAAAAAAATTAGTTTTCACTCTGATTACACACCAGCAGCTTCATTTTGCCAAGAGACTGAGCCCGTTTGAGAGTTTACATACTCCAATAAGCAATCCCGAATGTGTTTCGGATAGTCCTGATGGCGACCTCGGAATGATGGAAGCTCGGCGAGTTTTGTCTGCGCTGCCAGATCCTTTGGCATATATTGGTCTGCGGGGCTCGTACGCATCAAAAAATTATGCAGTGAGCAGTAAGCTGCAACAATTTGTTTAGCTTTGTCAGGATTGCTCAACAGGGTGCGTTGCACGGCCATCCACTTGGCGCACAAAATACCAAATGTATTTTCAATACAACGTCGAGCTCGGCTTAAGCTATAATTGAATATTTGTCAACTTTCTTCCTCCGTATGGCTTCATTATACGCGTATTCAATGGAAATGCATCATCGGCTACCATGAAGTATGGAGTCGACACTCCATTTGTGTAATAATTTATATTTAAAATAGAGGAAAAAGATAACACTAGGAAGCGCAAGAGATGGACTGAGCCTTTGGAAAGTCTTTTTGTTGAGACTTGGGAGGAGCGCATTGCTGATCTGCGCGGGGCCAGGAAAAATGTACACATACATTCCGAAATGGCTAATAAGAAGTCCGAATTTGGCATGGAGATGACCGCGCTGGAGGTAAAGAAAAAAATAGAGTCGAGAAGAAGAGATACAGGTATGTTAAATTAATTTATTATTAATTTATTTTTTTATTTAATTATTTCTATTTATACCCGTTACTTATTAAAAATAAGTAAAAGGGGATATTGTATTCGTTGCAATGTATGTAACAGGGAGAAGGAAGCATCTCCGACCCTATAAAGTATATATATTCTTGATCAGCATCAACAGCCGAGTCGATATAGCCATGTCCGTCTGTCCGTCCGTCCGTCTGTCCGTCTGTGTGAGCGCCTAGATCTCAGAGACTATAAGAGCTAGAGCAACCAAATTTTGCACACAGATTTCTATAAACCCCTTTCCGCCTCCGTAAATCGCGAAAATCCACCACACGCACAGTTTTCAAAATATTAGGTTTTTTTAAACGGTGAACGTTAGCTATTATTATTACCTATCATCCTACTAAATCCCAACAAGATCGGACAAAGATAAAGGTGGTACTGGCTGATTAAAGCTTTTAAGCAATAAAAGTGCCTAAAAGCATGCAATAAAAACAAAAGTTTAATTTATTTAGGTAAGTAACGGGTATCCTATAGTCGGGAGCTCGACTATAGCCTTTCCCACTTGTTTTATATTGCAGTCAAGAGAAAAATGAAGTTGGCCTGTCTGGCGGATCACCCTCAACCTGGGTGCACTTTGGAAAGCTGTCCCAGATGCTTTCTGTTTCAAAAGCCATTCATTCAGAATGGGTGGTTGAGGAAAGTTTGGTTAAGTAATTTGATCAACCAAATTTTTTGAACAAAATTATAAAGACGTCTTTTTAGGTGAGCAGAATGAGGAGAGTAGCGACTCCTGGAATTTAGCGGTGGACGAGTCAACGCTAGATGCCCTTGGCGAGCACTCCGCTGACAGCTTCGACCTATCTGCAGCTTCGTCAACTTCGAAGCCGAAACCAAAACCCAGCTCTCTAGACATGCATCGCCAGAGGATGGAAGAGATAAGCAGCACAGCAGCAGAGGCAATGGTGAAGTTGGCCGAAGCTGCAGATAGGTCTGCTACAGCCATGGACAGCATGGTCAAAATTTTTAGTCGCCTGGTCCAAGAATAAAAAAGTTAAAAAACAAAATAAATTAATTTTTTAAATTTTTTATTGATCCTCTGAGCACAAAAAAAGTTCGCCAAAGCAGATCGGATCCCCTCAGCTCTGGATTTTTGGCTAGCCCATTCAACCTCGAACTCGAAATTGAGCTCATCAACACCCTCATGCTCGTGCCAGAGTTCTTCAACCGTGCTCTTCTGCTCGATTAAAAAATTGTGCAGAACACAACAGCACTTAATAATTGAGTTCGAGCTCTCAATACGGTTGTTTAGGCCTTTTCCAAGTCGCCGAAATCTTGATTTAAAGTGGCCAAAAGCATTTTCAACAACGCGTCTGGCCTTTGCGATGCGGTAGTTGAACACCTTTTCTTCCTTGTTCGCGGCTACGCTGAAAGCGTATGGCTTCATTAAAGTAGCTGATAGTTTAAATGCCGAGTCCCCTATTATCATCACAGGAACCCTCGTGCCTCCAAAGTCCCTGGCATTGGCATCGAGAAGATCGCTTGCTTCAATTAATGGCTTAAGAAGAGACTTCTCATAAATGCCAGAATCGTTGCAGCGGCCTGGACTGCCAACATTAATATACATGAATCGATATCTGGAACGACAATACCTTTACACAAACAGTATCTATTTACGTTACATGACATACTTATAATCCACAAGGGCAAGAAGCACTGTTGAGTTCCAGCCCTTGTAATTGTGGTAGTCCGTCGTTTCGGACGCCTTCGGCTGAATTTTAATGTGGCAGCCATCTGAAATTTACGTGCATTTTGTTTTAATGCAAAATGTTAAATACAATTAGGGTATTCACTTTACTGTGGCAGCCTGGCACATGGCACATGTCCCAAACTTGAAACGTGAACAGCCCTTTTTGTTTTAAATCTGCCCAGTCAGCTGTTTTTTATTTACATTGAGATTACTGTCATTTCTTATTGTGATTAAATCTTATTGTGCCTTGTGATTGTGATTAAGCAAAATGCCTTCAAAAAGCGCAAAGGAAAAATTGTTGGATATAAAAGCGACAGAAGCTCTTCGCGACATTGAGATTATTGAAGGTTTGTAGAAGCCGTGTTGTGAATTTGAAGAATATGTTCATATTTTATTAATTGTAGATGTATGTCCAAACCAAATGGATTCTGGAGTTGACGAAATTTTGGACGACTTTATTGAGGATGCCATAGCCATTTACTCATGTCGTCGGGGGATAAGCATTGGCGTGCCAAAATCAATTGACTGGAGAAACAACATCCTCAGCTCCTTTGGCGACGGACGATTCAAGCAAATGCTGCGCGTGTCCAAATATCAATTTGCCAATATGGTAAATTTGATTAAAGCGGATGAAGTGTTTTTAACGGCAGGTATCCGGCAAATTCCAGTAGATTTGCAGCTTGCAATTGTATTGTTTCGTCTGGGCTCATCCGGAAGCAGTGCATCTGTAAGAAAAATATGCACAATATTTGGGATTGGAGATGGTGGAACCTTGGCCAAAATCACTGACAGGGTTTTTACAGCTATTTTACGCTTGATGCCCAAGTATATACGATGGCCTAATGTAGCCGAGCGGCAACAGCTTGTGGAGCGAACGTTCGAGGAGTTGCCCCATTGTCTGGGATATATCGATGACAGCGAAATTAAGCTTTTTGAGAAGCCGGCCAAGTGCCATGAAGTATATTTTTCTCGTCAGCGCATCTATTCTGTAAAGCTGCAAGTAGTTTGTGACCACAAACTTCGCATAAGAAATGCAGTAATAGGAAGTCCTGGTAGTTACCACGACTCAAAAGTTTTTAAAAACTGCTCAATCGGTAGATACCCTGAGCGATATTTTTCTGGAGAGGAGTGGATCGCAGGGGACTCCGCCTACCCACAGTCTACGTTTTTGGTAACCCCCTTTCGGAGTAACTCCCGAATAATGGATGTGGACCAGCAGTTACGATTCAACAAAAGGCACAGCCAATATCGTGTGAGAGTGGAAAATTGCTTTGGGGTCCTCAAAAGGAGGTTTTGCAGCCTGAAAGAATTGCGCATCCGTTTAAAGGACCCAAAAAGCCAGCATTTGTTCTGCAATTGGGTGCTTGTTTGCTGCACTCTTCACAACATTTTGATAGAAGAATTTGACTTAGAAGACATTGATGAAGAAGTGGAATCAAACTGTGATGGTCATACCGAGGCTGAACCCAGTGGTGCACTCTGTTTGGCGTCAGAAAACAAAAGAAAGTCTTTATATAATTTAATGTTTAAATAAAAACTCATATTTTTACTCTTTTAATTGTGGTTTTTATATTTTAGCTCAAGCTCTAGTTTTAAAATTCTCTCTTTCTGCTCCAGCTCCTGTTGCTTAAGCTTGAATTCATTGTCAGCCTGCTTTTCCTTTAAGTCCATTTGTCTTTCCTTTAATCGCAACTTGCGTTCGTCCATTTCCTTTCTATCTTCTTCCAATTTTAATTTGCGCTCTTCTAGCTCTTTGTTCCACACAAATTGATCAACCTGTAGGTTGAGAGCCTCCCTATCTATTTTCAGCCGATCCTCACGGAACTGGCTCCGATTCGACTCTATTGAGACCAGCTGCGCTAATGAAGTCTTCTGGGCCTTCATCTTTGTCTTTTCCGCAAACGATAGCTCGGCGGAACTTGAGGTATTTAAATTGGATGAGTCGTCCAATTCAATTAAAAATGGGGCCTCCACTATCGACTCCTGATCTACAACTGAGTTGTCACTGGTCCATAGAGGACGGTCCTCTGACTCCACAACAACAACGTTCACATCTTTTCCGCCAGAATATATATCGTCCAGTTGGTCGTAGTAGGGACACATCTTTAACAATTTCGCTGTAAAGTTTGAAATCCGTTATTTATCCCACAATACTTAAAAAAATATTTTATTGTACCTCGCACGGTAGTTTCAGCGTCCCCTTCTTCCACTCCAGCCCCAGTGGACTTGCTAAACAAATTGGCTTTTTGCCAGCCGGTCCTTAGATGGCGAACCTTGTAGCGAACCAGATTCCAGGTGGCTTCTATCTTAGTTTGCTCCAGCAGCTTTTTGTAATATATCTGGGCAGTAGGTTTCTGTAAGAGTATCAGACAAGCTAATTAAACTAAAGAAATTAAACCATGACCCATTTCTTACCTCTATATTTCTATGCACTTGCATATAGTTTAAGATTTCGCCCACTTCCTTATCCGACCACTTCTTCGGCTCACTAAGTCGCTTAGGAGTCCTACGCTTTGTATCCACTGCAATTTAGCAATTAAAAATTTAAATTATCTTATCAGCAAAACCTGTTAGACTTACTTTTGTTGCGTTGCGTCACTAAACAGCTTCTGTTGTCAAAACGTTCGCACTAAAAAATGCCGAAAATACTAAATTTCGATTGAAATTATCGACTTTTTATCGGGTTTTTTGTCATCTCTACATGGGCATATATGCCAGACTTTTCGTAGTCAAGGGTCTGGGTCTGACATCAAGGCATGAAATTTTTCAGTACAAATTGTTGTTGTGACGTTTGGGACATGTGCCATGTGCCAGGCTGCCACAGTAAAGTGAATACCCTAATTATTTTATACTTACCAATAGCTCCAAGGCACTGTGGAAAACCAATTTCTTCAAACCCTCTAACGCACTCTTCCACTCTTGCCTGCGTTAGAAAATTTGGTCCTAAATAAATGGGTGCCAAATTCTTCCACACCAGGCGGCAAAACTCTTTAACTATTACGCAAACACTGGGCGTAGAAACTCCGATCATCCAGCCAATCGCAAAATATTCTGAGGCAGAACCCATTGCAAATACAGCGATTGCAACTCGCTTGTTCAATGGGATGCAATTCCTAAAGTTGGTGTCCTTCTTGGCCATTTCTGGAAGTGCTTGTACTAACTTATCAAAAGCGGCGCGCTTCATCCTAAAAACTTATTTAAATACATCATTGGTCATGTTGGGCACGTCTCTCTCCCAGAATACGCCGTTGCGTTCCTATAAAAAGTGTGGAAAATTTACGTTCTTGTCTACAAATGCACTTTTTACTTACGTGCGCCCAAACTGATTTCGACGTCTGCTCTAATGCAAGATTTAATGAATTAGTCATCACCTTGAATGCCTCGCAAGCCGCCAATGCGTGGTTTATGCCTTGGTTTACTCGCATAAAGATAATTGTTACTGCTGCAATAACTTTTGGATCCATGATGTGATTTTTTTATTTTTTCGCCTTTATTTACAAACAGTGTGTATAATTTCAGTTTGACACTTCGACGTCAAAATATCGGTTTTTTTTACCGGCCTGCCAGTGTAAACGACTTTCGCCGTAAGCTAAGGCTTTTTGCTTACCGGTCTCAGGGTAAATTGCATATAAGCTGTCGTGTGATTCAAATCATTTCAGATGATACTGTTTAACACTGTTATGAAAATTTGCTGTCATTCAAGTCGTTTTGACAGTTGAAACAGTATTGAATGTGTGCACAGTGTTGAATGTGAGCACAGTCATTAGAAAGAGTGCACAGTCATCAGAAAATTTTTTTTTCAGATTTGTTTTAATAAAAATATAATAATGGAAAATAATTGGAGTATTCAAGATGATAATGTAAGGAAAAAATTTTATCTGGTTATATTCGATTTGTGTAGTTGAATATCCATATATGGGTAGATTGTTTTTGGTGGATTTCTTCACAATCTATATATATAAAACTCTTTGTCCTGACTCACTGACTGACTCACTGACTGACTCACTGACTGACTCACTGACTGACTGACTCACTGAGAATCAACGTGCAGCCCAAACGGTAAAAGATAGAGAGCTGAAATTTGCACACAACATAGATGAGATAATTTCATCGTGCAATAAGACGGCGTTTTGCGAAATTCCACCTGTAAGAGGGTCAAAATCAAGGTCAAAGGTCACGGAATTGCTTAGTATGAAAAACTTTTATGTTTCTTAAGATAACTCAACCAAACTCACAGATTATATGTTTGGTACTGTCTCTTACATTCTGACCAAATTTGGTCAAAGTGGAATGACTATATCTTATAGCTGCCATAGGAACAATCCGATGTAAAACACCTTTAGTATGAAAAACTTTTTTTTTTCTTAAGATATCTCAACCAAACTCACAGATTACATGTTTGGTACTGTCTCTTACATTCTGACCAAATTTGGTCGAAGTGGAATGACTATATCTTATAGCTGCCATAGGAACAATCCGATGAAAAACACCTTTAGTATGAAAAACTTATTTGTTTCTTAAGATATCTCAACCAAACTCACAGATTACATGTTTGGTACTGTCTCTTACATTCTGACCAAATTTGGTCAAAGTGGAATGACTATATCTTAAAGCTGCCATAGGAACAATCCGATGAAAAACACCTTTAGAATGAAAAACTTTTTTGTTTCTCAAGATATCTTAACCAAACTCACAGATTATATGTCTGGTACTGTCCCTTACATTCTGACCAAATTTGGTCAAAGTGGAATAACTATATCTTATAGCTGCCATAGGAACAATCCGATGAAAAACACCTTTAGTATGAAAAACTTTTTTGTTTCTTAAGATAACTCAACCAAACTCGCAGATTTTTTGTTTGATACTGTCTCTAACATACTGACCAAATTTGGTCAAAGACGGATGACTATATCATATAGCTGCCATAGGAACAATCGGATGCAATCGGAGATATCCTAACAAAACTCTCAGATTAACTCTTCTTGCCAAATTTGGACTAATTCGCTTAATTTAGCTTTTTCCCGCCAAATTTAGCTTTTTCCCGCCAAATCCCCAAAATCTGACTTTTTAGCCAAAGTTCAATTGCAAGGAAAAAAATTAAGGCAGCGGACAGCGGAAGCTAAATATTTCCGTTTTTTTTTAGAAAAAATGTTATCTATATATATAAAACTCTTTGTCCTGACTCACTGACTGAGAATCAACGTGCAGCCCAAACGGTAAAGGATAGAGAGCTGAAATTTTTACACAACATAGATGAGATAATTTCATCGTGCAATAAGACGGCGTTTTGCGAAATTCGACCTCTAAGTGGGTCAAATCGGGGTCAAAGGTCACGCAATTGCTTAGTATGAAAAACTTTTCTGTTTATTAAGATATCTCCACCAAACTCACAGATTATATGTTTGGTACTGTCTCTTACATTCTGACCAAATTTGGTCAAAGTGGAATGACTATATCTTATAGCTACCATAGGAACAATCCGATGAAAAACACCTTTAGTATGAAAAACTTTTTTGTTTCTCAAGATATCTTAACCAAACTCACAGATTATATGTCTGGTACTGTCTCTAACATACTGACCAAATTTGGTCAAAGTGGAATGACTATATCTTATAGCTACCATAGGAACAATCCGATGAAAAACACCTTTAGTATGAAAAACTTTTTTGTTTCTCAAGATATCTTAACCAAACTCACAGATTGTATGATTGGGGCTGTCTCTTACATTCTGACCAAATTTGGTCAAAGTGGAATAACTATATCTTATAGCTGCCATAGGAACAATCCGATGAAAAACACCTTTAGTATGAAAAACTTTTTTGTTTCTTAAGATAACTCAACCAAACTCGCAGATTTTTTGTTTGATACTGTCTCTAACATACTGACCAAATTTGGTCAAAGTGGAATGACTATATCTTATAGCTACCATAGGAACAATCCGATGAAAAACACCTTTAGTATGAAAAACTTTTTTGTTTCTCAAGATATCTTAACCAAACTCACAGATTGTATGATTGGGGCTGTCTCTTACATTCTGACCAAATTTGGTCAAAGTCGGATGACTATATCATATAGCTACCATAGGAACAATCCGATGAAAAACACCTTTAGTATGAAAAACTTTTCTGTTTATTAAGATATCTCAACCAAACTCACAGATTGTATGATTGGGGCTGTCTCTTACATTCTGACCAAATTTGGTCAAAGTGGAATAACTATATCTTATAGCTGCCATAGGAACAATCCGATGAAAAACACCTTTAGTATGAAAAACTTTTTTGTTTCTTAAGATAACTCAACCAAACTCGCAGATTTTTTGTTTGATACTGTCTCTAACATACTGACCAAATTTGGTCAAAGTGGAATGACTATATCTTATAGCTACCATAGGAACAATCCGATGAAAAACACCTTTAGTATGAAAAACTTTTTTGTTTCTCAAGATATCTTAACCAAACTCACAGATTGTATGATTGGGGCTGTCTCTTACATTCTGACCAAATTTGGTCAAAGTGGAATGACTATATCTTATAGCTGTCATAGGAACAATCCGATGAAAAACACCTTTAGTATGAAAAACTTTTTTGTTTCTTAAGATATCTCAACCAAACTCACAGATTGTATGATTGGGGCTGTCTCTTACATTCTGACCAAATTTGGTCAAAGTCGGATGACTATATCATATAGCTGCCATAGGAACAATCGGATGCAATCGGAGATATCCTAACAAAACTTTTAGATTAACTCTTCTTGCCAAATTTGGACTAATTCGCTTAATTTAGCTTTTTCCCGCCAAATTTAGCTTTTTCCCGCGAAATTTAGCTTTTTTCCGCCAAATCACCAAATCTGACTTTTTAGCCAAAGTTCAATTGCAAGGAAAAAAATGAAGGCATTTCCGTTTTTTTTTTTTCAGACAAAATGTTATCTATATATATAAAACTCTTTGTCCTGACTCACTGACTGAGAATCAACGTGCAGCCCAAACGGTAAAGGATAGAGAGCTGAAATTTTTACACAACATAGATGAGATAATTTCATCGTGCAATAAGACGGCGTTTTGCGAAATTCGACCTCTAAGTGGGTCAAATCGGGGTCAAAGGTCACGCAATTGCTTAGTATGAAAAACTTTTTTGTTTATTAAGATATCTCAACCAAACTCACAGATTGTATGATTGGGGCTGTCTCTTACATTCTGACCAAATTTGGTCAAAGTCGGATGACTATATCATATAGCTGCCATAGGAACAATCGGATGCAATCGGAGATATCCTAACAAAACTCTCAGATTAACTTTTCTTGCCAAATTTGGACTAATTCGCTTAATTTAGCTTTTTCCCGCCAAATTTAGCTTTTTCCCGCCCAATTACCAAATCCGACTTTTTAGCCAAAGTTTAATTGCAAGGAAAAAAATTAAGGCAGCGGACAGCGGAAGCTAAATATTATGGTTTTTTGTTTAGCATTTTTCTATTAGTATATTATATAAATTTATTAAAACGGGCAACTAAATACAATGTTGCGAGCGAAGCGAGCTGCGGGTTGGCGAGCGAAGCGAGCTGGGGGTTGGCGAGCGAAGCGAGCAGGGGGCCTAGCCCCCTAGTTGTATATAAATATAAATAACGGTACATATGCAAAATTATTTTATTACATACTAATTTATGGATTAGCTCAGGTGATTTCATCAAATTTTCTTCTAGCTTCTCAAACTCCTCTACCGAATTGCGGGGACACTTCAAAATTAGCATTTCTTTCTTTGGTTTTATTAATTTTTGAGTCATCGTTAGCTCCGTTAGTTGTCGACAATGCATTTTTTGTTGCTTCCTCCAGTTTTTCGATTCGACTGGTTAACCCTGAAAGCACCAGCAACGAACACTGAGGAAGTATTATGTATATTTACCAATATAGGCCACACCTGCTGTTTGGAACTTTTATACAAAAGTAGTCCATCTACATTGACATTTACCCTAATTGTTTTTCTGGGAAAGTATTTCCTTCAAAAAGGTCAGTCAAACTGTATTTAACACCATAGTGAACATTCTCACTTCCCATTACAACCAAAGACACTTGTCTTGGAGTTTTTTTTTAGGGAGCGTGAGTCGGCATTCACAGCACAGTCATGGCAACGTAAAATTTTGAAAAGCCGATTAATGGCTGACGCTAAAATATTAAATATTATTGCCCACTCTGCCAAATCTTTATTAAAATTGGTCGAGGATCCCGATGCCTAAAAATCTTCTAATCCTTCATACGATCTCTCAAAATCTGTCTCGCCTGAGCTATCGCTGAAAATAAAAACTTCACTACTTCCCTCGATGAAATCTGCGTATAAGTCACTTATATTTTCATCCCCTAATAATTCACTTATAATTTCGTTTTTAAAATTATTATTATTCGTTAATGAAGCTATTATTCTTTCTGGTAATTTTCTTATCTTAGCGGCAACTCTTAAAAAAAAAAAATTTTTAAAATAGGGGGTATTTTATGATGAATTTTGGTAAAAGAATTTTTTGGGGGTAAAATCTGTTTTTTTTTTTTTAACTGAATTTTGAAATTTATATAAAAATTGAAATTTTTGATGTTTTTTGTGTTTTACATGTTTGCTTTGCTTTCCATCACTGGAATTTCTCTCACTCTCCCACATGTTAATTTTTTGCGCGTTTCCAACACTATTAGAGTATTCACTTGACTGTGGCAGCCTGGCAGATGGCACATTTCTCAAACTTGAAGTGTGATCATCCCTTTTCGTTCCAATTCTACCCAGACAATAATTTTTTGTTTAAATTGAGATTACTGTCATTTTTATTGTGAGTAAATCTGATTGTGCTACCCATTTTTAACCAAAATGCCTTCAAAAAGCGCAAAAGAAAAATTGTTGAATTTAAAAGCAACAGAAGCTCTTCGCGAAATTGAGATAATTGAAGGTTTGAAGAAGTCGTATTTAGTATTTCTAGAATTTTTTCATATTTCATTAATTGTAGATGTATGCCCAGTCCAAATGGATTATGGAGTTGATGAAATTTTTGACGACTTTATGAAGGATGCCATTGCCATTTACTCATGTCGTCGGGGGATAAGCGTTGACGTTCCAAAATCCATTGACTGGAGAAATAACATCCTCAGCTCCTTTGGCGATGGACGATTCAAGCAAATGCTGCGTGTCCAAAACACAATTTGCCAATATGGTTAATTTGATTAAAGCGGATGAAGTGTTTTTGACGGCAAGTATCCGGCAAATTCCAGTATATTTGCAGCTTGCAATTGTATTGTTTCGTCTGGGCTCATCCGGAAGCAGTGCATCTGGAAGAAAAATATGCACAATCTTTGGGATTGGAAGTGGTGGAACCTTGGCCAAAGTCACTGAGAGGGTTTTCACAGCAATTTTACGCTTGATGCCCAAGTATATACGATGGTCTAATGTAGCCGAGCGGCAACAGCTTGTGGAGCGAACGTTCGGGGAGTTGCCCTATTGTATTGGATATGTCGATGGCAGCAAAATAAAGCTTTTCGAGAAGCCGGCCAAATGCCATGAAGTATATTTTTCTCGTCTGCGCATCTATTCTGTGAAGCTGCAAGTCGTTTGTGACCACAAACTGCGCATAAGAAATGCAGTAATTGGAACTCCTGGCAGCTACCACGATTCAAAAGGTTTTAAAAACTGTTCACTTGGTAGACACCCTGAGTGATATTTTTCTGGAGAGGAGTAGATCGCAGGGGACTCCCCTTACCCACAGTCTACGTATTTGGTAAGCCCCTTTCGGAGTAACTCCCGAATAATGGATGTGGACCAGCAGCTAAGATTCAACAAAAGACACAGTCAATATCGTGTGAGAGTGGAGAAGTGTTTTGGGGTCCTCAAAGGAAGGTTTTTCAGCCTAAAGGAACTGCGCACCCGTTTAAAAGACACAAAAAGCGAGCATTTCTTCTGCAATTGGGTGATTGCTTGCTGCACTCTTCACAACATTCTGATAGAAGAATGTGACGGAGAAGACATAGATGAAGAAGTGGAATCAAACTGTGATGGTCACACTGAGGCTGAACCCAATGGTGCACTCTGTTTGGAATCCGAAAACAAAAGAAAGTCTTTGTACAATTTAATGTTTAAATAACAATTCAGATTCTAATTCATTTATTGATGGTTTTTATATTTAAGCTCAAGCTCTAGTTTTATAATTCGTTCTTTCTGGTCTAGCTCCTGTTGCTTAAGCTTTAATTCATTTTCAACCTGCTTTTTCTTTAAATCCACGTGTCTTTCCTCTAAACGCAACTTGCGTTCATCCATTTCTTTTCTTCCTTCTTCCAATCTTAGTTTGCGCTCTTCTATTTCTTTGCTCCACAAAAATTGGTCTACCTGTAGGTTGCGAGACTCCTTGTCTATTTTTAGGCGATCCTCACGGAACTTGCACCGACTCGATTCAATTGAGACCATCTGCGCCATTGAACTCTTTTGGGCCTTCATCTTCGTCTTTTTCACGAAGGAAAGTTCGGTGGAATTGGAGTCATTTAAGCCCGATGATTCGACCAATTCAATCAAAAATGGGGCCTCTAACGACGACTCCTGATTTGCAACTGCATTGTCACTGGTCCATAAGGGATAGTTTTCCGACTCCGCAACAACGACGTCCATATCTCTCCCGCCAGAATAAATGTCGCCCAGTTGGTCGTAGTAGGGACACATCCTTAACAATTTTGCTGTAAAATTTAAAATCCGTTATTTATCCAACGCAACTTAAAAAAAGTACTTTATTTTACCTCGCATGGTGGTTTCAGCGTCGCCTTCTTCCACTCCGGCCCCAGTGGACTTGCTGAACGCATTTGCTTTTTGTCAGCCGGTCCTTAGATGGCGAACCTTATAACGCAACAGATTCCAGGTGGCTTCAATCTTTGTATCCTCCAGCAGCTTTTTATGGAATATCTGGGTAGTATGTTTCTGTTAGAGTATTAGACAAACTAATTAAAATAAACGAATAAAAACATGACCCATTTCTTACCTCTATATTTCTATGCACTTGCATATAATTTAAGATATCGGCCACTTCCTTATCCGACCACTTCTTCGGCTCACTTAGTCGCTTAGGAGTACTACGCTTTGTATCCATTGCAATTTATAATTCAAAATTTAAACTGGTTTACCTTATTAGCAAAACCCGTTTGACTTACTTTTGTTGCGTTGCGTCACTAAACAGCTGTTGTCAAAACTTTCGCACTAAAGCATAGTACGCAAACTCAAAAAAAGGCCTGGCGTAAGCCCAAACTCCATATAAAAAAAACGCTGGCGTAAAATCAAGAAGAAGAACTTGACATTTAGCTACGCTCGGGTGTCCGCAGACTCAATAAAATAACAGAGCTGTTAAGTAAAGTAACAGAATGGGCAGCACTGTTTGTGACAGTTGACTGGCCCAGCGAAACATCGAACTGTTTAGAGTTTCGCTGGGTATACTGGAGATAAATGTCTGGCACACAAGTGAAAACGATGAAGAGTATTTGAATATGGTCAATAAGGACGACAATATTGGTAGATTATAACCAAGAATGAACTATTAAATTGTTTTTATAGACATAAATTAAATAATTTTGTATTTTTTCATTAATATAGAGGAAGGACCACCGTAAAAAGTTCAAAAGCGAAAAGTTGCTGTGCTTGCGTGCCATCGCATATTTCTCCGCTATTAACATTAATATACATTTTGCATTGCCTATTCTCTCCTCTTTTTATCAAAATCAGTTCGGCATGTTCTTATTTAAAATAAACCGCTGTTGACGCATAGAGTTACCACTCAACTCTTTGTTATTTTTCCGTGTTGCATTGGCAACACTGGGTCGACAGCTAAATATTGAGCACTTTACGCCGCGTAAAATTTAGTTAGCTTGCGTACTAAGCTTAAAGCTTAGTACTCAAGCTATATAAATTTTACGCGGCGTAAAGTGCTCAATATTTCGCTGTCGAAGAGCGTAGGCCAAGTGTTGCCAATGCAACACAAGAAAATAACAAAAAGTTGAGTGGTAACTCTATGCGTCAGCTGTGCAAACCAAAATAAACAAAAAAGGCAACAAACCCGAAACTTGTCAAAAATGGATTTTAAAGCGAAAAAGCGAGCATTGGCAGCAACCAATGTTTGTTGGCGGCGTATTATTTTTTGAAGGAGCAGGAAGAGGAGGAGGCACAGGAGCGCAAGCGTTCACATTGGGTGAACCCTTAATTGCTTGAAAGGCGCACCAAGGGTCGCTATGCAACATCTGTAAGCGTTCCTTATTATGTTAATTGACACATTTAAATATCTCGTGCATTTTTGCAGTTCGAAAATATGATTGAGAGTCCCAAAGTGTTCCTGGAAAATTTCCATATGAGTGAGGCGAACTTCAACTATTTGTTTAGTTTGGTGGAGCCGTATTTGCAACCCAAGAGGAATTATCGCCCAGATGCAATTCCGCCCAAAGCAAAGTTGTGTGTGGTTCTCTAGTAAGCATTGTATTATTAGAGTTAAAATCATAAATGTATTTTTCATCGCAATATATTTTTTAGAATGCTTGCATCCGGAACTGTGCAACGCCATGCTGCATCTACTTACCGCATCAGTAAGCAGCACATGGGAACAACCATTGACTTGGTATGCGATGCCATTTGTTCTGCTCTGTCTGGAGAGTTTCCGAAGTGGGACAAGGATAACATGTTGAAGTGGTCAGAGGAGTTTGAGAAGCAGTGGAACTTCCCAAACTGTATTGGTGCCATAGACGGTAAACACGTCCCAATAAAGAGTCCACCCAATAGTGGCAGTGCTTTTTGTAATTACAAAGTAAGTGACTTTAATGCGAATCGCTCCTCTTTAGTAACCTTTTACCTAAAATTTTAGGGATTCCACCCGATTGTTTTGATGGCGGTATGCGACGCATCCTACCGTTTTACATTTATCGATGTAGGTGCGTACGGTAGCGAAGGCGACATGAATGCGTTTTCACACAGCACGCTAGGAAAAGCAGTGTTGTCAGGAAATCTGGAGTTCCCTGAGAACCGAATGCTGAATGGAGTGTCGACTCCATACTTCATGGTAGCCGATGATGCATTTCCATTGAATACTCGTATAATGAAGCCATACGGAGGAAGAAAGTTGACAAAATCGGAACGTATATTCAATTAACGCTTAAGCCGAGCTCGACGTTGTATTGAAAATACATTTGGTATTTTGTTCGCCAAGTGGATGGCCGTACAACGCACCTTGTTGAGCAATCCTGACAGAGCTAAACAAATTGTTGCACCTTACTGCTCACTGCATAATTTTTTGATGCGTACGAGCCCCGCAGACCAATATATGCCAAGGGATCTGGCAGCGCAGACAAAACTCGCCGAGCTTCCATCATTCCGAGGTCGCCATCAGGACTCTCCGAAACACATTCGGGATTGCTTAATGGAGTATGTAAACTCTCAAACGGGTTCAGTCTCTTGGCAAAATGAAGCTGCTGGAGTGTAATCAGAGTTGATACTAATTTTTTTAATAAAAACTTAAACAAAATAATTTATTGCCTTTAATTTTCTGTGTTATTATTGAAAAATGCAAAATTACTGCTTTTTACTATTTTTTATTTGTTTTTTATTTTTTATTTAGTTTTTGATTTTTGTATGCAGCCTGATGCTGCCACAGCACCTGTGTCATTGCTTGCTCCGTCTCTTTAGCTTGCTCGGGGTCCATATCATGAAGGGCTTCATCCCAATACCGAACTATTGTGCGAATCGGGGCTGGGTCTGAAGATTTTAAAATTTCCTCTCGCTTTGACATAACGTCCTGCAGCATGTTCATAACCTCGTCCGACTTTGGCTTTGGCTTCTCCACCTTCCTTCTCTTATTGGGCGTAGCCTTGAACATAAATTAATTATGTTATTTTGATGTATTTATTATTGTGTAACTTGTATATACTTACATATGAGTACGATGCTGCTTCCAAAGATGTGCTAGCATCTGCATCCAATTGAACTGGCTCAAATTCCACGGTGCTGCAGCTAGAGTCGTCCAAACTCAGCTCCCCCAAGATTTCCTGGCTTGTTGAAGGGTTAATCCCACTGCAGAAAGTACTAAAAGAAAATTTTTAGCGAAATTTTTGTAACCTTGGCACTTGCCGCCTTTGCGAAGATAGTTCTGGCAGGAACGCCATGTACGGGGCCAATTGGCACTCAACCTCGTCCTTTGCTTTGGGCTGCTCCGGTCCAATTCCACCGGCACTGCCACTCCTCCGCTTTTTGGCTGCCACCTTGCAGTGGTAACGACAGCTGTCGCGAAGGCTCTTCCACGCTAGCTTGCAATCGGTTACTTTTTTTTTTTTATTATTATTATGGCAAATAAGAAAGCGAACATCTTAAAGACATAATCCGCAGTTATGTATGACATGACAAAGAGAACAAATGACTAAGGACGCAAATTGAGAGTCTTGTATGAACGTGTAGAGAGATGATCAATGAAAATACGTTTAAGTCTTCTTCTGGTAGAGTGTCTTGATATGAGCTTTCTTGCGAGAGGGTTGCTATGAAATGAAAGTTTATCGGAGTGTTTCGTGGCGAATTCGTTGATGCTTTCCATAACAGTATTGATATGGAGGTCTCTCCTGATAAATGAGGTACTCACGAAGAATTTAGAAGCCAGCGTAACTTTTTGTATCTGTTTTGGATAGAGTTTCTTAATGTCTTAATATGGGGTTTAAAGGTTAGTGATTTGTCCAGAGTAAGTCCGAGGTACTTGTGAGAAGTAGATATAGGAAGAACTGTTCCGTTAATTTTGATCGGAGGACTTAATCTTCTATTTTTGGTAAAGTTTACTTGTGTAGATTTTGATGGAGAAAGTTGGATGTTCCATGATTTGGTCCAGTCTAAGTAAGTCTTGATGTATCTTTGTGCCAGCATGGAGCAGCCCATGTGAGATGTAGATTTGCATAGAACGGCGGTGTCATCTGCGTAGAGAGCAACCATACAATTCTCGTTATCTAGGGCAGGCATATCGGCGGTAAAAATATTGAACAGGGTCGGGCTAAGAACGCTGCCTTGAGGAACACCAGCTTTGATTGGATGTATTCGGCTTCTCGCGCCATTCACATGAACGATAAAGCTACGATCACGTAGCCAACTAATAAGAATAGCAGAAATTGCAGGAGAAAGTGTTCTTCTGATTTTGACAATTAAGCCGTCATGCCACACTCTGTCAAACGCTTGTTGAATATCCAGAAAGACACCTGTGCAATATTGCTTCTCCTCGAAAGCCTCCAGAATAAAATTCACAACCCTATGGAGTTGTTCATGTGTGCCGTGACCGCTACGAAATCCAAATTGAAAATCCGGTATAGCCTCTGCATCATCAAGTTCAATCCGAATTCTACGTAAAAGAAGTCGTTCAAAAAGCTTAGCTAACGTCGAAAGTAAGCTGATGGGCCTGTATGAGCATGGATCATTGATTGGTTTCCCAGGTTTGTGAATCATTGTAATGAGAGCCGTTTTCCAGGCCGGAGGGAAATACGCAAAAAGTATGATAGCGTTAAAAAGATGAAGGAGGTACGAAATTCCTGCCGAAGGGAAAGCCTTTAACATGCGGCCACCAATACCGTCAATACCAGGCGATTTCCTGGGCTTTATGAGCTTGATCTCAGAGGAGACATCTTCCAGTGAGAAAGAAAAGTGATCCGGAATGTCCACAGGTTTTGAAGCCAAACATGAAATCTTGAAAGACTCGAAAGGAGAAGGAAGAGAAAAAGGAGCAAATCTTTCCTCAAGCTCACGGCCAAAAATACTGGCTTTCTCAGAGTCCGACTTGCTCCAGCCTTGGTCAGTTTGAATAGCGAAATTAGAAGGTGCTTGTCTTTTGATTCCCTTGGTTAAGTTCCAGACATTAAAATCAGAGGGCTTGCGAGAATCCATGCCCTCTAAAAGGGATTCGAAATGACGACGCTTATCCTCCAGCATCTTCCAGGCGCGGTTGTCCTTAAAATTTCCATTCCTTAGCCATTTTCTTCGCAGTCTCCTTTTCTCATCCAAAAGGGCCAAAGCCTCACCTGAAAGTGGAAAGATTCGACTCAGAGGGTTGATAGAATCGGAGCCCTGATTCTGTAAGTCTGCAGAGATGACCTCGATGCACTGATTTAAGTGGTCAATGCCATCGTCAATATCCTCAGGAGATTGGAAGGAGCGGTTGGCGTCTAAGATACGCTCAAGTTTTCGTTGAAAAAGGAGCATGTTCGTTTTCTTCGGCAGGAGAGAAACTCTGTTGCGCAGATAAACGGCATCATGCTGCAAAAAAGCGATCAAAGGCAAGTGGTCGGAGCTGAGATCAAGCTAGCTCTCCATGAACAAATTCCTGTCTGGCAATCCCTTATAAATGGCGAAGTCGAGATTGCTGGGCGAACCACGCCTGCCATAAGGGAAGTATGTAGGGGCACCTGTTGCAAGGATGTTCCAGTTCTGGGATTGTGAAAGGTTGGCGATAGCTCTGCCTCGCTTGCAAGATTTCTGACAGCCCCAGAAGCCGTGCCTTGCATTAAAATCCCCGCCGATAATGAGCCTGGGACCAAGTCTTAAGAATATGTCCAGAAGTAGTGCATCATCAACCGTGTCTTGCCGACCGCCAGGTTTGAGGTAGATAGCAGCATTCGTTAGATCCGAATTGTTGCCAAGGCTGATTGCAACAGCCTGCGCATTGTCTAGAGACGTGAAGGACAGCGGATAATGAATTAAATTAGAACGAATGATAATTACAGCACCACCACGTCCAACATCGCTCGGGTGGTTCGCTGCGTAGATTGAGTAGCCAGAAATTTTTAAAAAAGTCCGGGAGGTTGTGTGACTCTCACTTATGAGCATGATGTCAATGTTCTCTTTGATTAGAAATTGAACGAGCTCCAGCTTATGATGGCAGAGACCGTCCGCATTCCAGATGCCAATTTTTAGCGAATTCAGTTCAGGTCCGTATTGACGAAACCGAACTCGGATGTAGGCGATTTGACAAACAAAATATAGCTTGAGCTGGTTTTCCAGAGAAGTCAGCCTATTTTCCAAGGCCGATTTCTTGAGAACGAATTTTTCCACCAAGCTCGTGAGGGTGAGATTCTCCTTGCGTATATCCTGGAGTTGGGTTGAGAAGCGAGATTCAATTGAAGCGAAACCAGAGCGCACAGCTTCCAAACAGTGTTGAACGTCTGAGTTTTCGCGGGAATTTAAAGATGGACTCAGAACAGCAGGATCTGATCTGGGGATATCAGCAGGAGGCTCGGCAGCGTCACGCCTGAGAACTGCAGCAAAACTCATTGTTGCTCCAGCAGAATCACGTTGGTGCTTTAACTTTTTTTGAAACTCAGCAAGATGTTGATGAGCCGGCTGTTTGCGCGATGGAACCTTGGGCACAACAGAAGGAGAAGCCTTTTGCTGCAAGGGATGAGTAGACGCGGCATTGATCTCTGTGTTCTGATAAGCCAGTGAAGAAACCGCGGGACTGACGTTCTTCTTCTCAGAGGAGATGGCGAGTTTGTAATATCTGCAACCAGCAAAGTTTGAGGTGTGATCCAAGCCACAATTGGCGCAGCAGGCCGGCAAAGTATCGGGCTTCACGCAAGTGTAGGAGAGATGATCTTGTCCACATTTGACACACCGGGGAGGGTTTCGGCAGTACGACTTTGAGTGGCCAAAACGTTGGCAACGATAACATTGAAGAGCACCCTTACGCGAGTTAGGAAGTTCAATGGTAACGACGGTAAATCCAATCCTTTTGTAAATATTTCAATTAAAACATTTTCAATGTCTTTCTAATTCAATAAAACTTACCGCTTCTGTTAAGCGTCTCGGCCACACTCTCCCATGAAGTATTTACCAAAACCGAATCGAAGTGCTTTTTATTGGTTAAATCCCATAATATGGGCCTCTTCTCCACCTCATTTATTAAAAGAATTTTGTCAGCAGTCTCAAAGAGATTTAGTCTGCTGCTTTTTGTCGAAGCTCCGGCCATTTTTTGAATTTATGTGAGTGAGCGAGATAGATATACCCAGCGAAACTCTAAACAGTTAAGCATAGTACTCAAACTCAAAAAAAGGCCTGGCGTAAGCCCAACTCCATATAAAAAAAATGCTGGCGTAAGGGGAAGAAGAAGAACTTGACATTTGGCTACGCTCGGGTGTCCTCAGACTCAAGAAAATAACAGAGCTGTTAAGTAAAGGAGCGGAATGGGCAGCACTGTTTGATACAGCTGACAGGCCCAGCGAATTTTTACTCCCAAAAAATTATTTTACCAAAATTCATCATAAAATACCCCCTATTTTTAAAATTTTTTTTTTTTTAAAGAGTTGCCGCTAAGATAAGAAAATTACCTTCTTTTTGATCGTTTTTTGACGATCTTTCGATTGGACGTTTTTAAAAATTTTGTAATAATTACTTCAAAACGCCTTCAACAACCCGTATAACACGAATGATATGAAATTTTCACAGATAATCTGACATAAAAATCTGACGTAAAAAACAAAGCATAACAATTTTTACTCCTTCTTTGGAGAGCTCCGGATAAGCTTCTACAAGGTGCTGGTTTAGGAGTCCCTTTTCAGTATTACTTCGGAGCGCTCTGGAGGTGCTCCTTTAGGAGTCAGTTTTCAGTTCTACTTCGGAGCTCCCGGAAACGCGCCTTAGAGGTGCTAGTCTGGGAGTCCCATCTTTACTCCTACTTCGGAGCACTCCGGATATGGCTGGCTGGGTAGGAATTATAGGCCTTCATGAATGCATTTAAAAGGGCAAATGAATCATTCACACTGAAAATGGGTACACTTTTTACGGAACAGCTTTGAAATGAATGTCAGTTAATGTTGTTCTAGTTCCTGTATTGACAGTGAGTATGAGTACACTATATACGTTGTACAGTATATAATGAGTGCAGTATATTTGAGTACAGTACATTCACTGTATACTGGGTTTTTTTTGAGAACAATATTTTAAAATGAAATAATTTAAGAAAACATTATAGATTCAACAAACAAGAAAAATAAATTTATTTTTTATATTTTATGACAAACAAGCCTCGTTCAGCTCTACTATATTTGAATTCAAAAACATTATATTATTCACCATGTCTTTACTGGACGCTATTTTGCTGCGTTTTTCAGAAATTAAAGTTTTTGCTATTGAAAAACAACTTTCGGATGCTGCACTACTTGCTGGAACAGCTAAAACCTTACAGCTAGCTTTAAACAGTAAAGGAAATTGGTTCTTATTATTCGTCCACCAATTCAGGACATTAAAATCTTCCGTATATTGAATGTGAACATTTTTATATGCCTCAATTTCGCGTGATATAATGGAGGAGCTATTGTTGTCTTGAACTGGTTCACAATAATCGGCAAAAATTGAATCTATTTGTGGAATTGATCTATTTTGGGGCTCTATTTCGCGTGTTGGTGTCTTTAAATGAATAGCCATCATACTTTGCTCACAATCTTTGATAGTTTGTATCTTTTCAAGCTCTGTAAACTGTGACAACTTATTCTTGGGTGGAAAAAGGAACAAGGCTATCCTATGAAAATCTTTTAAGTTACTGTCGACAACGCTTGGTAAAAATTTCTGTAGTGCAAATTTAAATTTTTTAACTATTTCTATATCGTCGTCATCAACTATTGAAATTTTTTTAAATTATTAATGTATTAATGTATGGAATAGTCAGATTCAATGTGGGATAATTGATACCTTCTAGTTTTTTTTAACAAGCTTCAAAGGGAGCAAGAAGGGTCACCAATGAGCTAATATTGCTTAAATTTATATCTTGCATCCTAAAAATATGTTTTTTTTTTCAATTAGTATGTTCGATATTGCCATCCAGTTTAACTCTACCGATTGAAATAGGTAAAAAATCGTATTCCAACGAGTTGGACAGTAACTTTTCAGGGTACTTTTTACTAAGTGGTGGACTAAGTGGTTTACACATCTTAAGGTGTTTAGTCCGCTGAAGGCAGCTATCATATTGGAACCTCTGTCAGTCACAATCATTGGGTCATCCATTAGCAAATCACAGTCAAAGTCCTGTAAAATGATTTCAATTTTTTTTCTAATTCGATCACCTAAGAAATGTGTAATTTATAATGAAAGCAACATAATTATAAACGTTTAACAACCCTTACCGGTACAGGATCCCTCCATTGATTTTAATGCCAACAGGCTGTTTTTAAAGGTTCCTTCTTTAATATAGTGTATTGTCAATGATATATAAGACTCTTTAAGGAAGTCATCCGTCCAAATGTCCGACGTAATGCCGTAGCCAAATATTTAAAACTCGTCTATTTCTTTTTTAACTTCTTTAAAATGAAATTCATTCAATGCTTCGACGTTTCGTGAGATACTTGTTGGGTGTGGCAATAATGACTCTACGAGTATGTTGACCATTTGCCGGGTACGGAAACACAAACGGAAAGCGTAGAATGGATGGAAACTCGAATGTTCGATCGGTCTCAAGCGATTGTGGTGTTGATTTTTAAAGAAAACGGAGATATCAGACTTGGCGAATAATACGGACCCACTTCGTAGACTTAAGACCAATGCCAAGTTTGAGTGGGATGAAACTGAAGGCAGAGCTTTTCAGTATTTAAAACGGCAATTAGCAACTACATCGCGATTGTCATATTTCGATCCTAGCAGACGCCAGTCCTGTAGCTTTAGGCGAGGAAGAACCCCGGATTATCTTGACAAAAGGAGAGGAGCAAAGGAGACAGCAGTAGATGTTGCAGATACGGTTCTATTGAGAAATGTTTGTCATCTTAAAAAGGTGCTAGTTGCACCATCCTTTATATTTTCAGACTCTGGACCACCTTCCACTGTAACAACGCACGCTTTCCGAATATTATTTAATTTATATTTAGAAGCTCTAGCCGGTATCGTAGCTCGATGTCGACTGCCATACTATATACAATCATTTCATCACATGTCAGTTCAAGGCCTACTTGAGATGTCGGGTTCCCACATCCCTCTTTTTGTTTAGAGCTGGTTGGCTGTTTCTTCCTCTGATGGATCCTTCACTACTTGAGAGGGGCAATAGTCAACTTCTTCGCGGTCTTCTTCCAGTGTCAGTTCTAGTCTTTCATTGCGCTCGTCTGTACTCCCGTCTTCTCGCTGTGGATTTCATCTGACTGCTTGGCCGTGGTATCTCATCACGAAGGGTGCGAAGGCGACTAGCATATATACACAGGAAGAATGGAAGATTTGCTATGACTGTCCGATCAGGTCGAGTTATATACCGATCGAAAGGTATTAATTAAACTTACAAGTGTGCATACTAAGACTTTTGAAAACTCACCTGGTTCGTGAGATAAACAGGTGTAAGTGGGAGGGGCAAAATTTAAATTATTAGAGCAAATGGGGCCGTTGGAGCCTTTTTGATTATTTTTATAGTTTTTAAATATTCTTATCAAAAATACGCGTCGAATAACACCTCAATCATCAAAATCCGACTACTCGTTCAAAAGATAATTAATTTTGAAATTTTTGGTGGCCTTCTCAAAACGAGATGAAAAGTCAGTCTGTTTGTTTGTCTGTTTGTTTGTTTGTATCAAATCGTTGATTTAGCTTAAAAGTTTGAATGAGGACTTGTTCCCGCTCAAAAATCTAGAAACGTTTGTTCTACGACTTTTTCGAAAAATCGCTAGTTTAGCGGGAAATCGCTAAAAACCGCTAAAATTGAATCCCTCATAGCATCCAAACGATAGAAGCTACAGATGTTATATATATATCGTTGAAAAGGTATTTCGAAGGCATACCTTCAAAGTTTTTTTAAGTAAAAAGGTAAACAGCTACAGGTGAAATAAGGTATTTTTTCCCACATTTTGGCGATTTATGAAAAATCTACACATCAAATCACCTAAAAATATGTGATATTAACTATTAACTGAATATACCTTTTACCTCTACACTACTGCATGTACATATGCAGTACGTACACTGCTTGCAGCGTAATGCGGAAATAAACTGCTTACAAGTGGTGAATTCTTTTTGCGGCAGATAAATTATTTTATAACCAAAAATATAGAAATGTTTGTTCTACGACTTTTTCGAAAAATACCTAGTTTAGCGGGAAATCGCCAAAAACCGCAAAAATTGGTGTAAGTGGGAGGGGAAAAATTTAAATGATTGGAGAAAATGGGGCCGTTGGAGCCGTTTTGATTTTTTTTTTATAATTTTTTAATATTCTAGTCAAAAATACGCGTTCAATGACACCTTGATCATCAAAATCCGATCACTGGTTCAGAAGATAATTAATTTTGAAACTTTTGGTGCCCTTCTCAAAACGAGATGAAAAGTCAGTCTGTTTGTTTGTTTGGATCAAATCGTAGATTTAGATTTAGCTTAAAAGTTTGAATGAGGACTTGTTCCCGATCAAAAATCTAGAAACGTTTGTTCTACGACTTTTTCGAAAAATCGCTAGTTTAGCGGGAAATCGCTAAAATCCGCTAAAATTAAAAACCCCCATAGTGTCTAAACCATAGAAGCTACAGATATAATCTATATGTCGTTGGAAAGGTACTTTGAAGGGCTCTTAAGTATATTTTCAAACTTTTTTTCTAAAGTACACAGGCAAAAAGCAACAGGTGAAATAAGGTATTTTTCCCCACATTTTGGCGGTTTTTGAGAAAACGCCGCCAACTATTTTTTTAATTTTCAGTATGTTTGAGCTTGTAAATTTTTTTTGATATCTCATACATAGAATTTTGATGATTGGTTTGGAAGATATAACCTGTTGACTGAATATATACGTTTTACTTTGAATTGGAATAGGACAGCAGCAAAAAAGTGTCATAGCAGCCAGGGTTTGAGAGTGCTGATGGATTTTGCGCTTGGCATGTTGGCATGTGTGTTAGTAAAGGAAACCAGTCTTGCCAAACAGTTTGTTTTTGCTTGTACAAACAATATACACCGATTGGCAAAGTTACACTTTAAAAAATATATCAATTGTCAAAATTTCCAATGTCTTATTAAAAAACTTCTGATATCTTATAAAAAAAACCTCTTTACGAGGTAAAAGTCTAGTGACGAAAACATTTTCATGCCCCAAAATTTCTGATAGCCAAATATTAAATTTTACACATGAATTATTAAACAAAAATTTTTGTCACTGGGCACATTGCGCTTAATTTTTCATACCTAATATAGTACTTTTTAGCGCAGTGCCAGTGACAAACATTTTTGTTTATCTGTTATCCGTACGTAGCATGGCAGCGGTTCAAGCCTCTTTTTAAGCAGTGCTACGACAGTCCGGAGACTGTATCAGTAAAACACATCAGCAAGTTGTGTTGCCAACATAGTGTGCTATCGCTGCAAGGAGAGCGGTCACATTGCTACACAGTGTCCCAAGAGAGTTTCTGAAGATAAAGCCGGATCGCGCTCAAGCAAGCGAGTTTCCCTATGTACTGTAGACGAGTCAAAAAAAAAGTAAATGCTGAAACGAGGTGAGAGCTTTCCAATTACTTTCGACCATTGGGTGAGAGCTTTTGTTGCCAAGGTTCGACCATTGGGTTTAATCCCCATTAATGAGTCCGAAGGTGATGTGGAGTTACCCAAAGCAAGAGAGAATGCTGTTAAAACAAGCTCTAGATTTTGCCAGGGTGCATTGGGTGAAGTTCAGTTAATCGAGGTTGATCGTAAAGCTGTTGTGTACTGTGATGGAAGAGTAGTATTCAAGTTCCAGTTCATTGAAGAAGAACATACAAGGTGCAGGAGCGTACGAGAAGTTGAGGTTTGACAAAGACAAAGCTAAGGTTGTTAAGTATAGTGTTGGTTAATATGTACACCACATGAATAGCGAAAGGAATCAGGCAAAGCTAGACCCTAAGTTCAGAGTTTTTTTTAGTGACTGTAGTTTTAGAGGGTGACAGATACACACTAAAGTCTGAATAGCAACAGACTGTAGAAATATACACACGAAAGCTTAAGAAAACTTCAAAATGGAAAGGTAGCCATCGAGCTGGATAGCGATACTGAAGCTGTTGAAAAAGACAGTATAGAAGCTGTTGAAAGAGACAGTATGGAAGCTGTTGAAAGAGACAGTAGAAGCTGTTAAAATAAACAGTAAGGAAGCTGTTGAAAGAGACAGTGCGGACATCGAAACTGTTGTGTACGGTTGTCGAAAGAAAGTATCGAGGCTCGTGATGGTACCTGACATGATGATTTTTTACAAGATAGTTTTAAGTTGGGAAGAAAAGGATCTTTGAAATACGATATTTTTTAATGACTAGTAAAGTAAAGGAGTGACAAAAATAAAAGTATAAGGTTGCGTTGAAGAGAAGAAGAAAGAAAACAAATAATGTCTGTTGGTTGTGTTGAATATTCCTGAAGAGGAAGTACGGCATGTGTATGGGAAAGATCGCAAATGCAACCAATGTTATGAAAAATTTAGTCTGTAGAAATGTTGAAGTTAAAATGGAAAGTGTTTCCGATTGCTTACACGAGGACGTGTAATTTGTCAGAATGGCCGTGTCGGAGATGGGATAGTTCATATTGGGCGGGTTACTTTAATACTGATAACTAGTGTTGTGAATCCTAATAGTGTTGGGCAGTATTGACACTGCTGGAGTGGGATGACAGCAGAGGCTGTCATCGAGTGGCTCTGGTGTGAGTGTGTGTCACAGGAGGTGACTTGGCAATTAGTCTAGTGAGAGACTACACACGCAGGGACTCGCTGCGCTCTTGCTTGTAATTAAAACCTTTAGAAAACCTCAAAATGTCTTAGACTCCAATATATACATATAAAAAAAAAAAAAAAAAAAAATACTTACATTTTCTAGAGAGTCCATGTCAAGGTGTATTTACTATAAATACACCTTGGTCCATGTCAACGTTTTGCATGCTACTGAACCCAAATTCTCTCCTTATACTCATTTGTACAGTTGTGTGACAGGCCACTCAAGGTGTACTCATTATTTTGTTTGTTGTACAATGTTTTAATGAGAACAACTTTAGCTGTCACTCACTCCCAGTAAGTTATTGAATTTACTGTACAGAAAAAAATGAGTTCAGTAAATAATGAGTACAGTATACTACTGTACAGTACTGTTAAGATAGAAATGAATGCATTCATGCAGACCTTTAGTAGGAATCTAAAATTACGAATCCGAAATTAGGAATACAGCTATTAGGAATCCAAAATTAGGAATACAAAAACTAGGAAAACAAAAATTGGGGGGAAAAAAATGGGAAAACAAAAATTAGGAAAAACCATTATCAAAAATGTTTTACTAAAAATCTCGCGATCGATCGATCGATCGATTGCCAGTGCATGTCTTATTTATTCGAACAATTTATTTCCATTTCTACATGTTAGTATTGTGTGCCAATTAATACAAAAAATCAACAATTTTTTTCGTATTTGTGTTCGTCGTATGTTCAATGAATTCAATATGAATTTGGATTGTTCTTTTTCGGGTCTATCTCCAGCGTTTATTTGAATTATCTTGATGTCATGTTCATCTTGCTCATTCATCAAGTATTTTACAAATTTGAATTAATTTTGTTGTGCCAGCCTTCGATCTTATTGTTAGTACGATCAATACCTAAATATTAATTTGGATAATTTATAACAACGCGTACTTTATGGTGAACAGCTTACTCTGTAAGGTTGAATCATGCATATTCCATAGCTCGATTTCGAATAAAGGTTTCTTTCTATTTTGTGTAAACCGAGCAACTGATCCGATATAGGTTCGTTCAAAATATGCTAGAAGAATTTGCTTCCTATCCAAAAACTCATCATCATCACTCTCTATTTAAAATTTCGTTAAAGTTAAATGTTCAAATGCAGTAATTACATCAGCCGGTCGAACAAAGGCAAGAAACACCGCCATTTTAATGTTGTGTACAAAAACAGTACTCTTTCTATATTCCGTTTGAAGTCAATGGAACTGTAAGTTTCTCCAAACGCTTTGACTAAAATGGAGAAAGCATCCATGCAGCTTCGATGATTTAAAGAATTTTTGTGTTGCGTTAATTATTGGTTTTTTTATAATCTAGTATAATGTGAAATGGCCTTAATTCAGGCTGTAGTTTGAGCAAAGCATGGATAATTTCTTCAATTGTATTTTGGGCCTTATCCTCACACAGCACATAAATGAGGGGTATATAAAAGTTTTGATATCCACCTATTGCAAGAATTTTTTAAAATTATCCTTCAATTGAAAATCTATTGGCAAGACTCACCATGAATTCTAAGCAACTGCTGGAATTAAAGAGGTTTTATTTTGTGTAAATTTTGTTGCGTTCCAAAGATAATCATTCTTGTTTTGTAATCGTAGAAAAATTACTTGATGCAGTATGTAAGATTTTGCTTTAATTTGAATTTAACGTTTATTATTTTTATAAGTATTGTTTAATGTATCGACAATGTCATTAAATGTTTCGATTGCGAAAATCGATAGATTATGTATTTTGTAAGAAAACTGAATTTGGTCACACAGTATCGTGAAAAAGCTGATCGTAGACAAAACACGAAATTGAAACTCGCTCTTAAAACTGTTCAAACTTTATAATACACTTTAAATTTAAATATAGTGAATAGAATAGTGAGACGCTAGTGTTGCCAGTCGTGAATTTTGAAGTTGTGAAATTAATTGATGTTGTAAGCTTGGTATTATTTCCAACTTAGACTGACGATTTAAAGACCATATGGACAGATAGATGTTGAGAAATAATCCGCACAAAATGGGCTCAAAAGAGGAAAGTGATTCCCAAGACACAACACTCACAGAAGACAACAAAAGGCTTTTTACAAGTAAGGCAGCCGCCTATAAAAAAGAAAAAAACGCTGTGCAGATACACTGGGAACAAATGCTTCAGTCATCGAATTTTCAACGTGGCTAAGTAGCTACGCTGGAGTTATTAGCCGGTTGCCCATAACTGAGACCACAAACAGACAGATTATCGTAAAGCCCCTTCTACATTCCAATTATGTAGAAAGACAATGCCCTATATGTAACGACAATCACACATTAAGCAATTGTAAGGATTGGCGTGTCGACACAGATGTTATGCCCTTTGATGGATGATGTTGGAACAAAATCAGGATCACAGGGAAACAAGGACAATGTTAACTTGCAAGACAATTACAGAGGCAGCCAGCCACTTGTTTAAGATTATTCCAGTAATTTTGTTTGGTTCAAATAGCAAATGTGAGACTTTCGCAATGTTTGATGAAGGTAGCGCCATTACTTTAATAGAAGAAAATGTTGCAGATACATAAGGTTTGACCGGACAACGACAAGCTTTGAATTTACAGTGGTATGACAAGAAGATTGGAACCGAGATGTCTAGAAAAATAAGCTGTGATATGGCTGACAGTAAAAATAGATGCAAAATTTATTTTGCCAATCTTAAACCTGCCGATACAAACATTCCAAAAGAACCAGTATTAACATTTGCGAAACCCGCCAATAGTCGATTACAAAAACGCCAAGCCAAGTTTGCTAATTGGTTTAGAGAATGCCCACTTAGGACTGTCGCGAACATGTATTGAAAATGGAAACTCACAGACCATTGGTGTTTACACTAAACTGGGTTGGATGGCTTATGGACCAACCAATGTCAAGTGGGATACGCCAGTTGTAATGCATGTTAAAACAGACTGCCTACACGATATGGTCAAGGAATATTTTGCAACAGAACATTCTGGTACAAATGATCTGCCAATCTTAGAATCTGACGAAGACATACGAGCAAAGTATTGGACACCACGGATTGGACACCAATACCAAATAGGATTACTGTGAAAGGAAAAGGTAGAACTTCCCAACAGCTATAACATGGCAGAAACGCGTCTATTTGGTATAGAGAGACAAATGCGACGTAACAAATACCAAATAGGATTACTGTGGAAGGAAAAGGTAAAACTTCCCAACAGCTATAACATGGCAGAAACGCGTCTATTTGGTATAGAGAGACAAATGCGACGTAACAACAGTACTTTGGAAATGAACAAGTATTTGGAAATGGTTTATGCCAAAAAGCTCACACCTGACTAAGTAAACAGCCAATCAAAGAAAATATGGTACTTGCCACACTTCTCGGCTCAAACTGTACATAAGCCAGAAAAGATGGGATATCGCTTAACACATCTTTGTCAAAGGGTCCAGAGCAAACTAATCCACTCAATTGCAGCAACATATTGGTTCTCAACTTCACAAAAGGTGTAAAGCATCAAATAACAACAGCGAAGAAAGTGAAAAGAAAAACTCAAAACCATTTTGAAAAGAAACCCCGATTTTCACATAATATCAAAAATTAATAATGTAATAAATCACAACACGGATGATCTATCTGGACTTGAGCCCGTCAGTAAGGAAAATATCCAAAAATACAAATATTGTCCAATAACATCATGCGATGTGGAGAGAAGTTTTTCAGCTTACAAAATGGTCTTCGGATAGAAACGCCAAAGCCTCTCAATTAACAACTTAGAAAAAATAATGGTGGTTTATCGAATATTATGCAGTGTGTTTTGGAAAGTTTCGTTAAAATTGTTGCAACTTTGGGAGAATGGTAAACAATGGAAAAGGCGCATCCTGAAAAAATTCTGGACACTTTCTTAGAAATCCCATTTGGCAACTTTCAAAGATTGCGAAAGCTTTGAAAATCGGCAAATCAAACGTGAGTGATGTTATAAAACGTTTTAACGAAACTCACACTATAAATAGAGTCAAGATCCAAGCCCCGAAACGTGGTTTTAAAAGCCGTAAGCTACGACCAAAGGTAATAAGGTCATAGAGAGAAAATCCTGAGTTGGGTAACGGTGATAGAGCAAATAGACTGAAAACCAGCGTATCCAGTATTCGACGAATACGACTTTCCGAAGGTATAAAGGCCTACGTATGCGCAAAATGGCCTAACAGGTCGGATAAATGAAACTTTAACGCAAAAACACGAGCTCGTTTGATCTACAACAAGTTCTACCCAAATTTCAAGGGTGCATAATAATGGATAAAACGTACATCAAAATGAATTTTAAGAAGCTTCCAGACAGAAAATTTTACTTTCCCTATAAAGCCGAGTATCCAGCACCTCGGAAAATAAAAGTTTCTGTCAAACTTCATATAAAAAAAACTGTGCCGGAAACTTTTCGTTTACGTTTTCGTTTCTTGAGTATCCAGCAACTTGAACGAAATCCACAAATAAATATTGATAAATGGCCTATCGACAGGGTGTGTGGACTGACAGAACAGTTGACACACAGCTCAGGAATATATTGTCGACAATTATTTCGTTAGTGTCGATTAAAAAAATGAAAAAATAAACTGTGCACAAAACAAAAAAGTGAGATAAAACTATTTTCGCAACAATATACACCGCCACCAACACAATCACTTCACGTCAGAGCTCATTATATTAATTTTTTTAAATAAGTTGAACTTTCAAAATTGGCGCTGTTTACAAAACACAGAGTGACCATGCACGTTTTAGGTACATCGTCACACGTTTTACGTATATGGGCACACTGTTTTATTTATATTCCACACACACGAAATAAATAGCAAATTTCTAGCATAAAAATTTCGCAGTGCTGGAGACAGGCCTTAAACGTGGATGTGTTGCCTTAAAATATAAAAAAAACCGATGGACTAATAATGAAGGAAAGTTTTAATCTGGCAAGTTATCTGTAGCTGTGCTCTAAAGTCACGCGCTTTGTAACGCAAAAAACGCATTTTGTTATTTATTCGCAAGCAGCGATCACCAGTAAAGTTCTGGCCAGATTTGGCGACGTGCCACTATTCAAATACGACGAGTCTGTGGTATGAAGCAAACAGATCGATGTGCTAACGAAGTGGCTCAACCCACATTATTGCCCCGAGCTCCGTCCTATCAAAAGATATTGGGTAATTGTTAAAGGAAGATTTAAAAAGAGTAGTAGAATCGTATAAAATGGGAAATCAATGCCGATTGCCTTTAACACATATGCTGCGAAAGTGGAAAGAAAATGTGTCCAGAAATTATTGTCAAACATTAAACAGAAAATTCGCCATTTTAAAGGATGTAAACAAAATTAAATTTTTTTTTAAATAAATATAAATGCAAAGCATACGCTTTAAATTAAGCTACATTTCATTAAAATCCAACAACAGGTAATAAAGATATAACCTGATTAAAGCGTCCGAATTTGAAGTGACGAGGCCCTTAATTTATGAATAAGTGCGTCCGACTTCTCTGGTTGCCCCTTTGCCGACACTTTATCCCATTAATAAAAACTCAAAATGTACAGCCATAATTTCTTAATTTTTCCTCTGGCCTACGACTTTTCCACAACAATGTTTGGTGTTATAGGCAATTTACACTGGGACCGGTAAGCAAAAAGCCGTAGCTTACGGCGAAAGTCGTTTACACTGGCAGGCCGGTAAAAACAACCGATATTTTGACGTCGAAGTGTCAAACTGTAGTTATACATACTGTTTGTAAATAAAGGCGAAAAAATAAAAAAATCACATCATGGATCCAAAAGTTATTGCAGCAGTAACAATTATGTTTATGCGAGTAAACCAAGGCATAAACCACGCATTGGCGGCTTGCGAGGAATTCAAGGTGATGATGAATTCATTAAATCTTGCATTAGAGCAGACGTCGAAATCAGTCTGGGCGCACGTAAGTAAAAAGTGCATTTGTAGACAAGAACGTAAATTTTCCACACTTTTTATAGAAACGTAACGGCGTATTCTGGGAGAGAGACGTGCCCAACATGACCAATGATGTATTTAAATAAGTTTTTAGGATGGAGCCCGCCGCTTTTGATATGTTAGTACAAGCACTTTCAGAAATGGCCAAGAAGGACACCAATTTTAGGAATTGCATCCCATTGAACAAGCGAGTTGCAATCGCTGTATTTGCAATGGGTTCTGCCTCAGAATATTTTGCGATTGGCTGGATGTTCGGAGTTTCTACGCCCAGTGTTTGCGTAATAGTTAAAGAGTTTTGCCGCCTGGTGTGGAAGAATTTGGCACCCATTTTTTTAGGACCAAATTTTCTAACGCAGGCAAGAGTGGAAGAGTGCGTTAGAGGGTTTGAAGAAATTGGTTTTCCACAGTGCCTTGGAGCTATTGGTAAGTATAAAATAATGTATTTAACATATTGCATTAAAACAAAATGCACGTAAATTTCAGATGGCTGCCACATTAAAATTCAGCCGAAGGCGTCCGAATCGACGGACTACCACAATTACAAGGGCTGGAACTCAACAGTGCTTCTTGCCCTTGTGGATTATAAGTATGTCATATAACGTAAATAGATACTGTTTGTTTAAAGGTATTGTCGTTCCAGATATCGATTCATGTATATTAATGTTGGCAGTCCAGGCCGCTGCAACGATTCTGGCATTTATGAGAAGTCTCTTCTTAAGCCATTAATTGAAGCAAGCGATCTTCTCGATGCCAATGCCAGAGACTTTGGAGGCACGAGGGCTCCCGTGATGCTAATAGGGGACTCGGCATTTAAACTATCAGCTACTTTAATGAAGCCATACGCTTTCAGCGTAGCCGCGAACAAGGAAGAAAAGGTGTTTAACTACCGCATCGCAAAGGCCAGACGCGTTGTTGAAAATGCTTTTGGCCACTTAAAATCAAGATTTCGGCGACTTGGAAAAGGCCTAGACAACCGTATTGAGAGCTCGAACTCAATTATTAAGTGCTGTTGTGTTCTGCACAACTTTTTAATCGAGCAGAAGAGCACGGTTGAAGAACTCTGGCACGAGCATGAGGGTGTTGATGAGCTCAATTTCGAGTTAGAGGTTGAATGGGCTAGCCAAAAATCCAGAGCTGAGGGGATCCGATCTGCTTTGGCGAACTTTTTTTGTGCTCAAGAGGATCAATAAAAAATTTAAAAAATTAATTTATTTTGTTTTTTAACTTTTTTATTCTTGGACCAGGCGACTAAAAACTTTAACCATGCTGTCCATGGCTGTAGCAGACCTATCTGCAGCTTCGGCCAAATTAACCATCGCCTCTGCTGCTGTGCTGCTAATATCTTCCATTCTCTGGCGATGCATTTCCAGAGAGCTGGGTTTTAGCTTTGGCTTTGGAGTTGACGAAACTGCGGATGAGGCGAAGCTGTCAGCGGAGTGTTCGCCAAGGGTATCCAAGCTTGACTCGTCCACATCAAGGTTCCAAATCGGCACTCTCCTCAAACTGCTCACCTAAAAAGACGTCTTTATAATTTTATTTAAAAAATTGGTTGATTAAATTACTTACCCAAACTTTCCTCAACCACCCATTCTGAGTGAATGGCTTTTGATACCGAAAGCATCTTGGAGAGCTTGCCAAAGTGCACCCAGGTTGAGGGTGATTCGCCAGACAGGCCAACTTCATTTTTCTCCTGACTGCAATATAAAAATAGAAATAATTAAATAAATAAATTAATTAATAATAAATTAATTTAACATACCTGTATCTCTTTTTTAGCGACTCTATTTTTTTTTTTACTTCCAGCGCAGACAAATCCATTCCAAATTCGGACATCTTATTAGCCATTTCGGAATATATGTGCACATTTTTCCTGGCCCCGCTCAGATCAGCCATGCTATCGTCCCAAGTCTCTTCAAAAAGGCTTTCCAAAGGCTCGGTCCATCTCTTGCGCTTCCTAGTGTTATCTTTTTCCTCTATTTTAAATAAATTATTATGCAAATGGTATATACAAAAAATTACAATTATTAAAATATTCGGTAATTTTCTGGATTAAGCCCGCGTGCTTTTATTTTTTAAAAATAAAATCGCGCGCGCATTAACTTTAAATCCCACACTCCTCAAAAATAACACTTTATAGCCCAATTTCTTTTAATATTATTCGGGAGTCTCCAGAAATTTTGTAAAGTAGCACCACTTACGTCTCCACTACCCTGTAGGAAGAAGGTAATTCTGACGACTGGTGCTAATGACAATTTAACGGATACCGTTGCCGGTAGTGTTGGTAAACGGCAAAAAAATTACAAAACGAAATGTACACACCGAACATAAAGTAGTGTTGGAAAATGTTCCAGCTTATAGAAAAAGTCATCAAAATCCGCCTTGCATAAGTACATTTTGCATTGAAATTTTAAAACTTTTTAAAGAAAAAACCAATGGAGACCTAAAAAAGTTCTTTTACCTAAATTCATAATAAATCGCCCTCTTTTTGTGTTTTTTTTTTATTTTTTTTAACACGCGGGCTTAATCCAGAAAATTACCAAATATTCATACTTGCTGCGCTCATTATTTTTATTTGAATTGTCATTTTTTTTGTGGTGGCAAATCGATTAATTATCAATTTTGACCAGAGCTGCCACCTTTTTTTGTCAAAAATCGGCCGGTAATGATGCCGGTATCAATACCGGCACGCCGTAGAGCCTTTATATTTGAACCAAACTGTCAAATTTTTGTATGGTAAAGGCCTACTTACGGGCCTTATACCGGCTTTTTTTCGTTACGGCCTCATACGGGTCTCAGTGTAATAGCCTTTCCTCACTGAAACTACATTTCAGCATTTTCGGAGCAAATGTCACATTTCACCCTATACAAAAATGCTAAATTGCCTATTAGACGCCCTGTCTTTGCTGTGTGATTCCTTGTTTTTCTCTAATCAACTTACCTTAACTTGACTCTTTACAGTACTTTGTTTTTCCTGTCACCCTTAGTATTTTTAGCTAGCATAGTTCACCCTGATTTATCTGTCACCTTTTTCACAGCTTTGTTTTTTGTGTTTTTATTTTTAATTGTTTGCTCGCAGCTTTCGGGTGGTGCCAGTAAAGTGTGGGTGAAAAGTTTTTGTTACTGCCAAAAGGGCAGTTGACAAAGCAGGTTAATTAAGATATGAATTATTTGTGATAATTGAGTAAATGAATTGAAATTTTGAAAGGGAAAGAGAAAAATTTAGTAAGACTCTGAAGATATTTAATGCAGAATTTTTTTTTAATAATTCATGTGTAAAGATATCAAAAAACGCGAAATTTTAAAAGCTCAAACATATTCAAAATTAAAAAAATCCTTAGCGGCGTTTTCTCGAAAACCGCCAAAATGTGGAAAAAATTACCTTATTTCACCTGTAGCTTTTTACCTATGTACTTTAGAAAAAAAGTTTGAGGGTATGCTTAAGAGCCCTTTAAGATACCCAGTAAAACTTTGCTCTTTTCAAAACCTACTACTTTTCACGTTCAACTTCCGAGTAGTACTAGTTGCCAAATCTGACTTTCCCAATTCGTTTTTATATAGGGGCGAGACAGGAATAGAAGTAGGTTTTTAGAAGCAACTTTGGAAGGGGCTCTTTTATTGCACTGCTAACTAACATTTTCCTTTCCGATACTCATTTCCAAAATCTAGTGTCCAGAATGTGGAAAATGGAAGGCAAAAAGGCAGTGGCTCTGTTATTGCACTACTAACTAACATTTCTGTTTCCTATATTGATTTCCAAAATCTACTGACAAGAATGTGGAAAAAGAACGCAGAACGGAAGGTTCCTTTTGAAGGGTACAGGAATGTATTCCAAATGAAAATATTTTTTATAAATTTTAATAATCCATTACAAATAAAAGAAATTTCGTATATATAAATACTTTATATTATACTAGGGGGCTACGCCCCCAGCTCGCTTCGCTCGCCAACTCCCAGCTCGCTTCGCTCGCAACATTGTCTTTAGTTGTCCGGTTTAACAAATTTACATAATATTCGCCCCCTGCTCGCTTCGCTCGCCAACCCGCAGCTCGCTTCGCTCGCAACATTGTATTTAGTTGCCCGTTTTAACAAATTTATATAATATAGCATTTTTTCTTTAAAAAACCGGAAATATTTAGCATCCGCTGTCCGCTGCGTTAATTTTTTTTCCTTGCAATTGAACATTGGCTAAAAAGTCGGATTTTGTGATTTGGCGGGAAAAAGCTAAATTTGGCGGGAAAAAGCTAAATTTAGCGGGAAAAGCTAAATTAAGAGAATTAGTCCAAATTTGTCACGAAGAGTTAATCTGGGAAATTTGTTAGGATATCTTCGATTGCATCCGATTGTTCCTATTGCAGCTATATGATATAGTCATCCGACTTTGACCAAATTTGGTTGGTATGTTAGAGACAGTACCAAACAAACAATCTTCGAGTTTGGTTGAGATATCTTAAGAAACAAAAAAGTTTTTCATACTAAAGGTGTTTTTCATCGGATTGTTCATATGGCAGCTATAAGATATAGTCATTCCACTTTTACCAAATTTGGTCAGAATATAAGAGACAGTACCAAACATATAATCTGTGAGTTTGGTTGAGATATCTTAAGAAACAAAAAAGTTTTTCATACTAAATGTGTTTTTCATCGGATTGTTCCTATGGCAGCTATAAGATATAGTCATTCCACTTTGAACAAATTTGGTCAGAATGTAAGAGACAGTACCAAACATATAATCTGTGAGTTTGGTTGAGATATCTTAAGAAACAAAAAAGTTTTTCATACTAAGCAATTGCGTGACCTTTGACCCCGATTTGACCCACTTAGAGGTCGAATTTCGCAAAACGCCGTCTTATTGCACGATGAAATTATCTCATCTATGTTGTGTAAAAATTTCAGCTCTCTATCTCTTACCGTTTGGGCTGTACGTTGATTCTCAGTCAGTCAGTCAGTCAGTCAGTCAGTGAGTCAGGACAAAGAGTTTTATATATATAGATTATACTTTTTATTATTAGTTTTGTTTGTAAATTAATTTTTATTGTTATTGTTGTTGCTGTGCTTCTCTTCTGTTTTTTGCCTTGCCGATGGCCACACGAACGTCTCTCGCATAGTCAACAGAGGTGTATCCTTCTCTTCTGTTTGCTTCTGTGAAAGTTAATGCTTGAGAAAGGTATCTCGGATGAACTGATTGAACCATAGAGAGCGACATTTAGATTCTGAAACGAGCTAAGCCCCTTCTTGGAATATATGTTAACACTCCGTTTTTATATTTGACGACATAAATAATAAATTTAAGAGAAAAAAATATATTAATATAATTTCTACTGAACAAAACACATTAGCACTATATTTACGAGATTTAATTGTAAGAATTTCATAAATATATTTATTTTTCTTCTAAATGAAAAATTTGCAAACGCTTGCTCGTTTTAACCCTCTAACACCCAAGCGTGCCTCAAGACACTTATCCGTTAAATCATAATAACTAAAAAAGAAATCCGATTTCTTACATGAAAATATTTTTTAATTGTTGCTAAGAAACACAGCTTGACATTTTCAACCAGTTTTAAAGCACTCGGAAGCTTTTAAATGTGCTTTTATTTTAATTTGGACATGCCATGTGTTTTTTCTATTTTTCTTGCGCGAAAAATCTCGGGAGGGTCAATTTCAATCCGCTCTTATGCTGCACACACAACAAAATCTATTTGGTTGGTGTTACATAACAATAGACAAATGTCAAATCTAAAATGTAAACATATTTTCAACCGACTTTTTTCACTGATAGCCCCAAAAAAGCCTTGAGTCACTTTTTACATTTTGTCACCTTACAGGTAAACGAAGCCATGTACACCTTTTCTGAGCTCATTTTTGAATTTAGAGGCCCAAGTTCACTTTGGAAAAAATAATTTGACTTTTGTTTCTTCATTATTTTCAAAGATAGCCTTAGAGGGTTAACAATCAGCTCTGGAATAAAAATAACAGACAAAAAAAAAGAAAAAAGCTGTGACTGTTATGCTTTTCTGCTAGTTAACAGATGTTGTGCTTCTGTTTACGAAAGCAGAGGCTTACCAGAATTACGAAGCATAGCAGTCTGTAACGAATGATTTAAAAGTGCTGACATTTAGCCTTCCCAACTCATGAAATAACATAGTTGCCTTTATCTCATGTTGGGAACAAAATTGTCACATGGAAAAGGTACATACTGCTTTTTTAGCATGAAAATTAATGCTGACAGAACACGTTGCCTGGGAACACACCTTCCCAAAAGTTTTACTGGGTACCTTTCCAACGACATATAGAGCATAAGTATCACTGCGGACGGCAGTCCGCGCTAGTGACGAAAGCAACACGAAGGGTGCGAAAGGCGACTAGCATATATACACAGGAAGAATGGAAAATTTGCTATGACAGTCCGATCGGGTCGAGTTATATACCGATCGAAAGGTATCAGTCTAACTTAAAAATGTGCATACTAAGACTTTTACTCACCTGGTTCGTGAGATAAACAGGTGTTAATGGGAGGGACAAAATTTAAATGATTGGAGAAAATGGGGCCGTTGGAGCCTTTTTAATTTTTTTTATAATTTTTTACTATTCTTATCAAAAATACGCGTCGAATGACACCTTGATCATCAAAATCCGACCACTGGTTCAGAAGATAATTAATTTCGAAATTTTTGGTGCCCTTTTCAAAACGAGATGAAAAGTCAGTCTGCTTGATTGTTTGTTTGTATCAAAGCGTTGATTTAGCTTAAAAGTTTGAATGAGGACTTGTTCCCGATCAAAAATCTAGAAACGTTTGTTCTACGACTTTTTCGGAAAATCGCTAGTTTAGCGGGAAATCGCTAAAACCCCCTAAAACTAGTTTCTATGGTTTGGATACTATGGGGGTTTTTAATTTTAGCGGTTTTTAGCGATTTCCCGCTAAACTAGCGATTTTTCGAAAAGTCGTGGAACAAACGTTTCTAGATATTTGAACGGAAACAAGTCCTCATTCAAACTTTTAAGCTAAATCAACGATTTGATCCAAACAAACAAGCAGAGTGACTTTTCATCTCTTTTTCGTAAGGCCACTAAAAATTTCTAAATTAATTATCTTTTGAACGAGTAGACGTATTTTACTGATTGAGGTGTCATTCGACGCGTATGTTTGATTAGAATAGTAAAAAATTAAAAAAATCAAAAAGGCTTCAACGGCCCCATTTGCTCCAATCATTTAAATTTTGTCCCTCCCACTTACACCTGTTTATCTCACGAACCAGGTGAGTTGTTGACACGGGGGTGTTGACACGCCCACTTTTTCAAAATACTTCTAGTAGTATTTATAACACTAGAAAAAAACCGCATCAAAATATCTTGAGTACTTTAGGAGGTATTAATTAATGCAAACAAGAACAGGTCAAATTCCCCATACTGCAAACGAACAAATCGGCCTTTGAAATTGTGAGGTTACTTGCTAAAAAATTAAATTTCACCAAAAGTAGTTAAAAGTGTATTTTTAGACAACAAGAATTTGAAAGAGAATTAAATACTCTACAGCACACAATATATTTCAGCGATGGAGTCACTTTAAATATCTTTTTAAAAATGATACTGAATAAAAAATTTTCTTTTGATAGACTACTTAGACACGATCAATTTCTACATTTGACAATCACAAACACATAGTACAAACCACACTGATTGGAACTCATTTCAAAAATTGTCCAGGTGTTGATTAGTTTTTCACTTGTTGGCACATTCAAATTGCGAACAAAACAGTACAATTTGTAAAGCAATTGCTTTGCAAATACAACCCTGTGTTTAACAGCTGATTTCTTCGAAGTGGCGCCATCTATTGAGATTTCTGGTACGCAACATTGAAGAACCATCTTTTGTTAACGATTTGCACTGAAAAATATTTTAAATTGGCGACATTCAGAAAATGGGTTTTGGCCCTCAAACTCGTGAAATTACCCATAGTGTCATGTTCTACAAAGTCAGCTAATAATGAATAATTTTTAAAAAGTTTGCTGACTCTGGGAGTTGAACCCACGACCATCAAAAATCGCAAATTTGATGGGAACTTGTCACCTTAGGCCACCGGAGCCAATATTCAGCGATTCTATATTTTGCAGTTAAGATTTCTCAAAACACCCTTTTAAAATTCAAAAACATTAAAAAAAAACCTTCGCAGATCATCTATTAACAAATTTATTGAATTCAAAATATTAAAAAAAAATTTTGTCCGTTTCGGAGCTCGAACCCGCAACCCGAATTGAGAATATATGCAAAAAACGAACACTAGACACTGCGCCACTGGCGATCTTAAAGGACAACTATCTAATTATATATTTCCTTGTTACTGGACTGTAAGTCAAATGTACTAGATCGTTCAAAAAGTCCCCGGACTGACACATAGGCCGAACATTAAAAAAGTAAAGGGGTCTATTAACTTTGTCACAAAAAAAAATGTGCGTAACAGGCAGAAGGAGGCGTGGCAGATCCAATAAAGTATATATATTCTTAATCAGCATCAACAGCCGAGTCGATATAGCCATGTCCGCCTGTCCGTCTGTAAGAGCGCCTAGATCTCAGGGACTATAAGAGCTAGAGACTCCAAACTTGGTATGTAGGTTCGTCTATATTGCAAGCAGATCGAGTTTGTTTTAGATTTTGAATCGGACCACTATATCATATAGCTTCCATAGGAGCAATCAGTGTAAAATCAAGTCTTAGTATGGAAAACTTTTTTGCTGTTTGAGATATTTCAACCAAGCTGACAGAATATGCATGTATAATGGTCCCATACATCCTGACTAAATTTGGTTGGAATCGGACCACTATATCATATAGCTGCCATAGGAATGATCAGTAGAAAATCAAGTCTTACTATGAAAAACCTTTTTGTTGTTTGAGATATATATATATATAAAACAAGTGGGAAAGGCTATAGTCGAGCTCCCGACTAGGATACCCGTTACTCACATAAATAAATTAAAATTTTGTTTATTGCATGCTTTTAGGCACTTTAATTGCTTAAAAGCTTTAATCAGCCAGTACCACCTTTCTATTTGTCCGATCTTGTTGGGATTTAGTAGGATGACAGGTGATAACAGTAGCTAACGTTCACCGTTAAAAAAAAACTTAATATCTTGAAACTGTGTGGTGGTGGATTTTCGCGATTTTCGGAGGCGGAAAGGGTCTTGGCAAAATTTTGAAACAAACTTGACCTGCGTGGGGTTTATAGAAATCTGTGTGCCAGACTTCATTGCTCTAGCTCGTATAGTCTCTGAGATCTAGGCGCTCACACAGACGGACAGACAGAAGGACATGGCTATATCGACTCGGCTGTTGATGCTGATCAACTATATATATCTACATATATAAAACTCTTTCTCCTGACTGACTCACTGACTTACTGACTGAGAATCAAAGCAATAAGACGGCATTTTGCGAAATTCGACCTCTAAGTGGGTCAAATCTGTAACGAACACGTGATGTGTGTAGCAAACTGGAGGCGTACTCTGCCTACGGGTTCGACTAGAGCTCAGGGAAAGTGGGGTGGGTCTTTTGCCACCTAGCAAGCCGCCGTGTTACACAACTAAAATTGTATACAGAGTTAAACTTGGAAATAGATATCAACCAAATAAAAGGAACTAAGAGCAGATCAGAATGAATTATCAGATGTGAAGAACTAAGATGTTGTTGTTCTTCTTCTTTACCCTCCCAGCCTGTAAAGACTTCTAAAATTATGTGCCTTTACCCTATATCAATGCAACAATGTTATTTCAGGTGCCCATTAAGGCGAATTAATTTAATTCATAGCTACTTCGTAATACTTCATAGATTCACAATATTCATTTTACCTCGGCGGAGGATTTTTAGATACAATGCCAGAAAGATATATTACATTCGAGGTTATTGATAAGAAAACGGGTTCGAAGTTGGTATGTTTATAGTATTCAAATATACGATTTCAGATTATTGCTGTTATATATGACTTACATGATTTCAGATTATTTTTAAACGGGTTGCGGCTGAGCCGTACTCACATACTTTAAATTTTGAATATTAAACTCCACCGTAGTCGACACGCCTGAAGACGAAGATGTGCTGTGTGAACTTCAAATGGATTAGAATATATAACAGCTAAGAATTTGATATTATATACATACCATACCAGAAATAACTATATTTATCTTACTTGGCTAAATTGTTTTCAAATTGATTCTTAATATGACAATCTTTGTATCATATTCGTTGTTTGGAATGTTATAATAAAGATTTAAAGTATTTAAAATTTAATTTATGTTTATTTACGTTACTTTAAGTGCCATTGGGTTTAGTTCGATGACACGCAAATGAAAAGAAAAAGCAAAAGATTCAAAATAACCGCATACTCGCTTCCACCGCGATATTATCCCTAACAGGGGTCGTCACTGCAGTGTCTCTAGTCCATCTTCTTATTGTCGAAACAACATCAAGCCTTCCACGAAGCTATCAGGTACAGTAACGCAACTATAGCAGGGATTCTGCCATGTCGTCGTTATCTGCAGCGTCAGCAACGCAAAGGGGTGGTGCGCACAGAGTCTCCGCCACGAGGGTGTGCGCACATGGTCGTCAACGAAAACAGAAACAGAGCCAGAAATGGCCACACAGAGCAGTGTCTCAGCAGCGAAAAGATTGTCGAAAAACAGGTTCTCCAGCGATCGTGTGCGATCGCGTGCAACACAACTGATGTATGTGTTTGTGTGCTGAACAATGTTGGCCACGAGGCGTTGCCAGCAGCGTCTCTGCGGCAGCGTGCAAATTGAAAATGCGTTTGTTGGCTGCGCCGAGTTTGACGCTGTGCGCTGGTCTTTGATGGTGGCAGCGGCCAAACGTCGCAAAGACTCCAATGCCTGCACGAAGGAAAACTAATTAGACACGAGTCTTTCACTTTTTATACAACATACCTTTTATTGCCAAATCTCACTTTTCACAAAAAATACGTGCACGTATGCACTTGCACGATCCGTGTGCACAAATAGTGCAACAGAAATCACAAAACTTTTGATTGATATTTCGGATGCTTCACAATGATTTAATTCTTTCGTCACCAGGTGCGATCTGCACTTGCCAATTGGTAAAAGCGAAAAGAGACAGATGGACGGAAGCTAAGCGTCACTATCGCGAAAATTAATCGTATGCCCATGAACGATTTGCAGACTTTACCGATTAATCGATTAATTACTCAAAATGGTAATTAGTAGTCCTGCCAACGCATCAAAAATGTTATGTTAGCAGACTGTAAGTTAACAGATTGCCTTACAGCTGCTAATTAACAAAACAGTAGCGTCCGAAATAGTGTATAAACAACAAACAATTCTGCAAGTGAAAAATAAATGGAAAATGTTGCAGAATGAGTTTGAGCAAAATGCTCACCACTACAACCACAGTTTTAAACTTAGTCTTCATGACAAAGTTTAGAATTGAAAAAAAAAGGTGAGCAAGGAATTACCATATATCCTTGGCATGAAAGGTTCCTAATTCTTTTCCATTGGGATCTTCTAAAAGATATAACGTATTTCCATACTTTTTCTTGATTCGTGCTTTTATTCCAACAGGCGCTAGTTTCGCATTAAAATTTGCTGCTGCATTGCTTAACGCAAAGTTTCGCTTGATGACTTCTTGGCCAACCTCAAATGAACGAGGCCTAGAACGCAAATTGTATGTCTGCTGATTTCTCTCATACGCCTTCGTGAGATGTTTTTCAATATTTGAGCGAAGCTTATGGAATTCATCGATTCTAGATAATCCTTCGGTACCCTCGCTGAGCAGATTGAGATTTCGCAACAGTTTGTAATCGTGACCGTGCGTTATCATGTGCTGTCCGAATACTATAAAGTATGGCGACATTCCTACAGACTGGTGAATTGAATTTCGTAATGCGGAATTGATGCTAGGCAAATATATGTCCCATAGACGCTGACCACTACGAACGTATGCTCTTAAAGCTGCGTTAATAGATCGATTAACTCTCTCGGCTGCATTGGATTGAGGAGCATACGCACCTGTAGTCATATGTTGAATACTGTATTTGGAAATGAAGTTAGCGAACTCATGGCTTTTAAACTGAGTGCCATTGTCACTAACAACAATTTCTGGTACTCCGAAGCATGCGAAGATTTCGTCTCTCAAGTAATTAATAACAATCTGGGAGGTGAATTTCTTAACTGCTTTCAGAAAAGTAAACTTTGAAAAATGATCCAGTACAATGAAAATACCAACGTTGCCTTGTTTGGTTCGAGGAAAGGGACCAATAAAATCAATATATAACCTCTGAAAAGGTCTATCACTGGACACTTTGCTACCCATAGGTGGTTTTAAAGCGCATGTAGGATACTTAGTTGTCTTGCATGTATCACAGTTTCTAATATAGTTGCGCACGTCGACAACCATATTAGGCCAGAAAAATCTTCGTCTTATTCGTTCCAAACATTTTGCGATGCCGCAATGGCTGGAAATCGGCTGATCATGAGCGGCTTTGATGACTGGTATGCGTAACGCTTCTGGAATAAATAATTTCCAACAATCATCAGAGTCCCGATCGAAAGTACAACGACGATAGATAAATTTGTCAACAACTTGAAAATCCGGTAGCTTAATAGTCTGATAATTCTCTCTAAGCTTGCTGTATTCTTCGGATTGAAATGCATCTGAATCTAGATCAATTTCTGGGAAAAGTTCAACTTCTATTGCAGCGACTTCATCGACTTCTTCGAACGACCTCGAAAGAGCGTCAGCTACAACATTCTCGCTGCCTTTTCGGTGTTCGATATTAAATGAAAATCCTTGCAACTTAATTGCCCATCGCGCCAATCTTCCACTCAAATCCGACTGATTCATTAACCAGCGCAGACTTGCTTGATCGGTAATGACTTTGAACGATTGTCCTTCGATATACATTCTAAATTTCTTGATTGCCAAGACGACTGCTAAGCATTCAAGCTCAGTCACTGTATAATTCCGTTGCGCTTTATTTAACTTTTTAGACATATATGCTATAGGTTTTTCGCATCCAGAATCATCAGCTTGAGCTAGCACTGCACCAACTCCATATGAAGAAGCATCGCATTGCACCACGAAAGGCTTTTCATAATTCGGATGAACAAGAAACGGAGCTGTGCATAGCCTACGTTTAATTTCTTCAAAAGCGACTTGCGCAGAATCGTTCCACTCGAACGACTTGCCTCGCAATAATTCTGTGAGCGGAAATATGACTGTGGAGTACTGTGAAATAAACCGCTGGTACCATCCAGTCATACCTAAAAATCTTCTTAATTGTTTGCGCGTCTTCGGCGCTGGAAACTCATCAACTGCTTGAATTTTGCTAGGATTGATTTGAAGAGTACCTTCTCCTACGACATAACCAAGATAATCGACTTTTCTTAGCCCAAACTGGCTTTTGCTGACGTTTATTGTAAGTCCAGCTTTCTGCAACTGTGTAGCAACTGTTCCCAAATGTTCCAGATGCTCCTCAAAGCTAGAAGACATAACTAATAAATCATCAAGGTATACGAAAACATGTGATTTCAGCTGGTACGGAATGACTTGATCCATCAACCTACACATGGTCTGGGGTGCATTAGTTAGACCAAAAGGCATTCGCCTGAACTGGTATAAAGGTCGATTGGGAATCGTAAAAGCTGTTTTCGGACGGGAATCGGAATCTAATCGAATTTGCCAAAATGCATCTTTTAAGTCGATTTTCGAGACGCAATGCACTGAAGGAAGACGACTTAAGAGACCATCTAAGATAGGCATAGGATATGCATCCTTGACTGTTACAGCATTAAGCTTGCGCGGATCAAGACAGAATCTAACCTTTCCTGGCTTGACCACAAGAGTGACTGGAGAAGACCAGGGCGATGTTGGAGCTTCTTCAATCACGCCTAGTTTTATCATACGGTCAACCTCTTCGCATAGCAATTTTTCTTTGGCCGGGGACAACGAGTAGAATCTTTGCTTAATTGGCTTGGAATCGGCTGTATCAATATTATGCTCAACGAGAGAAGTTTCTCCTAGCCCGTTACGCTCCGAAGATGGAAAGTAATCGATTACTGATTTTAATTTCGCCCTCTGAGCACAGGATAATTTAAGTTCGGGAGATTCACTATACGCTTCAGTTTCCATTTCATTAATCGAATATGAAGGAGACTGAATGGAAATGCCGAAGGCTTTCCAGAAATCCATTCCACAAATGACATTTTGTTTAATGGAGGGAACTAGCAGAAATTCAAAATCTTTATATTGAGAATTATAATTTATGGGTATGCACACAGTGCCTGCGACAGATTGTTTGAAACCGTCTGCAGTATGAACAACACCTTTTACCTTGCTAATATGAAACTTTCCTGAGACAATGCGTTCAGCTAGGGCTGATCCAATTACACTCTTATTTGCTCCACTATCTAGGAGTGCTAGATAGGACTCATTGAAGATATCTATTTGTGTAAAGGGACGAATATCATTATTTTTGTGCACTATAGCAGCTATGGTAAACCATTTCAAGCTGCGCTTGCTTTTCCAAAACTTTTGCATTCGCAAAGATGATCGACTTTTTCTGATTGTAAATGCGTCCGCATTGAAAATTGCAGCTCTGCGCAACTTATATTCTCGCAAGCGTTCGTGGTAGGGTTTGAAAGATCGGGAAGTTGTCAAATCTGGTGAATGAGGTGATACGTCAGGTAAGTTAAATTGTACGTCAGGTAATGAAGAAGCCGAATTTAGATCCAAGGCTAACGACGGACATCCCCTCTCGGAACTCTGAGGACATCCTGAGCTAAGTTTTCCGCACCTGGTTTGCATTTAGCACAATTCGGTTTATATGTATCCAGCAAACCACAGCCATAACAGAAAACTCGGCGAGGTTTCAAGCAATCATGGTATCTATGACCTTGTTCATCGCAGTTCCAGCATTTTAATTTATCCTTGATACGAACTGCACAAACTTCATCATTAATTTCGGACTCTGATTCAGATGCTTCCTCAGATTCCTCTTCGTGACGAATTGCATAAGCAACTCTTTTCGTAACATTCTCACGAAGTTTCGTTCGAGTGTTTCGAAAGAATTCTTCGTGTCTATGGCACTCCTTCCGCAATATTGCCAAACTTGGAATATCAACGTGAAGTAGCTCATGTCTTAATTCAGCTTTCAGGTTGTGTCTAACTTCTGTAATAATGTCAACTTCTGACATAGGATCTCTGAGTGAATCGGCAATCGCTACCATGGCATCTAGGAACTCATCAAAAGATTCATTGTTTCCTTGCTTTCGACGCCTCATGGTCTGTTTGATATCTCGATCAGTTCGTTGATCTTGATATCGCTCACGCAGCTTGTTGCACAATTCGAACCAATTCATATGACCTGTAGTCCTATGAACTCGCCAATAAAATGAAAGAGCGGAACCAGAGAAGAGTAAATTCGCAAACTGATATAACAAATCGAAATTGCTGTTGAAGTATTGGAAAGTAAGACAATTTACGCGATATATGAAATCTTCTATTGGAAGGTCACTGGTGGAGCCAGAAAACTTCACTTTCCAGTTGGAGATAACATTAGAAATTCTGTCAGGACGATCAGTGGAATAATCAATTGTGTTAGGACGAGCCCCAGATGGTCTATGTCTCTGATTGGATTCATGTTCGACGTTTGCTCGCGGCACATTGAGAGGAATTTTATTCTCCCATTCGAGTTGTGATTCGTCTCGAGACTCTCTTCGTAAAGCGGACAAACTTAAATTTCGTAAGGCAGTACTGATCTGATCAGATACTGTCGCAGCAATATTTGCTCTGTGGCTTTCTAAGGAGCTTGTTATCATTTGCTGAATGCGATCCTCAGAATTAACAGAAGCATTTCTTCCTGAGTCACGTCTAGTATCAACACTAGGTGGTGGACGCATGCTTTGAGTATTATTTCGATTATTTGACCTTGTTGCTGGTCGGGTTCTTGGAATAGTTCCAGTGGGATTACTGCCAGAGGCACCTCGAGGTCTACCCAAAGTATTTCTAGGATTCATCGTGGCTGTACTTGCCAGGTTCTTTGAACTCTGTGCAAGACTGCAGGGTTGTCTACAATTTGGACATGTGGTGTTATTATTTAACCACTCAGATAAACAGGCTCTGTGGAACTTATGTCTACACGCTGTTTCCGTGAATGCGGTTTCGGAACTAGAGTCATTGCAGATAGTACATGATACGGAATCATCTGCCATATTTGCTAATGCAGATAAATCTTCTGTGCTGCGCACTACTGCCATTGCTAAGGTTTCGAGTATGTCAAAGAAAGAAGAGTTTTAATCTCAGCAGATTTTTTATTTTAAACAAACGATACGATAATTGCGATAAACGATAAAATTATATCATGAGGTAATTGTGGGACTTATCCATTCATAAGATTGTTGCATTGTAAAAATATTCTGATAAATCATTCGAGCTTTCTCTTAGCTATAAACTGAATCTACTAAAATTGATTTAAATAAATTGTTTTCGGAAAAGAGGAACTTGTCGAAATAGTCCAACAAGAGCAATCTCATTTCCTATTTACAAAATAGTCGTTATGCAGATATAAGAAAACTATTACCTGGTTTAGATCAACGTTAAGTCAATACTAAAAATTCCAACATGATGAGAATTCGAAATCAAAATTTGATTTAACTAACATAAGTTAGCTAATAATAAAACGATATGCTTGTTTATTGGTCAGGCTCCGCGAAAACAAACAGATCACCTGCAGTTCCTAATAATCAAACATACACGAATCGGTACAAAATAATAATTTGGATGGTGGTTGTGGAAAGAATTGGGAAATTAAGAAAGGTACCTAGAAGCGCGGGGTAACTGTTGATCTCAGACAATCTAGTTGTTTTTAAATACGTTAACAATCTCGCGGCTTTTTATTCTGTAACGACCTACTCGTGCTCCAAGTCTGGATGCCATATATTATTGTACAGATACTTCAGATCCACGTCTGGATGCGATTGTATAACGACACAGTACCTCGGCCCCACGTTGGGCGCCATTTAATTATGTAACGAACACGTGATGTGTGTAGCAAACTGGAGGCGTACTCTGCCTACGGGTTCGACTAGAGCTCAGGGAAAGTGGGGTGGGTCTTTTGCCACCTAGCAAGCCGCCGTGTTACACAACTAAAATTGTAGACAGAGTTAAACTTGGAAATAGATATCAACCAAATAAAAGGAACTAAGAGCAGATCAGAATGAATTATCAGATGTGAAGAACTAAGATGTTGTTGTTCTTCTTCTTTACCCTCCCAGCCTGTAAAGACTTCTAAAATTATGTGCCTTTACCCTATATCAATGCAACAATGTTATTTCAGGTGCCCATTAAGGCGAATTAATTTAATTCATAGCTACTTCGTAATACTTCATAGATTCACAATATTCATTTTACCTCGGCGGAGGATTTTTAGATACAATGCCAGAAAGATATATTACATTCGAGGTTATTGATAAGAAAACGGGTTCGAAGTTGGTATGTTTATAGTATTCAAATATACGATTTCAGATTATTGCTGTTATATATGACTTACATGATTTCAGATTATTTTTAAACGGGTTGCGGCTGAGCCGTACTCACATACTTTAAATTTTGAATATTAAACTCCACCGTAGTCGACAGGCCTGAAGACGAAGATGTGCTGTGTGAACTTCAAATGGATTAGAATATATAACAGCTAAGAATTTGATATTATATACATACCATACCAGAAATAACTATATTTATCTTACTTGGCTAAATTGTTTTCAAATTGATTCTTAATATGACAATCTTTGTATCATATTCGTTGTTTGGAATGTTATAATAAAGATTTAAAGTATTTAAAATTTAATTTATGTTTATTTACGTTACTTTAAGTGCCATTGGGTTTAGTTCGATGACACGCAAATGAAAAGAAAAAGCAAAAGATTCAAAATAACCGCATACTCGCTTCCACCGCGATATTATCCCTAACAGGGGTCGTCAATGCAGTGTCTCTAGTCCATCTTCTTATTGTCGAAACAACATCAAGCCTTCCACGAAGCTATCAGGTACAGTAACGCAACTATAGCAGGGATTCTGCCATGTCGTCGTTATCTGCAGCGTCAGCAACGCAAAGGGGTGGTGCGCACAGAGTCTCCGCCACGAGGGTGTGCGCACATGGTCGTCAACGAAAACAGAAACAGAGCCAGAAATGGCCACACAGAGCAGTGTCTCAGCAGCGAAAAGATTGTCGAAAAACAGGTTCTCCAGCGATCGTGTGCGATCGCGTGCAACACAACAGATGTATGTGTGTGTGTGCTGAACAATGTTGGCCACGAGGCGTTGCCAGCAGCGTCTCTGCGGCAGCGTGCAAATTGAAAATGCGTTTGTTGGCTGCGCCGAGTTTGACGCTGTGCGCTGGTCTTTGATGGTGGCAGCGGCCAAACGTCGCAAAGACTCCAATGCCTGCACGAAGGAAAACTAATTAGACACGAGTCTTTCACTTTTTATACAACATACCTTTTATTGCCAAATCTCACTTTTCACAAAAAATACGTGCACGTATGCACTTGCACGATCCGTGTGCACAAATAGTGCAACAGAAATCACAAAACTTTTGATTGATATTTCGGATGCTTCACGATGATTTAATTCTTTCGTCAACAGGTGCGATCTGCACTTGCCAATTGGTAAAAGCGAAAAGAGACAGATGGACGGAAGCTAAGCGTCACTATCGCGAAAATTAATCGTATGCCCATGAACGATTAGCAGACTTTACCGATTAATCGATTAATTACTCAAAATGGTAATTAGTAGTCCTGCCAACGCATCAAAAATGTTATGTTAGCAGACTGTAAGTTAACAGATTGCCTTACAGCTGCTAATTAACAAAACAGTAGCGTCCGAAATAGTGTATAAACAACAAACAATTCTGCAAGTGAAAAATAAATGGAAAATGTTGCAGAATGAGTTTGAGCAAAATGCTCACCACTACAAATCGTGGTCAAAGGTCACGCAATTGCTTAGTATGAAAAACTTTTTTGTTTCTTAAGGTATCTCAACCAAACTCACAGATTATATGTTCGGTACTGTCTCTTACATTCTGACCATATTTGGTCAAAGTAGAATGACTATATCTTATAGCTGCCATAGGAACAATCTGATGAAAAACACCTTTAGTATGAAAAACTTTTTGGTTTCTTAAGATATCTCAACCAAACTCGCAGATTGTTTGTTTGATATTGTCTCTAACATACTGACCAAATTTGGTCAAAGTAGAATGACTATATCTTATAGCTGCCATAGGAACAATCGGATGCAATCGAAGATATCCTAACGAAACTCCCAGATTAACTCTTCGTGCCAAATTTGGACTAATTCTCTTAATTTAGCTTTTTCCGCCAAATTTAGCTTTTCCCGCCAAATTTAGCTTTTTCCCGCCAAATCACAAAATCCGACTTTTTAGCCAAAGTTCAATTGCAAAAAAAAAATTGGGGCAGCGGACAGGGGAAGCTAAATATTTCCGTTTTTTTTAGAAAAAGTGCTATATTACATAAATTTGTAAAAACGGGCAACTAAATACAATGTTGCGAGCGAAGCGAGCAGGGGCGGAGCCCCCTAGTACTTTATATTTATTTATTTATTTATTTATTTATTGTCAGGCTAAAAGCAGCCGACATAACAATTAATTTAAAAATATAACATTAAAGTTAAAAGTTAAATTTAAAAGTATATATATATATATTTAAATTACAGTATAAGTTAGAATTAAAAACTCTGGGGAATTTAAAATGAGAAAGAAAATGATGGGCCCAACATTTGTTGCTAGGATTGGGGAAAACCCAGAAAAACCCAATCAGACCAAAATAGTGTTAATAAACAGTTAGTTTGTTAGACTAGTTAAACAAGATAATATAGAGGCTTTAATAGTGAGCGGAGAACACTCGAAACTAATCGTACGGTACAGACTATTATAATCTGCACACAGAGTACGAAGAGGTTCGTGAAGCTCCCAGTTAGTGGAACAACGTGAAAGATGTAAAGGATTAAAGGTTCGAGTTTCTCTAAAGGGTACGTTAAAGGTTATTTCATCCAACAAATTAGCCGAGTCTATGTGACCGTGCAGTAATTTGTGGATGAACATTACTCCAAGCATAATTCTACGGTTATTAAGAGAGGGAAGATTGAGTAAGAAGAGCCTACTAGAATATGAAGGCAACTGAATTTCTGAGTTCCAACTCAAGCCACGTAAAGCAAAAATTAAAAATTGTTTTTGAACCGACTCTATCCTGGCACGATGGGATTCATATTGAGGAGACCACACACATGATCCATACTCAAGAATCGGACGAACAAGAGACGTGTAAAGAAGTTTAGTAGTAAAGGGATCATCAAATTCCTTGGACCATCGCTTAATAAACCCGAGAACTCCCATTGCTTTATTGACAGCTATCGCGATATGCTTATCAAATTTCAGTCTATGATCTAGAACTATACCCAAGTCATTAACTGATCTTTCGGAATCGTTCAAGCATTCCAATAAAATGCCATTAAGTGAATACCGTGAAATAACGCGGGAAGATCTATAAAAAGTCATAACTTTACATTTCGAACTATTGAGATTTAATAAATTATCTTGGCACCAAAGATGGAAAGCATTTAAGTCAGCTTGTAAGAGACTAATAGAAGAAGGATCGCTATACGATAAACAAAGCTTGACATCATCCGCATACATGATTGCAAGGGAGTGAGATAGTATAGATGGAAGATCATTTATAAATAACGTGAAGAGTAGTGGACCAAGATGACTACCTTGCGGTACTCCAGAAGTAACTTTAACTGACTTTGAAAATGAATTTTTAAAAATAACTCTTTGTGTTCTGTTACTTAAATAATTTGAAATCCAAAGAAGAAGATTGTACGGAAAACCAAGAAGATCAAGCTTATGAGTGAGTAGAGAGTGGTTTACAGAATCAAAAGCTTTACTAAAATCAGTGTAAATAACATCAGTTTGCATCTTTTTCTTGAACCCTTTAATCACTAGGGAAGTGAACTCAAGTAGGTTAGTGGTTGTAGATCTACATCTCATAAACCCGTGTTGAGTAGGTGAGATAATAGAGCTACATAAATGTTGAAGATGAGAGGTTATAATTTTCTCAAACATCTTCGGAATAGCAGACAACTTGGAGATACCTCTATAGTTCTGAACATCGGACTTAATACCCTTTTTATGAAGAGGGATAATATAAGAATCTTTCCATAGCGCTGGGAAAGAGGAGGAATCTACGGACAAAGTTAACAACTTATGTAATGGTCTACATAAAGATTCTGCACAGTACTTAAGAACAGAAGCAGGCACCCCATCGGGACCTGGTGCGTGCACTGGCTTAATCAATTTAAGATCGCAAAGAAGCGAGCTTTCTGTGATTAGAGGGCTGTAAATACAGTTAGAACAGCTTAACCTATACGGGTAAGGCTGGCCAACACGGAGACTACTCGTAGAATATGTAGTTTGGAAAAAGTCAGCAAACAAATCTGCTATGGATTGATCAGTATTAGCTTGAATATCGTTGAAGACAACAGAAGATGGTAATGATGCGGCTTTGCGTTTAGAGTTTACGAATTTGTAGAATTGCTTCGGATCTTTAGAGAATTCAAGCTTACAACGTTGCAAGTAATTATTATAACATTGTGAGTTAAGAACTAGAAAGCTAGAGCAGGTAATTAAATATCGAGAGAAATCATAAGGATTTCCAGATTTTTTATATTTTTTAAATTGCTTGGATTTCACATTTTTTAAATGTGATAATTCTCTAGAGAACCAAGGAGGTCTATTGCAACTAATTGGTGATGCAAGTGGAACACAGATGTCAAAAAAAGAGTTAAGACTATTATAAAAAAGCTTAATGGCATTATCCAAGTTAGAACATGTGTATAGTTGAGACCAATCAGAACATGAAATTAGACTGTTTAACTTATTAAAATCAGTTTTACTAAAACTCCGTACTCGCTCAAGTGGCTGAGATGATAGAACAACAGGCCACAAAGGTAAATTAATGCGTGCGTTTAGAGTTGGGTGGTAAGGGTCTTCCGGAATAACCAATGGATCAATCCTGTATACAATGCTATTGGTAGAGTCCAATACGAATAACAGGTCAAGTGTCCTGTTGATAGAATTGCACACAGGATTGATTTGCACCAAAGAAAGCTCAGAAAGACCGTCAATAAATTCATGAGAGCTATCAGGAAAAAGTGAATGCGAGTCGTTTGAGGAAAACCATCGAACATCTGAAAGATTAAAATCACCTAAGACAAAGAGCATGTCAGCATCAGAAAGTAGAGATGATATAAATTTAATAGCAGTCAGGTGACTATCGTATAAAGTGATATCAGAAAGGGGTGGAATATAAGAACAAGTAAAATAAATTGAAAATTTAAGAAAAGAAACTTTCACACAAATAAACTCAATATCAGAATTTAATGTAGTTGAAATCGGTTCTGAGGACAGATTAGAATCCACGGCCAATAGTACTCCGCCACCTTTACGAGCTATACGATCACATCTATATATAGAGTATTTAGAAGAAAGAATAGAAAAGTCTGATGTGGCAGGCTTGAGCCAGGTCTCAGTAAAACAAATGACATCAAAATCAAAAGAATGACTATTGAGATATAGGTTAGAGAGTTTACTATTAAGGCCTCGAACATTTTGATAGGCTAGAGTTAGAGAAGAAATTAGTTTTTTGATGCTTCATTTGAAGATGAAGCAGGTAGAGAGGAGCCAACACCTGAGATCGGAGCCCGATCTTTCTTTCGAGTAGAATTTCCCTTGTATTCAGCAACAAAGATATGTTCGGGCCAGAAGTGTTGATGACAAATTTGATCAAAAACCTTCTCCGAACATGATATCTTAAATGAAGATATTTCCCTAGGATAATTAAAATTAAATTTATCCACCGAAATGTCAGGATCCTGTATAATGTTTTGGATGTAAGCCTTAACATCATACGAGGACTGATCTTTGGCAAGCCTAGAAACAAAGACATGCTTCATAGGCTCCGGAGGAGGAACGCCTTGGAGGGGCTTAGACATGCGAGGAGGTACGACAGTAAAAGTATTGGCTGCCTTAACAACTGGCGTGGCATTTGATTTTACTCGATTGGGAACAGACGGAACAGGTGAGGCGGAAACTGCACTATCGGGTGGGCTGGGTCCTAGTCCAGTCATAGCTTGCTGAGAAGTAGATGGCTGAGAGTTAATAATTGATGGCTGCAGACCCAGGTCTGATGGCGGGATTGAAAAGAGCAGAACTACTCTTTTTACGTTTAGGAGGCTCATTCAATAATGATGAATTACTGAATAAGTTCTCCATATCCGAAAATAGGACATTTGCCTTGTGAAAAATTTTAGACAAGTCCTTAAAACTATCTCTAGTTCGCTCCATATATTTACGAACTTGCACCTCAATGTCCCGGCAAGTATCACAGCGCCATCTCAAACCATTGTTCTTCTCAAGACAATCTTTGACTTTAACCGTTATACCAGCACATTTCAAGTGAAAAGTCCGGTCACAAAAGAAGCAAGAAATAAATTCTTGCTTGGGGTCAGGTCCATGACACTTGTTAAAAAAACACACTAAATCGGACGACATAATAAAAAAGGGTATTTTATAGTCGACTATGAAATACTTTAGGGGAATGATAAACGAAATGAAAAGAAAAATGCAGAACAATAACAACACTTGGTCACAAACGGCCGCTTAAAGTGCAGAAAGCAAGCACAAAGCAAGAGATGAAAATATGCGAGAGCGTATTGGTACTGGTAAGCGCATCAGCAGATTATTGATGAGAGCACAGAGAGCGACACTGAGAGCGAGAGAGCAAGTTAACAGCTGTTAATTGCCCAAGCACAATCGATGTACAGCTGATCTAATAGACAGAATAAGAGAGAGGAAAGCAATAAGAACAATAACAAAAATACTTTGCACAAGTTGAAAACACAAACAATCTTGGTGTAATTAATGAAACAATCACTGTTTTTGCACAATAAAAGCACCAACAGAACACCAAAAGCGTAGATATCACAACAAGACAAATTTAATATAATAATTACGTGTTAGAAATGCACTAAAACAAGAACTTTCACGGAGCACACAAAAACACGTCTAAACAGAGAGAGAGTTAGAATGTTATAGGGTCAGAGATGCTTCCTTCTCCCTGTTACATACATTGCAACGAATACAATATCTTTTACCTTTTACTTATTTTTAATAAGTAACGAGTGTTATGAAGTACAATGAACATTTAAAATATTTACCCAACAGAGCCGGGAAATGGATGCATATTGCTTTAACGCCCTTCTCCCTCCTATGCCACAAATATTGTGGCTCTAAACCACCTCTTCCGAGATATCGATATTTAAGCTTTTGGACAGTTCCCGTTGTCCAAGAATTTCTTTAATTTTGGTAATCTGCAAATAATGAAAAATTCTGAGGTCCACCTTCCTCAATTCTTCTTCCGAAGAAATTGGGAAAGTTGTCTCCTCCACCTCAGACTTGGCTTGTCCCCTTACCAAGGGAATCATCATTTTCTGCATTTCTTTTATGCATTTCCCCTGCTTCTCGATGAGCAAGGCCATCACCTCAACCAGGTAAATAACCTAATTGATTTCTTTAATTTAAAATAAAAAAACATGGTTAAAATTTCTCAATTTCAACGCATAAGTTTCATATCAAATTTAATTCAGATACTTACGGTTTATCTGGGGCTGCTCTTTTGATTCTGCCATCTAAAAAAAGTATAATTTTGATTTTATTTTTAGTTAGATCAAAATTATATAAGCCAGCCTGCATGCATGCGGGAGTAGATAAGGTCAAATAAGTACATAAGACAATACAATAAGTAGGAAGAAGTCAGGAATATATTAATACTATATATAACTCTGTTTATTAGTACATAATAAAGGTCTGCATGAATGCATTCATTTCAAACTTAACAGTAGTGTACAGTAGTATACTGTACTCATTATTAGACCTCGGATTTTGCATATTTGTATATTCTTATAGGGATAAGATAGGTGAATTCTGATAACAAAGTTCGTTTCGTTAAAAATAGAGTGGAAAACGATGCGCATATTTTATTTATTTTTTTTGATATTTGCATGAAATGCATATGCATAATATATGCAAAAAAATATGCAAAACATATGCAAAATATGCAAAAATTGTTTCTATATTTTACAAATCAAATAATAAAATAGCGATTCATTGGGTGGAATAAATATTAAAATTTTATTAATTATTAATAATTGGTGTTGCCATAAACCACCATTATTTTTTCTAAGTTGTTGAGAGGCTTTGGCGTTTCTCTCCGAAGACCATTTTGTAAGCTGAAAAACTTCTCCCCACATCGCATGATGTTATTGGACAATATTTATATTTTAGGAGATTTTCCTTACTGACGGGCTCAAGTCCAGATAGATCATCCGTGTTGTGATTTATTACATTATAAATTTTTGATATTTTGCGAAAATCGGGGTTTCTTTTTAAAATGGCTTTGAGTTTTTCTTTTCACTTTTTTCGCTGTTGTTATTTGATGCTTTACACCTTTTGTGAAGTTGAGAACCAACATGTTGCTGCAATTGGAATTTTTTGTCACAAGGAATCTAAGATATTAGGAACATTAGAACGTTTTTTAAAATTTAACATTCGATGATCTAATTTTAAAATTTGTAAAAATTTGAATATTTAAATTTTACCTTTTTATCACAGCTTGTACAAATTATGTTTTTTCCCTCAATTTTAAAGCACTTTTCGGGAATGCTGTTTAGCCATTTTCCGAATAAGTTTTAATTATTTTTTTCGATCTTTGGCATTCCACGTCTCTACACAAAATAAAATAACACCGATCAGCTTTAATCAATGTTTTTTTCGATGACTTATGGCTGCCAGTTTATTTTAACGGCATAATTCAATTTTTAGATGAAATTTGATTGCATACTATCAGGGGTGGCATATAAATCGCTTTCGCTTGAATTTCACTCAAATTTCATACAAATTTAAGTGAAATTCAAGCGAAAGCGAATTCTGTAGCACCCCTGTATATGTATGTTTTGCATATTTTGCATATTTTTTGCATATTTTGCATATTTTTTGCATATTTTTAGCATATTTTTTTTGCATATTTTTTGCATATAATTGTCATATTTTCGACATGCATTAAAAATCGTTTTTTTTTTTTAAGATCCCGTACTTTAAAAAAGTAAAGGGGTCTATTAACTTTGTCACAAAAAAAATGTGCGTTACAGGCAGAAGGATGCGTGGCAGACCCCATAAAGTGTATTCTTAATCAGCATCAACAGCCGAGTCGATATAGCCATGTCCGCCTGTTTGTCCGTCCGTCTGTCCGTCTGTAAGAGCGCCTAGATCTCAGGGACTATAAGAGCTAGAGACTCCAAACTTGGTATGTAGGTTCGTCTATATTGCAAGCAGATCGAGTTTGTTTTAGATTTTGAATCGGACCACTATATCATATAGCTTATAGCTTATAGAGCAATCAGTTGAAAATCAAGTCTTAGTATGGAAAACTTTTTTGCTGTTTGAGATATTTCAACCAAACTGACAGAATATGCATGTATAATGGTCCCATACATCCTGACTAAATTTGGTTGGAATCGGACCACTATAATATATAGCTGCCATAGGAATGATCAGTAGAAAATCAAGTCTTAGTATGAAAAACCTTTTTGTTGTTTGAGATATCTCAGTATATGCATATGGGATGATCATATACATCCTGACCAAATTTGATTGGAATCGGATCACTATATCATATAGCTAAGATAGGAACGATCAGTCAAAAATCAAGTCTTAGTATGAAAAACTATTTTTCCATAGTAAGTACGGGGTCTCCGACAGTCGAGTATGCTCGACTGTAGCACCGTCCACTAGTTAATTATAACAAACCTAAATACAAAGTTTGGTACAAATCTGATGAAAAATATGGAAGTATGCAAAATCCGAGGTCTACTCATTATTTACTGAACTAATTTTTTCTGTACATTAAATTCAATAACTCACTGGGAGTGAGTGACAGCTAAAATTGTTCTCATTAAATCATTGTACAACAAACAAAATAATAAGTATACCTTGAGTGGCCTGTCACACAACTGTACAAATGAGTATAAGGAGAGAATTTGGGTTCAGTAGTTTTCAAAACGTCTACATAAGAAGTTATATCACTGCGGACGGCAGTCCGCGCTAGTGACGAAAGCAGCACGAAGGGTGCGAAAGGCGACTGGCATATATACACAGGAAGAATGGATGGAAAACCGATCGAAAGGTATTAATTTAACTTACAAATGTGCATACTAAGACTTTTAGAAACACACCTGGTTTGTGAGATAAACAGGTGTATTATTATTATGAGGGGGGAATCTGCACTGCGACCCTTTGGATCTATTGTGCCCCCTTCTGAGCCTACAGCTCATCCATCAACCCTAGTTCTCGCACGAAGTCGAGAATTTTTAATGGGTTGAGGTCTACTAAGTCCTCCATCGGTATGACATGTTTCCCTAGAAAACTACGTCTACGTCTACATAGAGCAGTGCATTCTGCTAGTATGTGCATCGAAGATTCCTCCTCGAAATTGTAGAACCGGCAGGTTCCACTGCTTACAATTCCTAACTTAGATAGGTGATTTCTCAGTATTCTGAGTATTCTGAGTCTATTCTTTCCCAATGCGATTATTCGCTGGAACCGCTTTTTGTTGTAGCTACCTAGGAGGTGTTTGGCTTGTCTGAGACCTGTGGTCTCCGTCCAATGCGACTGTTGAAGTCGTCTCTCCTCGTTACGTAGGTACTCCCGTATTGTGTGTCTTCCAATTCCACAAAACGGTTCAGGACCTATTAGGGGCTTGCATGCACCCATTTTGGCTAGTGTGTCAGCTGCTTCGTTCCCTGCTATATCCATATGGCCTGGAATCCATCTTAGGGTTAACCTATTATGCGATCCCAGTTGGTTTAGCTTCTTTCGCACCTCGTGCACTACTTTAGACGTTATTTTCGCCTTGCTGAGTGCATTGAGAGTTGCTTGACTATCAGATAGCATGGCTATGTCTCTATTCCGATAGTTGCCTCAGCCTGGAAGATACTCGTGTATGCTCCTAGGGATTCATGGTGAGATATCCGAGGGCCTACAACTCCAAGTCCTGTGCCTTGGTCTGTAAGAGAACCATCGGTGTACAATTTTATAGTGTGTTGACCCATAGGATGGACTTCATCAAGTGTTGTCCAATCCTTCTTACTACTCAGGTTCACTTTGAAATTCTGCTCGAATGTGAGCTCGGCAGTCATTTCGTCCCTTGGCTGTACCAGTAAGGGGAGATCACCAGATAGCAGTTCTACGTCTCTGTGGCTAAGGATGCCTCCCACCCCATCTCGTGCTATCCTTAGTAGAGTCGCTCTTTGTTGCAGTTCAATGAATACATGGAGTGGCCTGAGCTCCAACTCTGCAACTTGTACCTTTTAGTGAAGGGAACGATGACTGTCTTGGCGGGGTTGAGGTTGAGGCCCACCTCTCCACACCAATCACTCGTTATCCGTAAACCTAATTGTACAATGTCGCAGAGCGTTTCCTCGAATTTACCTCGTGCTATGATGACAATGTCATCAGCGTAGCCTTGACATTGAATTCCATAGCTGGCAAGCTTCTGGAGTAGCTCATCTACTAAAAGACTCCAAAGTAGTGGAGACAAGACACCTCCTTGAGGACAACCTTTTGTGGTTGTGACAGTAACAGTGCTATCTTGAACTGTTGCCGTGGCTTGTCTAGACCCCAGCAGTGAGCAAATCCATCTGCCTGTGGTTGTGTCTAGGCACCTCCTGGTCAAGGCAGTCTTGACAGCATCGTGCGATGTGTTGTCGAAGGCACCTTCTATGTCCAAGAAGGCGCTTACTGCCACCTCCTTGTTGTCAACTACTGTGCTTAAAGTGCGGTGTAGTTGATATAGTGCCGTATCCGTGGACCGGCCTGCTCTGTATGCATGCTGCGTTGGTTGCAGCGGGGATTGCACCAGAAGAGTACTTCTTATTTTATGGTCCACCAGCTTTTCTAGCGTTTTCCGCAAAAACGAAGTCAAGCTGATGGGTCTGAAGGACTTTTGGCTGGTGGTATCTTTCTTCCCTGCTTTGGGGATGAAGACCACCCTGGCTCTACGCCACGCACTTGGTATGTATCCCAGTGCAAGACTGCTTATCATTATCTTCCTAAGGATGGGAAGGAGTATATCCCGTCCCTGCTGTAGAAAGGATGGTGATATCATGTCAAGGCCTGGCGATTTAAAGGGCTGGAAAGTACAAATTGCCCATTGTAATCGTTCAGGTGTAACTGTCGACTTTGCGATTTTCCAGTCGGCAGACACTGTCCTAGACATGTTCCTTGCTTCGACTGTATCTTCATGTACCGGGGTGCTTCCCGGGAAGTGTGTCTCAAACAAAAGCTCTAACTTCGCTATTAGGGTGTCCCTTATTCTTCAAAGTCGTTATTTTTAAACGCATACGGGCTAGATCTGTTCATTTGGTTCTAAAGCACCTGGAAAAAAAGTTTTAGCTCAATCGGAGTATGATAACCCGTGCCGACTTGGATCGGAAAAATTAAAAATTATATTTTTTTTTTTAATTTTTTATTTTTTTTTTTTGTTCATTTGGTCCTAAAGTACCCGAAAATGTACAGTGTTTTAACACTTTATGAAATTTTCGATGTTTTTTCATGTTTTGAAGCAATTTTGAGTGGGTTATCGTACTCCGATTAAGGTGAAAATTCATTTTCGGATCATAGATCGGACATAGATTCATCCGAAGAGACATGCCAGTTTCTTAGGTGTGGCTTAAGGCACCTACTTATCAGGGTGACGTCTAGTACTTCTTCCTTGATTCTAGTTACGAATGTCGGTGTGGCACCGACATTTCCAATTTCTAAATTATATCTAAACATAAAGTCAAGGTACTCACCTCTTGTATTTGTGTCTGTGCTTCCCCAGACCACATGATGTGCGTTGGCATCACACCCGATGATTAGGGAAGTTTCCTCCTGGCGCAATATTCCGCCAGCCCAACGATTTCCACGGTGGTACGGGCGCTTCCGGCCGTCTGCACGGCTATTGGCGCGCAGTCCCTGCTGAGGAATTCTGAAAGGATGGTATAATTAATACACTTCCTCACCATTATACACGTTCTTGGTTCTGGATCTCTTTGGTCCCAGATTACCTTTGAGTCCGCTGTGTACAGGCCTTTGATGCCATTGTTTACCCATGGCTCCTGTACCAATGCTAGCCCAAGGTGTTGGCTGGTGAATATCCTGGCTAGGACGGCCGAGGCCGCCTTCGCACGGTGGATGTTCACCTGGGCTAGCTTAGTGCTGATGACTTGCGTCATCGCACTATATCAGCGGCTCCATATCACATTACGAGGGGGGCCGGGAGTTCCCCTCGTCATCGCCTGACGTCAAGGTGACGTCAGCTTCTTTTAGCTCGTCCAGCACCTCCTGCGACGACATGGCCAGCTGCTGATCCATCTCCTCAATAGCAGCGGGATCCAGTGTTAGATCCGCCAGATCTTCGTCCTCCGCCAGATCTTCCAATGAATTGGAAGGATCTGCCGGACCAACACTGGATCCACTTGCCGCCGGGGACAGCTCGTTGTTCATTTCCGGCTAGGGAGATCCTCGCTCGCGGGTGCGGTCGTTCCAGATGGGGCCCTCATACCATCCTTCTCTGCGACCTCTGGTCACAATGTCGTTCTTGGCCATCTCATCGATGCCGAGTACCAGGAGGGCTCCTCCTCCTTCTTTCTTCCTTGAGATGACCCTCCATGCGCCAGTCTCGATCCTGTTCTGGTTACTCAGCATAACCAGCAGGTCATCGGTTGTCCTGTCCGCACTTCTCGGCAGGTAGAGCGTGATGTTGTGGGGTGACGGGATGTCATCCCCCATCTTGCAATCGAGGGGTACGCCCTTCCAAGAGTGTAGCTTTGATGCTACCGTCAACAGCCAGTCTGCAGAGTTCTCGTCCGTGCAGTCGATCACCAGGTGCGCCACCCTGAAATGGATGCCAACGAACGAGACAGCAGTGTCCCACCCTGTCAGGATGACCTGATCCAGGATGGCCTCCTCAAGCGCGGACAAGTCCCCGCGACTGAGAATTACCTGGGGATAATCCGCAGGCAACACGGCCACTTTCTCCTTTCTCGCGACAGCCGCGTAGGACGCGCGAGGGTCAGTGGGCGCTGAGGAGGTGGACTCCCTGGCTGTTTGTTCAGCTGCTGCTGCCGCTGCTGCTACTGACGTGCTGGGGCGCTCATCCAGAGCTTCCTGCCGTCCTGATGTTGGAGATCTGTGCTCTGCTCTGATAGGTGCTGCTCTTGGTCTATGAGCAGTTGGCTCCGCCGCGCGCATCCTTTTGGGGGTGTCGGTTGGCGGTGTAAGCGCACTACTCGACCTTTTGGCAGGTGTCCTGTCTTCGGCTGTCGTCGTTCTTGGCTCTTTCGCCTTGGCCAACGCCTCCTCCTGAGACATCCCCTGCTGGAGATACCGGATGTACCATTTGACCCGTGATCCTACCGTGCTCCTTTGCGCGTGTTGCCGCGAAGCCTGCAGACTTGGCCGTCTGTACTGTGCCGGTGGCACTCTCCTATTTGGAGCCGGAGCTTGGCTGCGTGGAGGATGGTCTACCACGTTGGAGGGCCGCTCCCTATCAAGGTGACGGTCCTCGAAGTGTCTTGCAACACTTTCCGCAGGGAGATCCTGCGGGAGTTTCATTTTTATATTCTTTTTATCCATAAAAGATCCCACGAGTAGCGCGACAAGGGTGAAGTCCATCGGAGCAGAGGTCCGCATGACCGGATAAGGCTGATTAGAACAGGCGGTCGCCACTTGCCTGAGCCCACCGTTAGCGACTGAGCTAGTTTTTGACCCGGGCCCCCAGCCAGGCTGACTCTCAGCACGGTACGAGTGACACTCTTAGTCCGGCCCGGGGTTAAACTGGTGTAAGTGGGAGGGGAAAAATTTAAATGTTTGGAGCAAATGGGGCCGTTGCAGCCTTTTTGATTTTTTTTTTTTAATTTTTTACTATTCTAAAAATACGCATCGAATGACACCTTGATCATCAAAATGCGATCACTGGTTAAGAAGATAATTAATTTTGAAATTTTTGGTGCCGTTCTCAAAACGAGATGAAAAGTCAGTCTGTTTGTTTGTTTGTCTGTCTGTTTGCTTGTCTGTTTGTCTGTTTGCTTGTTTGTTTGTTTGGATCAAATCGTAGATTTAGCTTAAAAGTTTGAATGAGGACTTGTTTCCGATCAAATATCTAGAAACGTTTGTTCTACGAATTTTTCGAAAAATCGCTAGTTTAGCGGGAAATCGCTAAAACCCGTTAAAATTAAAACCCCCATAGTGTCCAAGCCATAGAAGCTACAGATATAATCTATATGTCGATGTACTTTGAAGGGCTCTTAAGTATACCTTCAAACTTTTTTTCTAAAGTACACAGGTAAAAAGCAACAGGTGAAATAAGGTATTTTTCCTCACATTTTGGAGGTTTTTAAGAAAACGCCGCTAACTATTTTTTTTTTTTATTTACATTATGTTTGAGCTTGTAAAATTTCTTTTTTTTTGATATATCATACATAGAGTTTTCTTGACTGGTTTGGAAGATATAACCTGTTGACTGAAAATATACGTTTTACTTTGAATTGGAATAGGACAGCAGCAACAAAGTGTCATAGCAGCCAGGGTTTGAGAGTGCTGATAGATTTTGCGCTTGGCATGTGTGTTAGTAAAGGAAACCAGTGTTGCCAGACAGTTTGTTTTTGCTTGTACAAACAATAAACACCGATTGACAAAGTTACACTGTAAAAAAATATTTCAATTGTCAAAATTTCCGATGTCTTATTAAAAAACTTCTGATATCTTATAAAAAAAAAACCTCTTTACTAGGTAAAAGTCTAGTAACGAAAACATTTTCATGCCCCAAATTTTGGGACGAAAAATATTAAATTTTACACAAGAATTATTAAAAAAAATTTTTTGTCACTGGGCACATTGCGCTTAATTTTTCATACCTAATAAATAGTACTTTTTAGCGCAGTGCCAGTGATAAACCTTTTTTTTTTTAATAATTCATGTGTAAAATTTTATATTTTTCGTCACAAAATTGGATATCAGAAATTTTTGGGCATGAAAATGTTTTCGTCACTAGACTTTTGCCTCGTAAAGAGGTTTTTTATAAGATCAAATGAAATACATGCATATAAAATTGTAATCATACCATGCGGTATAGACTTTACCGAGAATTGTCAAAAATAACTTAAAAATTTTTCACAAGATATCCCTATTCCTTTTTCCACCCACAAATAATTTGTTTCAGTGTACTGAACTTGAAAAGAAGCAAACCATCGAAGATTGTGAGGAAATTATGATGGATTTTCATTTAAAAACCCCAGCTCGCGAAATAGAACCCCTAAATAACATACATCAAAGCCACAACAAGATTATATTTTGCAGATTATTGTCAACCAACTCAAGACAGTAGTATTGCTTCCATAATATCACGCGAAATTTAAGCATATAAAATGTAAATATTCAATATAGTGAAGTTTTTAATGTCCTGAATTGGTGGACCAATAATAAGGACCAATTTCCTTTACTGTTTAAAGTCAGCTGTAAGGTTTTAGCAGTGCCTACAAGTTGTGCTGCATCCGAAAAGTCTTTTTCTTTTGCTAAAAATTTAATTTCATGAGAACTCAGCAAAACAGCCTCTGTTACAGACTAGTAAACAATATAATCTTTTTAAATTCAAATATAGAACAACTTAATGATTCTTGTATATCATAAAGTATGTAAAAAAAAAGTTTTGCATATGGAATCCACAATGTTATTTTCTTAAACTATTTAATTTTGATACACTCTAGCTCAAGGTGTATTAACTATTAAGATGATGTCGTCCGATGTGGTGAGGGGACAAATTTTTTTCACCTCGCTCTCTCCGCTCTCAGAGAGAACTGACAGAAAAGCAAATTCTTATTTAAAATAAATAAAACGAAATAATTCAAAATAATTTATATTATTTTAATTCAAACAAAAACAATATTATCAAGAAATTGAATGAAAAACAAATTAAATAAATAAAATGTAAGTAAAATAAAATTATATGAAATAAAATAAAATGAACAAAATTAATTAAAAATTCATATTTGTTAAAATATGTATGTTTATTAAAATAATTATAGTAATATTTTCAAAAATTTCTTTTTCCCAATTAAGCGTTGCTTTTGTTTTTGGTTTAAATTCTTAATTCGAAATTTTATCCGCATTTTGAAAAAGAATTCTTTTTTTTATGATCAAGTTCTATATTATTGCAAAATTTTAACATCTCTGCCAGCAAAAATCGCTTTAGACAAATATTGTTGCCATTGAATTTGTTAAAAACTTTTTCAAGCGTTTTTATTTTGTCGACAAAGTCTGCTGATGGCTTCGTCAGTCCACCTTCTGAAACCATATCAACATAAGTATATGTCGAATTTTCTTTATCGGTACAGTCCAATGCCAATCGCCTTATTATATATCCTGAGATATACTCTATCGAGTCATCAGTCAGCTCAGATTCTAATTCGGCTACATTTTCTCCTGCCTCATCTGCTATGGCTAAGTTAGCAGGAACACTTGATGAGCTCGACGATTGCATTGAAGTAATATTAATATCCAGCCACGGCACTGGCTCAACCTCGACATTTGCCCTCGTGTCCAAAATCTCTGTATTTCTCGCTAAATTGATGGAATATATTTTTCATTAATATTAATAGTAAATTTTAAATAATTGACAAACAATGAACGAAATACTTATCCATCAAGCGAACGTCACGAACAAACACTTTGCAAATCTACTACATAAAACAATTAGGGTGTTTACTTGACCCTTGCACACTTGACCTTGTCACAACAACAACGTGCACACAAAAATTTCTTGCAACAATGCTAGACCCTCCCCTATGTATACGAAAAGTCTTTCATGTTTGCACAATATGAAGATGTGGAAAGCTCGATAAAAGCATCGAAATCGTCTATCGATGCTTAGTATATTTGAGTATATTTGGTGTATTTTAGTTCTAAAAAAATAAATGACAGTTGATTAATGGCCGCCGAAATCAAAAGTAAGTATAACTGTTTATGTTTGATAAAATATTCCCATTTAAAAGTTTTTTTATTATAGTGGAAGGAACAATAAAGCCTAAACGCCAGACTCCCAAACGCCAAAGGGAACCAAAAAAGTGGACGAAGAAGGAAGTGAACGAAATTTTAAGCTACATGCAAATGCATAGAAACTTGGAAGTTAGAAATAGAACCTTTTTGTCAACAATAATTATATTATTGTTAATAATCTTACAGAAACAGCCTCAGTAAGTCCAGCAGAGTTCTCTTCCATTTCTTCGTCAACATTTTCTGCGTCAGTATCTTTTAGTAAAATGCTGTGAAGAATGCAGCAAACCAGAATCCAGTTGCAAATGAAGTACTGGTTTTTCTTATCCTTCAATTGGATGCGTATTTCCTTAGGGCTGCAAAATTTTCCTTTTAGAACTCCAAAGCAGTTCTCGATCCTTACTCTATATTGGCTGTGCCTTTTATTAAATCGCATCTGCCTGTCGACCTCCATTATTCGAGAATTACTGCGGAATGCGGTAACTACATATGTGGACTGCGGATAAGCAGAGCCCCCTGCAATCCACTCTTCTCCAGAAAAGTAGCGCTCTTCCTATTGAGCAGTTTTTAAACACCTTCGAGTCGTGGTAGCTACCCGGACTTCCAACAACGGCATCTCGTATGCGCAGTTTGTGATCACAAATTACTTGCAGCTTTACCGAGTAGATTCTGGCGAGAAAAGTAGGTTTCATGATTTTTGGCCGGCTTCTCGAAAAGCTTTATTTAGCTGTCATCGATGTATCCCACGCAGTGCGGCAACTCTTCAAACGTGCGCTTCACAATCTGTTGACGCTCGGCTCCATCAGGCCAATATATATATCTCGGCATCAGACGCAAAATTGCTTTGAAGACCCTTTCAGTAATGTTGGCCAAAATTCCACCATCACTTACTCCAAAAACGGTGAATATCTTTCGTACTGACGCACTGCTTCCTGGTGAGCCCAGCCGAAACAGCACAATTGCAAGCTGCAAGTCTACTGCAATTTGCCTGTGGACAGATACCGTCGCGAATACTTCATCCCCTTTTATTAAATTGACCAACTGCACAAATTGGCTTCTGGACACAAGCAGCATTTGCTTGAATCGACTGTTGTCAAAGGAGCCAAGGATATTGGTGCGCCATTCAATTGATTTCGGCACGTTAAGGCTAACTCCCCGACGGCAAGAATATATTCCCACGACATCGTCAACAAAGTCTTCTATAACCTCATCATGCTCCGAATCCACTTCTTCTAGGCGAGATACATCTACAAATGTTGAAAAAATGTAATTCTGCAACTAATTAAAGCAACAAGCTCTGCATACCTTCAATTTCCTCAATATCACGAATAAGTTGATTTGTTCTATCATCGCAGAACATATCTTTGAAACTTTTAAATGGCATCTTTAAAATTCAAGCACAATCACCACAATTATAAAATCAAAGTCAACTAGATCTAAACAAAAAATAGCTTACTGTCAAAAAATGTGCAACCCGTTGCAACGTAAAGCGGTGTTCACGCAGTGTGCAAGGGTCAAGTGAACACCCTAAATTATTGGTATTATTGTTGTAAGACATAAAATCAATTACTACCAACATTAAAGTTGTTACCTATTAGGTACTTGCGTAAGCGGAATTTGAATTCAAGCGGAGTTGGATGGTCGTGCAGACCACCTTTGGCCCGCATAGCACCAAAAAAGTGCTCCAGCTTATCCTGCGATATCCGCAACGTACTTGAGCAATTCAGCTAAGGAGTTATTACTTATAATAATACCCTTTTGAAAGGGCAATGTCCATTTTCCATTTGGCACTATTATTTCTAACATTACTGCCGACATCTTATTAAGAACATCTAGCTGAGCCTCTAGACTTCTACCAATAGGTTGTTTTGTTGGAATGCTGTTGGATGTTGATAGCTTAATGTTAAAAATGTAGAACCAGTCGTTGACCAATTTAATAAAATCTGCCGTTTCGGATGCATTGTACATATCCAAGCCCAACGAGTAGCAGCGCTTTATCGCACTGGCTGTAGTGTTGGAAAACAGCTGAGTGGCCAACTTAACTAGCTGTCTGCCTGCAGATTTCACGTTGAGATGTTCATCCGTTACTTTCCATAAAATCGAAAGGTCGGATGATGAAGCGTACTTCATTGCTTGCCTCACGGTTTGCTGGGTTATGATTTTCCCATCAACCACAAGCCCTGAATCAAGAAAGTGGTTTCTTATCAACTTCACAAGATGGGGGGCATCTGCAAAAACGAAAACTTTTCTAGCAGAGTCAGCTGGGTGTTCAAACCATGTTTTGTCTATTTAAAAAAAAAATTAAACATTTATTTAAGAACTAAAATATTTTATTTACTTAAGACACCTACCAGGCGAAACTCCAAGACTTGTTCACAATTTATGGTTACCGGGACCCAAGTCGTTAACGATACCGACGTCATGATACCCTACCATGTACAGCTTTTCAATAAGCATGTACAATATGTTCACAGTCATGGGCTTATCAAAGTCAAAATAAATCGGCTGTTTCCACGACGTGCGTAATCCTTGTGCCATTGCGACTTGAACGTATTCCAGGGGCTCTTGCACTGCTTCAAGAGAGTGATCATATTCATAATTTGATGCGACTTTCATTTCATCGAAATACAAAATGCACATTTTGTCCTCCTCATCCATGTCCACGGCATTTTCCATCAAGGAGATAACGAGGTTTAAAATGCCTGGTTGGATGTCAACGGAATGCAACCATCTGTCCAAAGTCCATAACGATGGAAGTGGAAACCCCTTCTTGAACAAGTGGAGATGTGCTCGGGGACCAGCAGCATGAAGACATACGATACTTGAAATATCATCGCGATTCCATTGAAGTCTTTTACCGCCATTCTCAAGTTATTTGACTTGCGATATTGTAAAAATATTGTTAAGGGATTCATTAAGAGTCTGCGATTTATTCAGTTCTTCACGGAGCTTGACATTTTCTCTTTTAAGGTCATTTACTAAGTTTTGCAAACGCAAATTTTCTAAAGCAAGGCCAGAATCAACAACTTCTTGTCTACAAAATTTATCATATAAATAACCATAAAAAAACTACTAAAATGTAAACATACTCGGTTTGCGAATTGAAATCAGAAACATTGTCACCACAAGCTGATGGCAAATGTTCTGTGAAAACTTGTTTGCGCCTGGCTTCTGGGGTACAGCAGTTGGCATAAGTCGTCTCCGTTTGTTTGCATTTTCGGACATATAGTAAAAGTCAGAGTCATTGAAATGGCTGGCACAAATTCTACTTGAACTCGAAAATTGAACGCCTGTGCTTCTTGACCAGAGCTCCCTTCTGCTTTCGTCCCGTGGTACTAAATCATTCCTTTCCGAAGTTCTCTTACGGCAGAGCACACAATATTTTGTAGACATTCTTAGATCTAATGAGGATTTACACACAGTTTATAAAATAATGGCCGATTTCAATAATATATAGCTTGTTCTCTTTATTGTTTTCTGTCTACGAGTTTATTCGTAAAGAAGACAGAAAAAAAAACATGCGATACACAACCTACTTCGACAACGTTTGCAGGCATACTGTCGAATATTTGCCCCATCAAAAGGGAGCAGCTGTGGTGACGACGTCACCTTTATAGTAAATACACCTTGTTCTAGTTGTCAAGTGTTGTTCTCAATAATAACTCATTGCACAGTGAAAGTACTGTACTCAAATATACTATACTCATTATTTACTGTACAACACTCTCTTATGAAAAAACCTCTTTTCGAAGTAAGTCTAGTGACGAAAACTTTTTCATGCCCCAAAATTTCTGATATCCAATTTTGTGACGAAAAATATAAAATTTTACACATGAATTATTAAAATAAAATGTTTGTCACTGCCACTGCGCAAAAAAGTGCTATTTATTAGGTATGAAAAACTTAGCGCAATGTGCCCAGTGACAAAAATTTTTTTTTAATAATTCATTAAAAAAATTTGAAAGCTAGACAACTGGACAGGAAAAGGGAAGATGTCTCCAATGAAGAGATCAAATCTATATACAATGAAGCGTTGGCTTTTTATAATTTAAATAATTTTAGAATCTTTTGCAGAGATGCGTCCATCTGCGACCAAACGACAGGTATAGGAATCCTAGATGTTGAATGCGACAGAGAAAACAAGTTTAAAATAACCTCCAAATTATCTTCTGTAACTTTCGGCATTAAAAAAACATGTGATATCATATGTACAAACAACTTTAAAAAGGCTGCAATTTTCTGTAATTGCCTAGGCGCCATTGATTTAGTTTCGAACAAAAAGACTGACTATTTTACCGTTAGTAAAATTCATAATTTAATTAGAAACAGCACTACTGAAAAGATAGAAATAGTTTGGGTACCGGGTCACAGAGGTATTCAAATAAATGAAAAAACAGATGCAATCGCCAAAGATGTTGCTCTAAATGGTGAAATTTTAGATGTCAACCTTAGTTTAAAAGATGCTCTTAAAGCAATCCACAAAATAACTACACAACAATGGAATTAGGAATACTTAAGAATATCCCTCACCAAAGGTAAATACTTTGACGACATATTCCCCACCTTACCGGAAGAACCCTGGCACTATAATGTTAAATGGAAAGCCAAAGACATAAAAACCATTAACAGACTACTTACTGGACACACGTATGACAAGCCATATCTTTTCATGATAGGGGCCGAAACCACTAATCGATGTAATACGTGCGGCTGCGTTGAAAGTGCTGAGCACCAAATTTTTTACTGCCCAAGACTATCTTCTCTCAGGAGGAAATTCAAAATTTTCAACAGATTTGCAAACCTTAAAAGCCTTTTGTGCTCTAAGGAAAAGCTCTTTTACAGAGAGCTTATAAAATTCATAAACATAGCTAAGCTAGAATTTTAAGATTATAATATAAGACACATGTGATTACACATGTACTAAATGTATCAATTTTTCTTTGTTTTTTTTTTCCTTTTGTTTTGGTTTTCCTTTTTGGCTAATTTTGGGCATAGATACTTGACGTGCTGCTCTATCCGCTGGGTTTTCGGTAGATGGCACCCACCTCCATTGCCCAGAGTGCGACACTGACAAAATTTCGGTTATTCTGTGGGCTACGTATGGCTTAAACCTTTGTCCTTGGAATGTACCCATTGCACAGTGGTTGCGCCCATATGCCAAAATTAAAAGAATCGCCAGCACCAAAAATTTGCGAAAAGTAAACAAATTGTCTCAAAAATGTCCAAGCTTCTTAATGGCAAGCCGGATTTTTTTTTAAATCTAACTGGACTTTCTAAAAATAGAACGCAAAGCGTGAGCACGTGTTCAATTTTGCAGCGCAGCGGCGTTATGTTAGCTTTTCGTCAAAACAAAATTGCATTTCAAAGTGGTCAAACGTTCGCAAGAGAGGTCCGAATTCGATTATTTAAAATAAACTTTAAAGTTTCAGGTATTTACTTTAATAAATTCTTCTTTTGAAATTCATCTTATTGATTTATTATTTGTTGTGTATGTTTGATTAAATATACTTTTTTTTTATGTATTACGTGAACGTCATTTTCATGTTCAAATATAGTTTTAGATATGTTACCCCCCGATCCCCCTTTTATGAGTGTTATCAGTGTATTTGTCAATGTTTGAAGGTAATAAAAACGTTAAGTGTAGCTGCTGATATTTGGTGATTTGTGTGTATTCATTAATAAACTCAAGCTGACTTACTGTTTTTAAGGTCAAAATTGCGACGCAATCTGCTGCTCTTCCTTTGCTTTTGTGATGTTTCTTTTGTGCTATGCGTTGGATACTGCTAGGTTAGGTTAGGTAAGGGCGGTGTCGACCAAAAAGTCGACGCACTTAGGCCTTGGATAGGCCCCTTGTGATACCGCAGGATCATTCCCCCTCTGCCAGAGAGGGACACTACGTAAACTGGGTTAAAAGGGAGCCCAGTTTGAAAGTCTAACAAAAAGGGCTATTCTACTTGGTGCCAATGTAGCGAGTTCGCATAGACTGGTGAGGAAGGGTTTTCCCAGAGCTCTTCGTCTTCTGTTGCTTAAGGCTGGGCAGAAGCAGAAGAAGTGCTCTGGGGATTCCTCCTCTTCCTCATCCCTGCAGCTCCTACAGAAATCATTGTAGGGGGCTTTCAATCTGAGGGCGTGTATGCCCACTAGCCAGTGGCCCGTTATGGAACGGACCACGCGAGAGCAGTTGGTTCTGCTTAGACTGCACAGTGCTTTAGATCGGGCCTTGTCAATATGGGGCCAGGTCTGTCGTGCCACGCGACAGTTGGGTGTACTGTACCATTTTACATTGTGTTTTTCCTCAAAAAGGTTATGGAGCATTAGCTTGTAGGTCGCCAGGGGCATACTGATGCCCTCTTTGTCTGGAAGGAGGGTATCAGTCGTGCCCCGTCTGGCTAATTCATCAGCAATACAGTTGCCTTGGATATCTTGGTGCCCAGGTACCCAGACTAGGCATATGTCGAAAAGCTCTGCCATCTCGTGTATAGATCTGCGGCATTTCGAGACTGAGGTCGACTTCGAAGTGATCGATGCGATGGATTTGATGGCCGCTTGGCTATCACTGTAAATGTTAATTTTGCCTGGAGTGGCTCGGGATTTCTTTAGAAAGATTAGAGCTTCATTTATTGCTAGTATTTCAGCTTGAAACACACTGCAGTGGTCCGGAAGCCTAAATGAGTGATTAATACACAATTTCTGAGAAAATACTCCGCCTCCCACTTGATTATTCAATTTAGAACCATCAGTATAGAAGGATAGAGCATTCGAGGTCCGTGGTGGCTGAGTGATCCAGTCCTCTCTGCGAGGAATGAGTACGTTAAACGGAGTTGTTACGTGCTCGGTCGGTACGCAACAATCCGCTTTTGGGGAAAAGATGGCATTTTCCTTTAAAATAAGGGAGTGTCCGGAATGGAAATCTCCCCAGTTGTTGGTATCTCTAATACGGATAGCCGCCAGGGTGGCTACTGCTTGACTTGTCTGTTGGATTGGAGGAAAATTTAGGATGACATCAAGAGCATCATTTGGTGTTGTGTTCAGAGCACCTGTGATGCAGATTTCAGCCATTCTTTGTACCTTGTTTATTTGTTTCTTAATGGATTGATTTGATAGAGCGGGCCACCATACTAATATCCCATATAGCAGGATGGGCCTGATTATGGCTGTGTATAGCCAGCGGACTATATACGGGGACATGCCCCATTTTATACCAATTGCCTTTCTGCAGGTGTAGAGGGCAATTGTCGCTTTCCTGCATCTGTCATGTGTGCTTTGATTCCAGTCTAGTTTCTTGTCAAGTACTAATCCCAGGTACTTGGCACTATCACTAAAGGACAGTGCAGAATCTTTTAGTTTTGGAGGGATAAGTGTGGGAACCTTGTAGCGTCTGGTGAAGAGTACGAGTTCTGTTTTGTCTGGGTTTACGCCTAAGCCACATTTGTCGGCCCAGGCTGCCAGATTGCTTAGCTTGACCGTCATTAGGTCGCACAGAGTTTGTGGATATTTCCCAGTGAATATCATTGCAACGTCATCCGCGTAGGCAACTAACTGACAGCCCCCGCCTTCTATGTCACATAGCAGCCTGTTGACCACTAGATTCCATAGGAGTGGGGAGAGTACCCCCCCTTGAGGGGTTCCCCTGCTAACGTACCTGGTGAGAGTCGAGGAACCAAGTGTGGATGTCACCGCCCTGCATGTGAGCAATTGGCTGATCAGTCCCACTAGCCGGTTTTCGATCCCCAGGTTCGTAAGTGCTTCAGTAATTGCTTCCGAGAGGACGTTGTTGAAAGCACCTTCTATGTCCAGGAAGGCTATGAGGGTGTATTCCTTACTAGAGAGGGATTTTTCTATTGTGGCAACAACGGAGTGAAGAGCCGTTTCGGTGGATCTTCCTTGCCTGTATGCATGTTGAGAGCTTGATATAAACTCTGTCGGAATAGATACTCTCAGATAGAGAGAAAGGATACGCTCAAAGGTTTTGAGCAGAAAGGATGTCAGGCTGATCGGTCTGAAATCTTTTGGGCTAACGTGGGAAGCTTTGCCCGCCTTGGGAATGAATACTATTTTTGAAAGCCTCCAGGGGTCCGGGATATAGCCGGTCTTAAAAACTTCTAGAAATATAGCTTGGAGCCAGTTAGTGGCGATGCTACCCGCATGCTGAAGATGTGCGGGTGAGATTCCATCAGGTCCAGGCGACTTAAACGGTTTGAAACTGTTTATTGCCCAGTTGATGTTGTGCATGCTGAGGAGAGAAGGGCCTAAGGGCACCTCTTGTGGGGAGATAAGATTGTCTGTCTTTTGTTGACGACAGCCTGGAAAGTGCTTTGTTAGTAGGGCATCCAGTGATTCATCGCTGGATGTTGTCCAAGTATCATCCTCTTTCTTTAGATAACCTAGAGACGGGGTTGACTTAGATAGAATCGTCCGAAGTCTGGCTGCTTCGGATGTTGATTCAATGTCAGAGCAAAAGGATCGCCATGAGGATCTTTTGGCTCTTCTGAGTTCTTTTTTATAAAGGGCAAGACGGAGCTTGTAGTTTGTCCAAGATTGCTCCGTGTTTGAGGCTTTGGCTTGATTGAAAAGAGCTCTACAGCTCCTTCGAAGGTTACCGAGGTTTTGGGACCACCATGGTGGTTTTTTATTTTTCTTGGGTCTACTAATCGGGCATGCTGCTTTTCCTGCAGAGTTGCATGCTTTAGTGAAAGTTTTTATTAGGCCATGCAGACGCCGAACGGAGTGGACTCCATTGGGGGCTGTTTCTGGAATGTAGTCCCTAAGTAGGGCTTGGTATTTTGACCAATCGGTTTTCCGAAGGTTGTAAAAAGGAGGTGGAGTCGAGTGACTAAGATTAAGTACGAATTCTATGTACCTGTGGTCGGAGAAAGAATGCTCACTTGATGCTTTCCAGTTATTAATAAGATCACTTATGGAATGGGAGGCAAGGGTCAGATCAATGACCTCCTTCCTATCCTTGATGACGAAAGTAGGATCATTACCTCTATTCAGGACCTCTAGGTTTGTAGTTAGGATATAGTCTAAGAGTAACTCACCCCTCTTGTTTATGTTTGTGCTCCCCCATTGAGTATGGTGAGCATTGACGTCGCATCCTATTAGGAGGCCAATATTGTTGGTCACGCAGTCATTCACTAGCCTTCGCGTGATGTCTTCGGGAGGAGGGCCTGGTTGGTCGTAGGCCATGTAGCACGACAGTAGCCTGATCGGAGCTGACTGGAGCTCCAGGCTTACTGCCGTATTATCCTCGTTGCTAAAGCTATGGAGCAGAAAGATACTTAAATGCTTTCTAGCTAGTATGCAGGTTCGAATATTACCTTGTGATTCAGCTACTACAAGCTTGTATTCTGGTGCGCGTAATCCAGAGACCCTGCCACCCACAATCCAAGGCTCCTGAATTAGCGCTATGTCGGCTCCGTTCCCAGCCAAACGGAGTAGTAGGGCCGCAGAGGCTACTTTACAATGGTGGAGGTTTATCTGCAGAATCTTTAGAGACATCTGAAGATATACCCTCCACCACTGTCGTATTAGCGTCCTCGTCGTCAGACGCCACATCTGAGGTGAGCTCCATCTCACCCATTTTACACAGCGCACTGAGGTCGCGCGTTATTGTGGATGCATCCGAGGTGTATCCATCCAATTCGGGCCGCTCTGGGGCCTCTAGCTCGGTGATGTCTTCCTCGGATGGTTTCTCCGAAAGACCCACACCTGGTGTTGCGTCTGACTTATAGACGCGGATGTATACAGAGCTAAACCCGAAGTTTAGCTCCCCGCCAGCCGCGTCGATTGGGGCAAGTGACTCCTTGTTCAGGATCATCACTGCTTGGTTAGTTGGTCCCGGCATCTCCTTTATCTTCGCCACTTTCCAATCCTGGGTTGGCAGACTTGGATTGCATCGTTGCAACATTTTTAGGAGCCGTTCTGGCTCTTTAATTGAGGACGGGATCCACAGTCTGGCCCGAGGGCGGACTGGGACGTCCTTCCAGTGTACGGCGACCAGCTTGGCGCCTGGGTACACTTCTCCGATATTGGAGACCGCCGTTTTATAAAGCTCTGCCGATCGCTCATCGTCGCAGGCTATAACTTTCACGTTCCCCTGGAACCAACCGACGTCTTTGCAGACAGGGGGAGGTCCAGGTTCCTGTTCCAGCAGCTCAAAGCAGGCGGTGGCTAGAGCCGTCTCCACCCACTTCCATTGATTCCTCGGGATTGCAGCGTTGCCTTGGTCGAGAACTCCAAGTAGGACTCTCTCCTTGGCGATCTGGGCAAAAGATCTGCCCTGCTGCACTCTCGACCTCTTTGCACTCGGCCCGGGTGCTTCTTGGGAGCGCTGTCTCTTGGCTTGATCCAGCGCTCTAGGTGACTGCATATCGTAGTCGGGCAGCACAGTCTTCGCCCATTCCACCTTCTTCAGCCAATCGGCTGACCGGTTTGAGCCTGTGCTTGCAAAATGACGCTGGAGAACCCATCCAGCACTTCTCTTCTCCGTGTAGGAGAACTTTTTGCCGACGCTGGCTGTAGGAACTTCACCCACCGTCCCTGTACCAGCTAGAGCCTTGGCCGCGCTTTGAGCGCTCTGCTTCGGTTCCGAGGTATCGGGGGGCGGCAGTATGATTCCTTTTACCCCAAGGCCCGGGTGGAATGCGGGTTTACTTGGACCAGCGCCGTTTGTACAAACGGCTGGCATGGTGACCGTCGCCGTTGTATTGATAGAGCATTGGCCAGGCTTTATAGCCGCTGCCAATGCCGAGGAGGAGGAATCCAGGATTCCGGTTTACTTTTTCGGAGTGCCAGGCTCCTTTGTTTTATTTGTGTTTTTGTTTATATTTGTGATTTTATTTTTGTTATTAATTGAGTTCATGTTAGTGTCCCACGAGCTGCGGAGAAGGGGTGGTCCGCCTGCACAGAGATCCGCACTATGCAGGTAAGGCTAGCTAGTTCGGAGGGCGCCAGGTATCCGAACGCTCCGTTTACGACTGAGCTATTTTTGGTTAGGGCCCCCAGCCAGGTTGACTATCGGCACGGGTCGCATTACACCTTAGTCCAGCCCTAAGTACCTCAGACCATGACATGTGCCACCATGCATATAGCAGAGCTATTAAGGAGCAAAACTGTATACATGGAGCAAAAGTCTTGGCTAACACCAGCTCTAAGGAGCTACTGGAGTGTTATTTCCAGTCGGCACCCTCGTGGAGGGTTCAGTCGAGGATTTTTGCCGACCTTGGATACTGCTAAGCAGTTGATAAAAATATATCCATGGTACTGTTTTCCAGCAACAGTGCATAAAATTTTAATTCACGGTGCGAAAGTGATAGAGCATGCGTTGCTGTCAATTGGAGAGCTCTCAGAAGAAGCTGCGGAGTCGAACAACAAAGAAATAAAGAAGTGCCAGCTGCAACATACTCGGAAGATGTCTCGCATATTGACAAATACAGATTTAATTAATTAAGACAAATCTACATTTTTTTTCCTCTACATTATTAGAAGATATTTGTTAATCTTTTTTTGCACTCAAATTAAAATCATTTAACTTTTATTTTTTTATGATTTAAATACATTTATTCTTATATATGATTGAAAGAACTAGAGAACCTCATTTGTTTTTATTTCGAAAAGCTTTTGGGGAGAGGGAGAGGAGTTACACTTTCACAAATTTATACTGAAGATAATTTAAATATACATATCTTGGATGCTAATAATGAAATTTTAGCACTGTAACTCCACTGGAAGTATTTTTGCGCACCATCGCCATATAAGCCATTGTAGTGTGTTGTATGCCAAATGAGCATATGCCCACAGTATTGTAGAGTAAACAGTCAAAACAAGTGGTCATATGCCCAACTTAAAAGTAAGAGTAACAACTCATAACAACATAGTAATAACTTCATAGGCACATATGTATGCACTGCAACTCTCTCTCTCTCTGCCGACGCTCTTAGCGGCAGAGCTCACTTAGAATATTGTATGTAATAAGCCAAATATAAAATTGAATAAAACCGAGAGAACACTCTCGACCAATGCTTTAAACTAATAAGACGTCTTAACTTAACACCATACTTAAGTGCTATGAGCTATAGGATACAGTCTCCCGATGTAGCCAATTTTTTTACTATATATTCAAAATATTTTTGGGTAAAATTTTATAACCATATCTCAACGGGAAATATTTATGGCCGCGGCTCCATACAAGCCCAACGGCTCACTCCAGAAAACGGCTTTGGGTACTTTGATTTGTTGGTACTTGGTTATCAGTTTGCTCCTAAGACCGCGGCTTGTAGCTCCAAACGGGGAATTGACAGTAATTTTACTGGCGCAAGACGAGTTTTGCCCATGACAAAGGCGACATCAATCTCATTTCCAGTAGTAATACGTGAATACGCGGCAGCTGCAAATGCGCATTGGCTCGCATCCACAAAAATATGTAATTCAATCTGGTCGCTTTGTCATAAATTTATCAAATAGCTGCGAGGCGTATGAAACTCTCGCATGCTTTGTAGCGCTGTCCACCAATTACTCCATTCCTGTTGTAGCTCGCCAGGTAAGACTTCATCCCATTCGACGCGTTGACTCCATGACTTCTGTATGAGAATCTTGGCGAGTATGTGGAAATCCGCAATATGTCCAAATATGTCATAAACCGCCATTACATTACCCAACAACTCTCTTTTAGTTGGAACACGCATTCCCTGCATGACCTCTGTTGCAATCCGGTGAAACTTGGTTTTAAACTCAAAACTGTCAGCTTCTGTATTCCAATACATCCCGAGTATTTTGTCACCTGCACCATTTCCTTCCACGTTGTGTATGTGTTTTCCAGTCTGGGTTCCATTCATGATCTCTTGCAGTCGTACCGAATTGGATACAAAATTACGTAGCTCAAAGCCACCCTGGTGATGAATTTGTACAATATCTTGGCCAACTCTTATGGCATTCTCCTCATGGTCGAAGCTGAGGACCAAATCAACCACATAATGATGTTCCAATATGGCTGCTACAGCATGGGGCATCTCTTCCCTGCAATTTTCGGCATTTTTCTTCTTGATGTACTCTGCACAAAATGGAAAGCAACCTGCTCCAAAAATTAACGACGTCATGGCGCAGTGCTGAATTGGTTGAGATGTATCTCCATCACGCCAAATGAACCTTTCTGCCGACTGATCTTCCGGTTGTATTCGTATCTGAGAGAACATTTCTTTTATTTCTGCAGCCACTCCAATCGCTCCATTTCGAAACTGCAAAAAAATTGCAATGAGTGGATTAGTTTGCTCTGGACCCTTTAACAAAGATGTGTTAAGCGATATCCCATCTTTTCTGGCTTATGTACAGTTTGTACCGAGAAGTGTGGAAAGTACCATATTTTCTTTGATTGGCTGTTTACTTAGTCAGGTGTGAGCTTTTTGGCATAGCCCATTTCCAAATACTTGTTCATTTCCAAAGTATACTTCTCAGCATACTGTTTGTTACGTTTCTGCCATGTTATAGCTGTTGGGAAGTTCTACCTTTTCCTTCCACAGTAATCCTATTTGGTATTGGTGTCCAATCCGTATAGTTGTGTCATGTACAATTTTTCTTGCTCGTATGTCTTCGTCAGATTCTAAGATTGGCAGATCATTTGTACCAGAATGTTCTGTTGCAAAATATTCCTTGACCATATCGTGTAGGCAGTCTGTTTTAATATGCATTACAACTGGCGTATCCCACTTGACATTGGTTGGTCCATAAGCCATCCAACCCAGTTTAGTGTAAACACCAATGGTCTGTGAGTTTCCATTTTCAATACATGTTCGCGACAGTCCTAAGTGGGCATTCTCTAAACCAATTAGCAAACTTGGCTTGGCGTTTTTGTAATCGATTATTGGCGGGTTTCGCAAATGTTAATACTGGTTCTTTTAGAATGTTTGTATCGGCAGGTTTAAGTTTGGCACTGTCTGTGAACCCTTTAAATAAATTTTGCTTCTATTTTTACTGTCAGCAATATCAAAGCTTATTTTTCTAGACATCTCGGTTACAATCTTCTTGTCATACCACTGTAAATTCAAAGCTTGTCGTTGTCCGGTCAAACCTTATGTATTTGCAACATTTTCTTCTATCAAAGTAATGGCGCTACCTTCATCAAACATTGCGAAAGTCTCACATTTGCCATTTGAACCAAACAAAATTACTGGAATAATCTTTAACAAGTGGCTGGCTTAACATTGTCCTTGTTTCCCTGTGATCCTGATTTTGTTCCATCATCATCCATCAAAGGGCATAACATCTGTGTCGTCACGCCAAACCTTACAATTGCTTAATATGTGTTTGTCGTTACATATAGTGCATTCTTTCTACATAATTGGTATGTAGAAGGGGCTTTACGATCTTCTGTCTGTTTGTGGTCTCAGTTATGGGCAATCGGCTAATAACTCCAGCGTAGCTACTTAGCCATGTTGAGAATTCGATGACTGAAGCATTTGTTCCCAGTGTATCTGCAGAGCGTTTTTTTCTTTTTTATAGGCGGCTGCCTAACTTGTAGAAGGCCTTTCGTTGTCTTCTGTGAGTGTTGTGTCTTGGAAATCACCTTCCTCATTCGAGCTCATTTGTGCGGATTATTTCTCAAAATCTATCTGTCCATATGCTCTTTAAATAGTCAGTATAAGTTGGAATTTATACCAAGCGCACAACATAAGTTAATTTCACAACTTCAAAATTCACGACTGGCAACACTGTCTTTTGTCTGCATCTTTGCGTATAAGTACGCACGGCAATGGCGTCACTTAACGAGGCGTGTCTAGACTTGACTTTGACGACTTTACATTTGGCGATTTGTACTTCGATTGGATATGTATGAATCTTGGCCTGATTTTATCCTTGACTATGGCGACTTGTACATTTGACGATATGTACTCTGATTAGGCAGTATGAATCTTGACTTGATTCCACACAATTCTGACCGGCTTCGAAATAAAAACTCCGGTTGAATAGATTTAAATGTTTAATGAATAATGTTTAGGGATAAAGAAAATTATAAAGTTTGAACAGTATTAAGATCGAGTTTCAATTTCGTGTTTTGTCTACGATCAGCTTTTTCACGATACTGTGTGACCAAATTCAGTTTTCTTACAAAATACATAATCTTTCGATTTTCGCAATCGAAACATTTCATGACATTGTCGATACATTAAACAATACTTATAAAAATAATAAACGTTAAATTCAAATTAAAGCAAAATCTTACATACTGCATCAAGTAATTTTTCTACGATTACAAAACAAGAATGATTATCTTTGGAACGCAACAAAATTTACACAAAATAAAACCTCTTTAATTCCAGCAGTTGCTTAGAATTCATGGTGAGTCTTGCCAATAGATTTTCAATTGAAGGATAATTTTAAAAAATTCTTGCAATAGGTGGATATCAAAACTTTTATATACCCCTCATTTATGTGCTGTGTGAGGATAAGGCCCAAAATACAATTGAAGAAATTATCCATGCTTTGCTCAAACTACAGCCTGAATTAAGGCCATTTCACATTATACTAGATTATAAAAAAACCAATAATTAACGCAACACAAAAATTCTTTAAATCATCGAAGCTGCATGGATGCTTTCTCCATTTTAGTCAAAGCGTTTGGAGAAACTTACAGTTCCATTGACTTCAAACGGAATATAGAAAGAGTACTGTTTTTGTACACAACATTAAAATGGCGGTGTTTCTTGCCTTTGTTCGACCGGCTGATGTAATTACTGCATTTGAACATTTAACTTTAACGAAATTTTAAATAGAGAGTGATGATGATGAGTTTTTGGATAGGAAGCAAATTCTTCTAGCATATTTTGAACGAACCTATATCGGATCAGTTGCTCGGTTTACACAAAATAGAAAGAAACCTTTATTCGAAATCGAGCTATGGAATATGCATGATTCAACCTTACAGAGTAAGCTGTTCACCATAAAGTACGCGTTGTTATAAATTATCCAAATTAATATTTAGGTATTGATCGTACTAACAATAAGATCGAAGGCTGGCACAACAAAATGAATTCGTTCGCAGGGTGCAATCATCCAACAAATTTGTAAAATACTTGATGAATGAGCAAGATGAACATGACATCAAGATAATTCAAATAAACGGTGGAGATAGACCCGAAAAAGAACAATCCAAATTCATATTGAATTCATTGAACATACGACGAACACAAATACGAAAAAAATTGTTGATTTTTTGTATTAATTGGCACACAATTCTAACATGTAGAAATGGAAATAAATTGTTCGAATAAATACGTATAACACATACGCTGGCAATCGATCGATCGATCGATCGCGCGATTTTTAGCAAAACATTTTTGATAATGGCTTTTCCTAATTTTTGTTTTCCCATTTTTTTCCGCCCAATTTTTGTTTTCCTAGTTTTTGTATTCCTAATTTTGGATTCCTAATAGCTGTATTCCTAATTTCGGATTCGTAATTTTAGATTCCTACTAAAGGTCTGCATGAATGCATTCATTTCTATCTTAACAGTACTGTACAGTAGTATACTGTACTCATTATTTACTGAACTCATTTTTTTCTGTACAGTAAATTCAATAACTTACTGGGAGTGAGTGACAGCTAAAGTTGTTCTCATTAAAACATTGTACAACAAACAAAATAATAAGTACACCTTGAGTGGCCTGTCACACAACTGTACAAATGAGTATAAGGAGAGAATTTGGGTTCAGTAGCATGCAAAACGTTGACATGGACCAAGGTGTATTTACTATAAAGGTGACGTCGTCGCCAAAGCCTCTTTTGAGGGGGCATATATTCGACAGTATGCCAGCAAACGTTGTCGAAGTAGGTTGTGTATCGCATGTTTTTTTTTCTGTCTTCTTTGTAGACAGAAAACAATAAAAAGAACAAGCTAATTATAATTGAAATCGGCAATTATTTTATTAACTGTAATTCCTCAATAGATCTAAGAATGTCTACAAAATATTGTGTGCTCTGCCGTAAGAGAACTTCGGAAAGGAATGTTTTAGTACCACGGGACGAATGCAGGAGAGAGCTCTTGTCAAGAAGCACAGGCGTTCAATTTTCGAGTTCAAGTAGAATTTGTGCCAGCCATTTCAATGACTCTGACTTTTACTATGTGTCCGAAAATGCAAACAAACGGAGACGAATTATGCCAACTTCTGTACCGCAGAAGCCAGGAGTAAAGCAAGTGTTTACATTTCAAATGCCATATGTCTTCATGCTGCAGGTCCCCGGGCATATCGGCATTTAATCAAGAATGGGCTTAAAATATTATAAATTATTTTGAATTATTTCGTTTTATTTATTTGAAGTAAGCGTTTGCTTTTCTGTCAGCTCTCTCTGAGAGCGGAGAGAGCGAGGTTAAAAAAAATTTGTCCCCTCGCCACATCGGTCGACGTCACCTTTATAGTAAATACACCTTGACATGGACTCTCTAGAAAATGTAAGTATTTTTTTTTTTTTTTTTTTATATGTATATGTCGGAGATGGGATAGTTCATATTGGGCGGGTTACTTTGATACTGATAGCTAGTGTTGTGAATCCTAATAGTGTTGGGCAGTATTGACACTGCTGGAGTGGGATGACAGCAGAGGCTGTCATCGAGTGTGGCTCTGGTGTGAGTGTGTGTCACAGGAGGTGACTTGGCAATTAGTCGAGTGAGAGACTACACACGCAGGGACTCGCTGCGCTCTTGCTTGTTGTTGAAACCTTTAGAAGGCCTCAAAAAGTCTTAGACTCCGATATCAGAAGTGGGATCTGACTCGCGTTTATTAGCCACGTAGCATCGACAAAACAACATTACAATTCACCAAACGGTCTGTTTCACCCGTTTTATCCATTACTAGTGCCACACTAGTCTCCACGGTCTGTTTCAACCGTTTCGCTTTCACCTATTCCATACTGGTCAACACGGTCTTCAACCGCATCATCGGATGAACTCAATTCATCTCCGTCGATATTCAGCTTGCTTGATACCTGCCCTTCTGTCATTCTTCTCTTACTCATTATAGACTTCAAATTGTACCGATCACCTTCTAAGAATTCTATCCCCACAAGGGGTCCACAAAACTTCTGGTCTAACTTAATTTGCTGTCGGTCACTGTTTTCGAGACATTATCTCCTTCGCTAAAACTGATAACTTTAACTTTGACCTTGTCGAATCTCAACTTCTCTTACACTGCTTTACATTGCAAATTCTTCACAGGCTGCTCTCTTAATTTGGGAAACTCAACTTCGTTTTCGGAATCAATGGTCGAGCAACCTTTCCAATCAAAAGATTTCACCCAATGGTCAAGTAATTGGAAAGCTCTCACCTCGTTACAGCATTTTCGAGTTTGACTTATCTTCATTACATGGGTAAACTCGCTTTCTTGTGCGCGATCCGAGCCTTTTCTTCACAAATAGCGATAGCAAACTTTGTTGGCTTTCTTGCTGACATTCTTTACTGGGCGTTGTTCTCTTCTTGTTATTGGTCCAGAGTCATTGTGTATCATCGGCGCCAAGGACACCAGAGACGAACTTCGGCATCACAACGACACTATTAGTCTGCGGCTAGCATTCAGACACCGGAAACGATTTTGTAAACTCCAAAAAAAAAATTTTATTAGCTGCGTCAGCCAGACACGAATTGTATGAGGTGAAATGCAGGCCAGATTATGTAAATAAGGAACGATTTAATAAGAAGGCTAGCACAAATAATAAAAGAAATTTCGGTTGCTTTAATTGCGGCTCACGAGATCATGCAAGGAGAGATTGCCAGGAGGCAGTAAAATGTTTTAAATGTAATCAAAGTGGGCACATCTCGAGGGATTGTCAGGCAGGCCAGGGACAAAGAATGAATCTTGTTTGTGACAGTTCCCGTATTAAGACAGTCGTAGTCAACGGTGTGGAGGTGAAGTTCTTGGTAGACAGTGGAGCGGACAAGACTATAATAAGATTGAGCGTAATGAGGAAGATCAAAGATGTTAAGATGGAACTATGTGCAATGCAGCTGTGCGGCTTAGGAGAGTTTATTACCAACCCGGTAGGATGTTTTAGAGCAGAGGTAGAAGTGGATGGGATTCGCAAGACGCACCGCATTGTGGTTGTGAATGATAATGATATGGTGTATGATGCATTGCTGGGCTTCGATCTGATGAGCAAGTTTTCAGTGAAGTTATCTCCAGAAGGTTTTAATTTTTCTGAGTTGGAAGGAGAATCTGAGAAGAAGAATGACATGAGTGGTATTTACAGTATTGCAGCTATGGAGCCGGAGATAGATGTCCCTCATCAGTTCAAGAATCAGGTGAAGGAGTTAATTAAAAATAGTGTACATAATGGCGCGCCAGCGGAATGTCCAGTAATGATGAAAATAACGCCAGATGGAGAAATAGCTCCGTTCCGTCCGGCTCCGAGTCGTCTTGCTATCGCTGAGGAGGAGGATGTTAATAAACAGATCAATGAATGGTTGGAGGCAGGAATAATAAGAGAGTCAACGTCGAATTTCGCAAGTAGATTGGTTTTAGTTATTAAGAAAGATGGCAGTCGCCGTATCTGTGTTGATTTTAGAAAACTGAATTCGATGGTTTTGAGGGACTGTTTTCCCGTGCCGATTGTAGAGGACGTTTTGGATAAACTACAACAAGCTGTACCGTTAGTTCAGAAGGCAGTTAATTCGCACGTCCACAGTACAACGAAAAGGACACCGTTCGAGCTAATGTTCGGGATTAAGATGAGGAACAGAATGCTGGATGACATTAAGAAGTGTTTGGATGAGGAACTATATGAAGGTTTTGAGCGAGAAAGGCAGGAGATGAGAGACGTTGCCAAAAAAGAAACTCTTCGAGCGCAAGAAGAATATAAAAATCATTTTGATAAAAAAAGGAAAGAAGAGCATGGGTATAAAGTAGGAGATTTGGTGGCGATTCGTCGTATACAATTCGTAGCTGGGAGAAAATTAGCAAGTGAATTCTTGGGGCCATACGAAGTGACGAAAGTAAAGCGCAACGGGAGGTATGAGGTGCGCAAGGCTGCGGATACAGAAGGACCAATAAACACATCCACAAGTGAAGACCATATGCGGTTATGGGCATACGTAATGGAAAACGAAGAGATGGAGTTTTCAGAACCTGATGAGTCTTAGCAGAAATATTAGAAATGGAAGAGATAATGTTGACGATAATAGGAACGGAACATGAAGACGACGGGGTTGATGTTTGTGGTAAATACAATGATGGTGACGACGACATTGGAAACGGATATTGGTCAATGAGTAAGGGAAAAGGAAGAATATAAAGTAGAATGGCGAAACGGGCAGTGAAGAAGGTTATCTGGGACAGATAACAAGTCAGGATGGCCGAATGTAAATGGGGAAAGTAGTAGTATAGCCTAGTAGGCGACGTACATTCAGGGTCTACGACCCTAACGTAGCTCGACAGAGAGCTCAGTTGAGAACTGTACATTCAACGTGAAACATTAAAAGTATTATACTGCTGTGAAATTACTTAGTTTTGTGTTGGTCTACATTTCAAATACTCAATCCAAGAGTTGAATATTCATTCATTCTTACATATATTTTAGATTACTTTTAAAGCGTAATACGCTCTAGCTGAAAAAATTTTGGGAGCTCGAAATGTTTTGATGTCCGGCATTACACACTTCAGTGTGACAATGTTATAACAAAAATCACTAAGAAGTTGAGAGATTGTTGGTCTTATGCTGCTGTGGTCACACTGTTGCGTCAGCTGTGCCCAACAAACAAATTAATGACATTGAGAACAACAAAAAGAGAAAATGGACCAAATGAACAGGATAAGAGGAGTAGCAGCGACTAATACCCTAATTTATAAATTAAAAATTATTAAATATAAAAATCCCAATAAAATGTTTTTTGTCGGTCAAATTCCACAATATTGGCTCCTGTTGCACCTCTTCAATCAGTCTAATTCGCTCTTTGTGTTCAAAGAGCTCAATTCGGCTTTTATTTTGCTGATTGTTGGCCGCCATTTCTGTTCAAAAATATTTAGACTAGTCAACACATCAATCGATGTTTTGAAAGGTAAAAAAAGCTGACATCTGTTTACCAAACAGTGTTGTAAAACGCCAGAATATATTTTGAGCTGCCCATATTTAGGTACAGCGGACATAGGTTTAGCAGTGGCCTTACAAAATAATTTCGAGCATGTTTGCAACCCTTTTTTTTGTATGGAGTTTTGGCCTTGCAGACTTATTTTCGGCTAGAGCGTACTATGCTAAACAATAAACACCTTTGACAAAGTTTTCTGAGATCTTATTTTAAAATTACTGATATCTTATAAAAAAAACCTCTTTACGAGGTAAAAGTCTAATGACGAAAACATTTTCATGCCCCAAAAATTTCTGATATCCAATTTTGTGCCGAAACCCTTGTATCCAGTACCTAAAGCATAGTACGCTCTATCAACTCCATATAAAAAAAGGGGTTGCAAACTGGCCCGAAATTATTTTGTAAGGCTATTTCTAAACCCATGTACGCAGTACATGGGCAGCTCAGAAAATTTTCGGGAGTTTTGCAACACTGTTTGGTAAACAGCTGGCAAAAGCTGAACGCTCTTTTCAATAAAACCCCAGAGCGGCGCCCACAAGCAACGACGAAAACTTTTCAGTATTGGATCGACACCAGAACGATGAGCATGGTCTGTGCCGCTCCCTCGCTCATCATCGTTTCTTTGTATGAACATGCGCACGCTTCTTAGTGTTGGAACATACCCTGTTTTAATTACAAACATTTTTTTTCTCATTTTCTTTGCCTATTTTATTGTTCAATAATTTTATGCCACAAACATATGGTTGTTTATTATAAATACTAAAAATAATAATGATTAAGCAATAAAAAGCAAAGAGAATGAAAAAAGGGTTTGTATTTAAAACATAATAGGACAAAAAATCTGGACAAACAATGTTTTCTTATTAATACATATAATAATAATAAATATAATAACATCATAGCTTTAAACATTGACTAGTAAAATATTTTCCACAGGAAATGAATGAAATTTTTTTTAAATTTCAAAGTTATTCGGCTATTCAAAAATGAATATATTCGATGACACATAGTTGTATTTAATAAATTACACTAGCTAACAAAATCATGCTTTTCGTGTCTCAGTGCACTTTTCTTATGGACTTTGACCCACTAAACACAAAAATCGCACTTAAAATTTTTTTCTTGTAAGCCTTTTCGAAATACTCATTTTTTTCTAATTTTCGAAGTTGCGCCGACATTTTTGAGTATACCACGAAATGTAATTAACCGATGTGCTTAAAGAAGCACTCAAATTAAAGGTAAGTAATCCCTCTACAGCTTTCTTTCATTTAGTTTCAAGATCAGCTTAGTAGTGCGACTGTGGCGACTTTAATAACTTCCAAAATGCGTTTTTTTGTGATTTTTTTGGCTCGATAGCTCAAAAATCGCCCCAGAAAAAATAAATATCGAAAAGGTAAAATTTATTTTAAGTGTGAAGCGTTAAGGTGATACTTTTAGGAAAAAAATAAGCCATTTTTTATGAGAATCCATTGATAAATGGCGGAATAATTCGCTTTTCAGTGAAAGAATATAAATCATCTTTCGTAGTTTGGTTTGTATGACAGCTATATAAAATAGTGGTCCGATTTTAAACAAACTTTGTAAGGATCTATAGGACCATAACGGATGCTGATTGTGTCAGATTTCTTAAGATATCTCAACTAAAAAGTTTTTCGCAAAAAACTGCTTCCAGTGGATCTATTGATCGAAAATAAAGATTTTGAATACAAATTTTTGTTGTTTTTGGAGATATCTCAACCAAACTCAGCATCTGAGATGGTCCTTTACATCCTCACCAAATTTGGTTTAAGTCGGACCATTGAATCATATAGCTGCTATAGGAACGATCAGTCGAAAACCAAGTCTTAGTATGAAAAACTTTTTGGTTTTATTTATTTATTTTATTTTATTTATTGTCAGGCTAAAAGCAGCCGACAAAACAATTAATTTAAAAATAATACATTAAAGTTAAAAATAGTATATATATATATATTTAAATAACAATATAAGTTAGAATTAAAAACTCTGGGGAATTTAAAATGAGAAAGAAAATGATTGGTCCAACATTTGTTGCTAGGATTGGGGAAAACCCAGAAAAACCCAATCAGACCAAAATAGTATTAATAAACAGTTAGTTTGTTAGACTAGTTAAACAAGATAATATAGAGGCTTTAATAGTGAGCGGAGAACACTCGAAACTAATCGTACGGTACAGACTATTATAATCTGCACACAGAGTACGAAGAGGTTCGTGAAGCTCCCAGTTAGTGGAACAACGTGAAAGATGTAAAGGATTAAAGGTTCGAGTTACTCTAAAGGGTACGTTAAAGGTTATTTCATCCAACAAATAAGCCGAGTCTATGTGACCCTGCAGTAATTTGTGGATGAATATTACTCCAAGCATAATTCTACGGTTATTAAGAGAGGGAAGATTGAGTAAGAGAAGTCTACTAGAATATGAAGGCATCTGAATTTCTGAGTTCCAACTCAAGCCACGTAAAGCAAAAATTAAAAATTGTTTTTGAACCGACTCTATCCTGGCACGATGAGATTCATATTGAGGAGACCACACACATGATCCATACTCAAGAATCGGACGAACAAGAGACGTGTAAAGAAGTTTAGTAGTAAAGGGATCATCAAATTCCTTGGACCATCGCTTAATAAACCCGAGAACTCCCATTGCTTTATTGACAGCTATCGCGATATGCTTATCAAATTTCAGTCTATGATCTAGAACTATACCCAAGTCATTAACTGATCTTTCGGAATCGTTCAAGCATTCCAATAAAATGCCATTAAGTGAATACCGTGAAATAACGCGGGAAGATCTATAAAAAGTCATAACTTTACATTTCGAACTATTGAGATTTAATAAATTATCTTGGCACCAAAGATGGAAAGCATTTAAGTCAGCTTGTAAGAGACTAATAGAAGAAGGATCGCTATACGATAAACAAAGCTTGACATCATCCGCATACATGATTGCATGGGAGTGAGATAGTATAGATGGAAGATCATTTATAAATAATGTGAAGAGTAGTGGACCAAGATGACTACCTTGCGGTACTCCAGAAGTAACTTTAACTGACTTTGAAAATTAATTTTTAAAAATAACTCTTTGTGTTCTGTTACTTAAATAATTTGAAATCCAAAGAAGAAGATTGTACGGAAAACCAAGAAGATCAAGCTTATGAGTGAGTAGAGAGTGGTTTACAGAATCAAAAGCTTTACTAAAATCAGTGTAAATAACATCAGTTTGCATCTTTTTCTTGAACCCATTAATCACTAGGGAAGTGAACTCAAGTAGGTTAGTGGTTGTAGATCTACATCTCATAAGCCCGAGTTGAGTAGGTGAGATAATAGAGCTACATAAATGTTGAAGATGAGAGGTTATAATTTTCTCAAACATCTTCGGAATAGCAGACAACTTGGAGATACCTCTATAGTTCTGAACATCGGACTTAATACCCTTTTTATGAAGAGGGATAATATAAGAATCTTTCCATAGCGCTGGGAAAGAGGAGGAATCTACGGACAAAGTTAACAACTTATGTAATGGTCTACATAAAGATTCTGCACAGTACTTAAGAGCAGAAGCAGGCACCCCATCGGGACCTGGTGCGTGCACTGGCTTAATCAATTTAAGATCGCAAAGAAGCGAGCTTTCTGTGATTAGAGGGCTGTAAATACAGTTAGAACAGCTTAACCTATACGGGTAAGGCTGGCCAACACGGAGACTACTCGTAGAATATGTAGTTTGGAAAAAGTCAGCAAACAAATCTGCTATGGATTGATCAGTATTAGCTTGAATATCGTTGAAGACAACAGAAGATGGTAATGATGCGGCTTTGCGTTTAGAGTTTACGAATTTGTAGAATTGCTTCGGATCTTTAGAGAATTCAAGCTTACAACGTTGCAAGTAATTATTATAACATTGTGAGTTAAGAACTAGAAAGCTAGAGCAGGTAATTAAATATCGAGAGAAATCATAAGGATTTCCAGATTTTTTATATTTTTTAAATTGCTTGGATTTCACATTTTTTAAATGTGATAATTCTCTAGAGAACCAAGGAGGTCTATTGCAACTAATTGGTGATGCAAGTGGAACACAGATGTCAAAAAAAGAGTTAAGAGTATTATAAAAAAGCTTAATGGCATTATCCAAGTTAGAACATGTGTATAGTTGAGACCAATCAGAACATGAAATTAGACTGTTTAACTTATTAAAATCAGTTTTACTAAAACTCCGTACTCGCTCAAGTGGCTGAGATGATAGAACAACAGGCCACAAAGGTAAATTAATGCGTGCGTTTAGAGTTGGGTGGTAAGGGTCTTCCGGAATAACCAATGGATCAATCCTGTATACAATGCGATTGGTAGAGTCCAATACGAATAACAGGTCAAGTGTCCTGTTGATAGAATTGCACACAGGATTGATTTGCACCAAAGAAAGCTCAGAAAGACCGTCAATAAATTCATGAGAGCTATCAGGAAAAAGTGAATGCGAGTCGTTTGAGGAAAACCATCGAACATCTGAAAGATTAAAATCACCTAAGACAAAGAGCATGTCAGCATCAGAAAGTAGAGATGATATAAATTTAATAGCAGTCAGGTGACTATCGTATAAAGTGATATCAGAAAGGGGTGGAATATAAGAACAAGTAAAATAAATTGAAAATTTAAGAAAAGAAACTTTCACACAAATAAACTCAATATCAGAATTTAATGTAGTTGAAATCGGTTCTGAGGACAGATTAGAATCCACGGCCAATAGTACTCCGCCACCTTTACGAGCTATACGATCACATCTATATATAGAGTATTTAGAAGAAAGAATAGAAAAGTCTGATGTGGCAGGCTTGAGCCAGGTCTCAGTAAAACAAATGACATCAAAATCAAAAGAATGGCTATTGAGATATAGATTAGAGAGTTTACTATTAAGGCCTCGAACATTTTGACAGGCTAGAGTTAGAGAAGAAATTAGTTTTTTGATGCTTCATTTGAAGATGAAGCAGGTAGAGAGGAGCCAACACCTGAGATCGGAGCCCGATCTCTCTTTCGAGTAGAATTTCCCTTGTATTCAGCAACAAAGATATGTTCGGGCCAGAAGTGTTGATGACAAATTTGATCAAAAACCTTCTCCGAACATGATATCTTAAATGAAGATATTTCCCTAGGATAATTAAAATTAAATTTATCCACCGAAATGTCAGGATCCTGTATAATGTTTTGGATGTAAGCCTTAACATCATACGAGGACTGATCTTTGGCAAGCCTAGAAACAAAGACATGCTTCATAGGCTCCGGAGGAGGAACGCCTTGGAGGGGCTTAGACATGCGAGGAGGTACGACAGTCAAAGTATTGGCTGCCTTAACAACTGGCGTGGCATTTGATTTTACTCGATTGGGAACAGACGGAACAGGTGAGGCGGAAACTGCACTATCGGGTGGGCTGGGTCCTAGTCCAGTCATAGCTTGCTGAGAAGTAGATGGCTGAGAGTTAATAATTGATGGCTGCAGACCCAGGTCTGATGGCGGGATTGAAAAGGACATCTGCGCCTGGCGCGGAGCAGAACTACTCTTTTTACGTTTAGGAGGCTCATTCAATAATGATGAATTACTGAATAAGTTCTCCATATCCGAAAATAGGACATTTGCCTTGTGAAAAATTTTAGACAAGTCCTTAAAACTATCTCTAGTTCGCTCCATATATTTACGAACTTGCACCTCAATGTCCCGGCAAGTATCACAGCGCCATCTCAAACCATTGTTCTTCTCAAGACAATCTCTGACTTTACCCGTATACCAGCACATTTTAAGTGAAAAGTCCGGTCACAAAAGAAGCAAGAAATAAATTCTTGCTTGGGGTCAGGTCCATGACACTTGTTAAAAAAACACACTAAATCGGACGACATAATAAAAAAGGGTATTTTATAGTCGACTATGAAATACTTTAGGGGAATGATAAACGAAATGAAAAGAAAAATGCAGAACAATAACAACGCTTGGTCACAAACGGCCGCTTAAAGTGCAGAAAGCAAGCACAAAGCAAGAGATGAAAATATGCGAGAGCGTATTGGTACTGGTAAGCGCTTCAACAGATTATTGATGAGAGCACAGAGAGCGACACTGAGAGCGAGAGAGCAAGTTAACAGCTGTTAATTGCCCAAGCACAATCGATGTACAGCTGATCTAATAGACAGAATAAGAGAGATGAAAGCAATAAGAACAAAAACAAAAATACTTTGCACAAGTTGAAAACACAAACAAACTTGGTGTAATTATTGAAACAATCACTGTTTTTGCACAATAAAAGCACCAACAGAACACCAAAAGTGTAGATATCACAACAAGACAAATTTAATATAATAATTACGTGTTAGAAATGCACTAAAACAAGAACTTTCACGGAGCACACAAAAACACGTCTAAACAGAGAGAGAGTTAGAATGTATAATAATTTATATTTAAAATAAAGGAAAAATATAACACTAGGAAGCGCAAGAGATGGACTGAGCCTTTGGAAAGTCTTTTTGTTGAGACTTGGGAGGAGCGCATTGCTGATCTGCGCGGGGCCAGGAAAAATGTACACATACATTCCGAAATGGCTAATAAGATGTCCGAATTTGGCATGGAGATGACCGCGCTGGAGGTAAAGAAAAAAATAGAGTCGCTGAAGAAGAGATACAGGTATGTTAAATTAATTTATTACAATTATAACGATGTATTTATTTATTTAATTATTTCTATTTTGGTATTGCAGTCAAGTGAAAAATGAAGTTGGCCTGTCTGGCGGATCACCCTCAACCTGGGTGCACTTTGGAAAGCTGTCCCAGATGCTTTCTGTTTCAAAAGCCATTCATTCAGAATGGGTGGTTGAGGAAAGTTTGGGTAAGTAATTTGATCAACCAAATTTTTTGAACAAAATTATAAAGACGTCTTTTTAGGTGAGCAGAATGAGGAGAGTAGCGACTCCTGGAATTTAGCGGTGGACGAGTCAACGCTAGATGCTCTTGGCGAGCACTCAGCTTCGACCTATCTGCAGCTTCGTCAACTTCGAAGCCGAAACCAAAACCCAGCTCTCTAGACATGCATCGCCAGAGGATGGAAGAGATAAGCAGCACAGCAGCAGAGGCAATGGTGAAGTTGGCCGAAGCTGCAGATAGGTCTGCTACAGCCATGGACAGCATGGTCAAAATTTTTAGTCGCCTGGTCCAAGAATAAAAAAGTTAAAAAACAAAATAAATTAATTTTTTAAATTTTTTATTGATCCTCTTGAGCACAAAAAAAGTTCGCCAAAGCAGATCGGATCCCCTCAGCTCTGGATTTTTGGCTAGCCCATTCAACCTCGAACTCGAAATTGAGCTCATCAACACCCTCATGCTCGTGCCAGAGTTCTTCAACCGTGCTCTTCTGCTCGATTAAAAAATTGTGCAGAACACAACAGCACTTAATAATTGAGTTCGAGCTCTCTATACGGTTGTCTAGGCCTTTTCCAAGTCGCCGAAATCTTGATTTTAAGTGGCCAAAAGCATTTTCAACAACGCGTCTGGCCTTTGCGATGCGGTAGTTGAACACCTTTTCTTCCTTGTTCGCGGCTACGCTGAAAGCGTATGGCTTCATTAAAGTAGCTGATAGTTTAAAAGCCTCCAAAGTCTCTGGCATTGGCATCGAGAAGATCGCTTGACTCAATTAACGGCTTAAGAAGAGACTTCTCATAAATTCCAGAATCGTTGCAGCGACCTGGACTGCCAACATTAATATACATGAATCGATATCTGGAACGACAATACCTTTAAACGAACAGTATCAATTTACGTTATTGACATACTTATAATCCACAAGGGCAAGAAGCACTGTTGAGTTCCAGCCCTTGTAATTGTGGTAGTCCGTCGTTTCGGACGCCTTCGGCTGAATTTTAATGTGGCAGCCATCTGAAATTTACGTGCATTTTGTTTTAATGCAAAATGTTAAATACATTATTTTATACTTACCAATAGCTCCAAGGCACTGTGGAAAACCAATTTCTTCAAACCCTCTAACGCACTCTTCCACTCTTGCCTGCGTTAGAAAATTTGGTCCTAAATAAATGGGTGCCAAATTCTTCCACACCAGGCGGCAAAACTCTTTAACTATTACGCAAACACTGGGCGTAGAAACTCCGAACATCCAGCCAATCGCAAAATATTCTGAGGCAGAACCCATTGCAAATACAGCGATTGCAACTCGCTTGTTCATGGGATGCAATTCCTAAAGTTGGTGTCCTTCTTGGCCATTTCTGGAAGTGCTTGTACTAACTTATCAAAAGCGGCGGGCTCCATCCTAAAAACTTATTTAAATACATCATTGGTCATGTTGGGCACGTCTCTCTCCCAGAATACGCCGTTACGTTCCTATAAAAAGTGTGGAAAATTTACGTTCTTGTCTACAAATGCACTTTTTACTTACGTGTGCCCAAACTGATTTCGACGTCTGCTCTAATGCAAGATTTAATGAATTCATCATCACCTTGAATTCCTCGCAAGCCGCCAATGCGTGGTTTATGCCTTGGTTTACTCGCATAAACATAATTGTTACTGCTGCAATAACTTTTGGATCCATGATGTGATTTTTTTATTTTTTCGCCTTTATTTACAAACAGTATGTATAACTACAGTTTGACACTTCGACGTCAAAATATCGGTTGTTTTTACCGGCCTGCCAGTGTAAACGACTTTCGCCGTAAGCTACGGCTTTTTGCTTACCGGTCTCATTGTAAATTGACTATAGCACCAAACATTGTTGTGGAAAAGTCGTAGGCCAGAGGAAAAATTAAGAAATTATGGCTGTACATTTTGAGATCTTATTAATGGGATAAAGTGTCGGCAAAGGGGGGCAACCAGAGAAGTCGGACGCACTTATTCATAAATTAAGGGCCTCGTCACTTCAAATTCGGACGCTTTAATCAGGTTATATCTTTTTTACCTGTTGTTGGATTTTAATGAAATGCAGCTTAATTTAAAGTGTATGCTTTGCATTTATATTTATTTAAAAAAAATTTAATTTTGTTTACATCCTATAAAATGGCGAATTTTCTGTTTAATGTTTGACAATAATTTCTGGACACATTTTCTTTCCACTTTCGCAGCATATGTGTTAAAGGCAATCGGCATTGATTTCCCATTTTACACGATTCTACTACTCCTTTTAAATCTTCCTTTAACAATTACCCAATATCTTTTGATAGGACGGAGCTCGGGACAATTATGTGGGTTGAGCCACTTCGTTAGCACATCGATCTGTTTGCTTCATACCACAGACTCGTCGTATTTGAATAGTGGCACGTCGCCAAATCTGGCCAGAACTTTACTGGTGATCGCTGCTTGCGAATAAATAACAAAATGCGTTTTTTGCGTTAAATTGCCTATAAGCTGTCGTGTGATTCAAATCATTTCATATGATACTGTTTAACACTGTTATGAAAATTTGCTGTCATTCAAGTCGTTTTGACAGTTGAAACAGTGTTGAATGTGTGCACAGTGTTGAATGTGTGCACAGTCATTAGAAAGAGTGCACAGTCATCAGAAAATTTTTTTTTCAGATTTGTTTTAATAAAAATATAATAATGGAAAATAATTGGAGTATTCAAGATGATAATGTAAGGAAAAAATTTTATCTGGTTATATTCGATTTGTGTAGTTGAATATCCATATATGGGTAGATTGTTTTTGGTGGATTTCTTCACAATGTTTTATAAGAATATATACGTCTTGGTGCAATTGCAAATAATATATATTGCCCAAAAGCGCGGCAAAAGCAAGGTGTGGGACATTTTTATACCCTGTGCCCATTGAAAATGGTCAAAAAGGGTATATTAGATTTGTGTGATGTATGTAACAGGCAGAAGGAAGCATCTCCGACCATATAAAGTATATATATTCTTGATCAGCATCAACAGCCGAGTCGATTGAGCCATGTCCGTCTGTCTGTCCGTCCGTCTGTCCGTCTGTTTGAACGCGTCGATCTCAGAAACTATAATAGCTAGAGACTTCAAATTTGGTATGTAGGTTGCTGGATACCGGACGCAGATCAAGTTTGTTTTTAAATTTGGATCGGAACACTATATCATATAGCTGCCATAGGAACGATCAGTCGAAAATCAAGTCTCAGTATGAAAAACTTTTTTGTTGTTTGAGATATGTGAACCAAACTGACAGAATATGCATATGGGATGGTCGCATACATTCTGACCAAATTTGATTGTAATTGGATTACTATATCATATAGCTGCCATAGCAACCATCAGTCGAAAATCAAGTATCAGTATGAAAAACTTTTTTGTTGTTTAAGATATGTGAACAAAACTGACAGAATATGTATATGAGATGGTCTCAACCAATATTCTATTTTATGGAGACTGGCACAGGGTATCCTCCAGTCGAGCAAACTCGACTGTAGCCGCGCCCACTTGTTGGTCATGTTATTGGCCAGGAAAACAACGAAATACCAAATATCGTGGCGTGCCGAGCTTGCTTTAGTGTGTTTAAATTTACTGGTGCCACCTCCAATTTAGTCCGCCATAAGTGCTATAAGGCCAGCCAATTGGAAGCCAATGAAAACGTTCCTAAACCTGTCGTAGATGCCGTAACAAAACTATCAGTGACAAAGGCTGTAACGAAGTGGGTCGTTCAAAATTGTCGGCCTTTCACCATTATCAGCGATTCGGGGATTAAGGACGTTATATCGGTCGCCCTCGAGATTGGAAGTCGTTTTGGATCAAATGTTAACGTTAAAAAATTGCTTCCTCATCCAACAACTGTATCCCGAAATATATCAGAGCTATATCATAAGGAACTCCATGATTTAACTGCAGAAATAGCCTTGATGAAAGGAAATGGTTATTCTATCACCACGGACGCGTGGACGGACAGGTTTTCCCAGAAATCCTATGTATGCGTAACTCTGCATTATATATTTGAAGGCAGCATGAAAACCCGGTTGTTGAAAATGATCTGCATGAATGATGAACCATCAACAGGAACGCATTGAATACTGTTATATGGGGTAATAAATTTTAGAAACGTCTAATTTTTCTTTTATGCTTTAATTTGTTTACAGGCTTAGTTGGCTTAGATTTAGCTGACGCCATTATTGTTACAACTCGTGGATCAAATATGATATGTGCCTTTAAAGATTCAGTTCAAGTTCACTGCATAAATCATTTGCTAAACAACGTGGTTGAAAAAGCATTTAAGGCGGTTCCAGAACTCACTGAAATGGAAAAAACATGCGGAAAACTAGTCAAATACTTCAAGAAGTCCGGACAGAACTCAAAACTTGACTTAAGTTTAAAAGGCGTTTGTCAGACAAGATGGAACACAATCTTTTACACAATGCGATCGCTTGAGCATAATTGGCATGAAATTGTTACAATTTTAATTGAAAAAAATCAAATGCATCGTATAGAATCTTTGAATTTAAGCGACATTATCGCAGTGACAAATGTCCTATCAAAAATCGAGGAGATGTCAAAATTCCTGGAAGGGGACAGTTATCCAACCATTCAATGGGTTATCCCTCGCGTTCATACTCTTCAAAAAATAATCATAAACTCAAATTTAAAGAAAGACATAGAAAAAAATCTAAATAAGTCTTTGAATGAGAATATCGATTCGTTACTGTTGAAGTGTATAACAAAATACCACAGAATTGCGCTGTTTTTATTTCCTCCAACAAATCAGCTAAGACAATTGGATAGCGAACTCACAATTAAAGAGGCAAAGGATATGATGCGGTCGTTTTTGACAAATGGTACGGAGCGTATAGAATCGTCGGCAAGTTGCCCAAATAAATACGACGAGTTTTTACCGGACTTTATCGAACCGCTATCAGAAGAGTCAAGCGGAAATATTGGCCTACTCCAACATAAGAGTTCCAATGCACGAGCACTTCAATGTTTTGCATTGGTGGAAAGAAAATAAAGCTCAATTCCCTTCCTTATTTAAGTTAAGCTCTAAAATTTTTTCAATACCAGCATCCTCAGCGTCATCCGAAAGAGTGTTTTCGAAAGCAAGAAACCTTATCTGCGAAAAAAGAAGTTCCATTGCTGGAAACGCAGACATGGTGAACAAAATAATGTTTCTAAATATGAATATGGAAAAATAAATAAAGTAAATAAATAATACACACAAATTTAATTTTCATTCGATGCATATTTTTGATTAGAATAGTAAAAAATTAAAAAAACCAAAAAGGCTCCAACGGCCTCATTTGCTCCAATCATTTAAATTTTGTCTCTCCCACTTAAACCTGTTTATCTCACGAGCAAGGTGAGTTTCCAAAAGTCTTAGTATGCACATTTGTAAGTTAAATTGATACCTTTCGATCGGTATATAACTCGACCTGATCGGACAGACAGCAAATTTTCCATTCTTTCTGTGAATATATGCTAGTCGCCTTCGCACCCTTCGTGCTGCTTTCGTCACTGCCGTCCGCAGTGATAAAATAGTGTTCTTGTTAAGCATTAGAGAAAGGGAAACAGCGATAAGTGCCTTTCCCACATCTCTTAAAAATTAACCAAAAATAAAACAAATCTTAAAATTGAATTAATGTAAAAGTACAACATTAATAAAAAATTTCAGGAAAACATTCATAGGTCTTAAAAAAAAAAATCTGTCCACGCCGGGATTAGAGCCCCGGACCCATGTTCTACAAAGTCTGCTAATAATGAATAATTTTTAAAAAGTTTGCTGACGCTGGGAGTTGAACCCACGAACTTGGCACCTTAGGCCACCGGAGCCCATACTCAAATGTAGCCAAAATACAAATATGTTAGGACTACAGCGATTCTATATTTTGCAGTTAAGATTTCTGAAAACACCCTTTTAAAATTCAATAACATTAAAAAAAACCTTTGCGGATCATCTCTTAACAAATTAATTGAATTCAAAACATTAAAAAAAAAAAAAAGTTTCGGAACTCGAACCCGCAACCCGAACTGAGAATTTATGCAAAAAACGAACACTTGAGACACTGCGCCACTGGCGATATTAAAGGACGTCTATCTAATTATATATTTCGTTGTTACCGTACTAGATCGTTCAAAAAGTTCCCGGACTGACACATAGGCCACTCCACTAAAATTTTGAAATTAATTTTTTTGATTGACTAGTTCATATTGGGCGGGTTATAGGCAATTTACACTGAGACCGGTAAGCAAAAAGCCTTAGCTTACGGCGAAAGTCGTTTACATTGGTAGGCCGTTAAAAAAAACCGATATTTTGAAGTCTAAGTGTCAAACTGTGAAATTAATTAATACATATTGGAAATAAAGGCGAAAAAATAAAATGGATCCAAAAGTAATTGCCGCAGTTACCATGATGTTTATACGAGTGAACCAAGGCATAAACCACGCATTGGCGGTTTGCGATGGGTTCAAAGAATTGATTAATTCGATGAATCATGCATTAGAAGAGAAATCCAGATCCGTTTGGGCGCACGTAAGTAAAAAAGTGCATTTGTAGACAAGAACGTTAATTTTCCACACTTTTTATAGGAACGTAACTGCGTATTCTGGGAAAAAGACATGCCCAATATGTCCGATGGTGTATTCAAATCTGTTTTTAGGATGGAGCGCGCCGCTTTCGATAAGTTGGTGCAGTCACTTCCAGAAATGGCCAAGAAGGACACAAATTTTAGGAATTGCATCCCACTACAAAAGCGAGTTGCAATCGCTGTGTTTGCAATGGGTTCTGCCTCGGAATGTTTTGCGATTGCCTGGATGTTTGGAGTGTCAACGCCCAGTGTTTGCGTGGTAGTGAAGGAGTTTTGTCGCCTGGTGTGGCAGAATTTGGCACACATTTATTTAGGACCAAATTTTCTAATGCAGAAGAGAGAGGAAGATCTGCTTTGGCGAACTGTTTTTGTGCTCAAGAGCTTGAATAAAACATTTTGATAACTAATTTAATTTGTTTTTATTCGTGGACTAAGCGATTAAAAATTTGTACCATGCTATCAATGGCTGTAGCAGACCTCTCTTCTGACTTCAAGTCCAGTTAAGTCAATTCCAAACTGAGACATCTTATTGGCCATTTCAGCTATACGTAAATAATTTTTCGCACATCAGCCATTCTCTCGTCCCAAGTCTCTAAAAAGAGAGAGTCCAACCCCTCGGTCAATTTTTTGCGCATCCTCGTGTTGTCTTTTTCCTCTATATTAAATAAAAATGACATTGTAAATGGTATATACAAGATATCAAAATTTTTTAAATATATCACACCTGCTGCGCTCATTATTTTGATTTGAATAGTCATTTTTTTGTGGTGGCATATCGATTATTTATCAATTTTGATTAGAGCTGCCACCTTTTTTTGTCAAAAATTGGTCGGTAATGACGCCGGTATCAATACCGGCACGCAGTAGAGCCTTTATATTTGAACCTAACTGTCAAATTTTTGTATGGTAAAGGCCTACTTACGGGCCTTATACCGGCTTTTTTTCGTTACGGCCCCATACGGGTCTCAGTGCAAATTGCCTATTACTTTGATACTGATAACTAGTGTTGTGAATCCTAATAGTGTTGGGCAGTATTGACACTGCTGGAGTGGGATGACAGCAGAGGCTGTCATCGAGTGTGGCTCTGGTGTGAGTGTGTGTCACAGGAGGTGACTTGGCAATTAGTCTAGTGAGAGACTACACACGCAGGAACTCGCTGCGCTCTTGCTTGTTGTTGAAACCTTTAGAAGGCCTCAAAAAGTCTTAGACTCCGATATATATATATATATATACATAGACTTATTCTTCTTCTTGGAATGGCGTTCCTTGGATCTTTGGAACCACTTGACGGTCGGTCTGCCAAACTCTTTGTCAGAGCCAAGAAATTTCCCATTGTATGCGCCTGAAAAATAACAATTTTAGTCAAAAATATTTATTTTGTTGCGCGTTACTGTTTATCTCTAAATGCGTTAGTTACTGCCATAATGTCAATCACTTTCTTTTTGGCTGTTCCTTTCCAAGTATACTGTGAAGCGATGTTGCCGTTTTAAATATTTCATTTTCCTAAAAAATTGTATATAAATATAAATAACGGTACATATGCAAAATTATTTGATTACATACTAATTTATGGCTTAGCTCAGGTGATTTCATCAAATTTTCTTCTAGCTTCTCAAACTCCTCTACCGAATTGCGGGGACACTTCAAAATTAGCATTTCTTTCTTTGGTTTTATTAATTTTTGAGTCATCGTTAGCTCCGTTAGTTGTCGACAATGCATTTTCTTTTGCTTCCTTCAGTTTTTCGATTCGACTGGTTAACCCTGAAAGCACCAGCAACGATCACTGAGGAAGTATTATGTATATTTACCAATATTGGCCACACCTGCTGTTTGGAACTTTTATACAAAAGTAGTCCATCTACATTGACATTTATCCTAATTGTTTTTTCTGGGAAAGTATTTCCTTCAAAAAGGTCAGTTAAACTGTATTTAACACCATAGTGAACATTCTCACTTCCCATTACAACTAAAGACACTTGTCTTGTAGTTTTTTTTAGGGAGCGTGAGTCGGCATTCACAGCACAGTCATGGCAACGTAAAATTTGTAAAAGCTGATTAATGGCTGACGCTAAAATATTAAATAGTATTGCCCACTCTACCAAATCTACTTAAATTGGACGAGGATTCCAATGCCTCAAAATCTTCTAAGCCTTCAAACGAATTCTAAAAATCTGTCTCTTCTGAGCTATCGCTGAAAATAAAAACTTCACTACTTCCCTCGATGAAATCTGCGTATAAGTCACTTATATTTTCATCCACTAATAATTCACTTATAATTTCGTTTTTAAAACTATTATTATTCGTTAATGAAGCTATTATTCTTTCTGGTAATTTTCTAATCGTAGCGGCAACTCTTAAAAAAAAATTTGTAAAAAATTGGGGGCATTTTATGATGAATTTTGGTGAAAGAATTTTTTGGGGTAAAATCTGTTTTTTTTTGTTTAATTGAATTTTGAAATTTTTATAAAAATTGCAATTTTTGATTTTTTTTGTGTTTTACATGGTTGCTTTGTTTTCCAACACTGGAATATCTCTGACTCTCCCAACACTATTAGGGTATTCACTTGACTGTGGCAGCCTGGCAGATGGCACATTACTCAAACTTGAAGTGTGATCATCCCTGTTCGTTTCAATTCTACCCAGTCAATAATTTTATGTTTACATTGAGATTACTGTCATTTTTATTGTTAGTAAATCTGATTGTGCTACCCATTTTTAACCAAAATGCCTTCAAAAAGCACAAAAGAAAAACTGTTGGATTTAAAAACAACAGAAGCTCTTCGCGAAATTGAGATAATTGAAGGTTTGTAGAAGTCGTATTTAGTATTTCTAGAATTTTTTCATATTTCATTAATTGTAGATGTATGCCCAGTCCAAATGGATTATGGAGTTGATGAAATTTTTGACGACTTTATGAAGGTTGCCATAGCCATTACTCATGTCGTCGGGGGATAAGCGTTGACGTGCCAAAATCCATTGACTGGAGAAATAACATCCTCAGCTCCTTTGGCGATGGACGATTCAAGCAAATGCTGCGCGTGTCCAAAACACAATTTGCCAATATGGTTAATTTGATTAAAGCGGATGAAGTGTTTTTGACGGCAAGTATCCGTCAAATTCCAGTAGATTTGCAGCTTGCAATTGTATTGTTTCGTCTGGGCTCATCCGGAAGCAGTGCATCTGTAAGAAAAATATGCACAATCTTTGGGATTGGAGATGGTAGAACCTTGGCCAAAGTCACTGAGAGGGTTTTCATAGCAATTTTACGCTTGATGCCCAAGTATATACGATGGCCTAATGTAGCCGAGCGGCAACAGCTTGTGGAGCGAACGTTCGGGGAGTTGCCCTATTGTATTGGATATGTCGATGGCAGCGAAATAAAGCTTTTCGAGAAGCCGGCCAAATGCCATGAAGTATATTTTTCTCGTCAGCGCATCTATTCTGTGAAGCTGCAAGTCGTTTGTGACCACAAACTGCGCATAAGAAATGCAGTAATTGGAACTCCTGGCAGCAACCACGATTCAAAATGTTTTAAAAGCTGTTCACTCGGTAGACACACTAAGCGATATTTTTCTGGAGAGAAGTGGATCGCAGGGGATTCCGCCTACCCACAGTCTCCCGAACTCCCGAATAATGAATGTGGACCAGCAGTTAAGATTCAACAAAAGACACAGCCAATATCGTGTGAGAGTGGAGAAGTGTTTTGGGGTCCTCAAAGGAAGGTTTTTCAGCCTTAAGGAACTGCGCACCCGTTTAAGGGACACAAAAAGCGAGCATTTCTTCTGCAATTGGGTGATTGCTTGCTGCACTCTTCACAACATTCTGATAGAAGAATGTGACGGTGAAGACATAGATGAAGAAGTGGAATCAAACTGTGATGGTCACACTGAGGCTGAACCCAATGGTACACTCTGTTTGGAATCCGAAAACAAAAGAAAGTCTTTGTACAATTTAATGCTTAAATAAAAATTCAGATTCTAATTCATTTATTGATGGTTTTTATATTTAAGCTCAAGCTCTAGTTTTATAATTCGTTCTTTCTGGTCCAGCTCCTGTTGCTTAAGCTTAAATTCATTTTCAACCCGCTTTTCATTTAAATCCATGTGTCTTTCCTCTAAACGCAACTTGCGCTCATCTATTTCTTTTCTTCCTTCTTCCAATCTTAGTTTGCGCTCTTCTATTTCTTTGCTCCACAAAAATTGATCTACCTGTAGGTTGCGAGACTCCTTGTCTATTTTTAGGCGATCCTCACGGAACTTGCTCCGACTCGATTCAATTGAGACCAGCTGCGCCATTGAACTCTTTTGGGAATTCATTTACGTCTTTTCCACGAAGGAAAGTTCGGTAGAATTGGAGTCATTTAAGCCCGATGATTCGACCAATTCAACCTAAAATGGGGCCTCTAACGACGACTCCTGATTTGCAACTGCATTGTCACTGGTCCATAAGGGATAGTTCTCCGACTCCGCAACAAGGACGTCCATATCTCTCCCGCCAGAATAAATGTCACCCAGTTGGTCGTAGTAGGGACACATCCTTAACAATTTTGCTGTAAAATTTAAAATCCGTTATTTATCCAACACAACTTAAAAAAAATATTTTATTTTACCTCGCATGGTGGTTTCAGCGTCGCCTTCTTCCACTCCGGCCCCAGTGGACTTGCTGAACGCATTTGCTTTTTGCCAGCCGGTCCTTAGATGGCGAACCTTATAACGCAACAGATTCCAGGTGGCTTCAATCTTTGTTTCCTCCAGCAGCTTTTTATGGAATATCTGGGTAGTATGTTTCTGTTAGAGTATTAGACAAACTAATTAAAATAAACGAATAAAAACATGACCCATTTCTTATCTCTATATTTCTATGCACTTGCATATAATTTAAGATATCGGCCACTTCCTTATCCGACCACTTCTTCGGCTTACTTAGTCGCTTAGGAGTCCTACGCTTTGTATCCACTGCAATTTATAATTCAAAATTTAAACTGGTTTACCTTATTAGCAAAACCCGTTCGACTTACTTTTGTTGCGTTGCGTCACTAAACAGCTGTTGTCAAAACTTTCGCACTAAAGCTTAGTAGTCAAGCTAGATAAATTTTACGCGGCGTAAAGTGCTCAATATTTCGCTGTCGACGAGCGTAGGCCAAGTGTTGCCAATGCAACACAAGAAAATAACAAAAAGTTGAGTGGTAACTCTATGCGTCAGCTGTGCAAACCAAAATAAACAAAAATGGCAACAAACCCGAAACTTGTCAAACCAATGTTACAATCGCAACTTTGTTAGCGGCGTATTATTTTTTGAAGGAGCAGGAAGAGGAGGAGGCACAGGAGCGCAAGCGTTCACATTGGGTGAACCCTTAATTGCTTGAAAGGCGCACCAAGGGTCGCTATGCAACATCTGTAAGTGTTCCTTATTATGTTAATTGACACATTTAAATATCTCGTGCATTTTTGCAGTTCGAAAATATGATTGAGAGTCCCAAAGTGTTCCTGGAAAATTTCCATATGAGTGAGGCGAACTTCAACAATTTGTTTAGTTTGGTGGAGCCGTATTTGCAACCCAAGAGGAATTATCGCCCAGATGCAATTCCGCCCAAAGCAAAGTTGTGTGTGGTTCTCGAGTAAGCATTGTATTATTGGAGTTAAAATCATAAATGTATTTTTCATCGCAATATTATTTTTTAGAATGCTTGCATCCGGAACTGTGTAACGCCATGCTGCATCTACTTACCGCATCAGTAAGCAGCACATGGGAACAACCATTGACTTGGTATGCGATGCCATTTGTTCTGCTCTGTCTGGAGAGTTTCCGAAGTGGGACAAGGATAACATGTTGAAGTGGTCAGAGGAGTTTGAGAAGCAGTGGAACTTCCCAAACTATATTGGTGCCATAGATGGTAAACACGTCCCAATAAAGAGTCCACCCAATAGTGGCAGTGCTTTTTATAATTACAAAGTAAGTGACTTTAATGCGAATCGCTGCTCTTTAGTAACCTTTTACCTAAAATTTTAGGGATTCCACCCGATTGTTTTGATGGCGGTATGCGACGCATCCTACCGTTTTACATTTATCGATGTAGGTGCGTACGGTAGCGAAGGCGACATGAATGCGTTTTCACACAGCACGCTGGGAAAAGCAGTGTTGTCAGGAAATCTGGAGTTCCCTGAGAACCGAATGCTGAATGGAGTGTCAACTCCATACTTCATGGTAGCCGACGATGCATTTCCATTGAATACGCGTATAATGAAGCCATTCGGAGCAAGAAAGCTGACAAAATCCGAACGTATATTCAATTATCGCTTAAGCCGAGCTCGACGTTGTATTGAAAATACATTTGGTATTTTGTGCGCCAAGTAGATGGCCGTACAACGCACCTTGTTGAGCAATCCCGACAGGGCTCAAAAAATTGTTGCAGCTTGCTGCTCACTGCATAATTTTTTGATGCGCACGAGCCCCGCAGACCAATATCTGCCAAAGGATCTGGCAGCGCAGACAAAACTCGCCGAGCTTCCATCATTCCGAGGTCGCCATCAGGACTACCCAAAACACATTCGGGATAGCTTAATGGAGTATGTAAACTCTCAAACAGGTTCAGTCTCTTGGCAAAATGATGCTGCTGGTGTGTAATCAGAGTGGAGACTAATTTTTTTAATAAAAACTTTAAATAACAAAATAATTTATTGCATTTTAATTTTCTATTTTTTTAATTGATAGTGCAAAATTACAGGATATTTTATTTTTTGTTTTTGTATGCAGCCTGACGCTGCCACAGCACCTGAGTCATCGCTTGCTCCGTCTCTTGAGCTTGCTCGGGGTCCATTTCTCGAAGAGCTTCATCCCAATAGCGGACTATTGTGCGAATCGGCGGGGCTGGGTCTGAAGACTTTAAAATTTCTTCTTGCTTCGACAATACGTTCTCCAGCATGTTGATGACCTCCTCCGACGGTTGCTTTTGCTTCTCCACCTTCCTCCTCTTATTGGGTGTAGCCTTGAACATAAATTAATTATGTTATTTTGATGTATTTATTATTGTGTAACTTTTATATACTTACATATGAATACGATGCTGCTTCCATCGATGTGCTAGCATCTGCATCCAATTCAATTGGCTCCAGTTCCACAGTGCTGCTTAACGAGCAGCTGGAGTCGTCCAAATTCAGCTCCCCTAGGATTACCTGGCTCGATGAAGGGTTAATCCCACTGCAGAAAGTACTAAAAAAACATTTTTAGCTTAATTTCTGTAACCTTTGCTCCGACAGGAACGCCATGTACGGGGCGAATTGCCACTCAACCTCGTCCTTTGCTCTGGGCTGCTCCGGTCCAATGCCACCGGCACTGCCACTCCTTCGCTTTTTGGCTGCCACCTTGCAGTGGTAACGGTAGCTATCGCGAAGGCTCTTCCACGCAAGCTTGCAATCGGTTACTGAAATGTAAATATTTTAATACATTTTCAATGTATTTCTAATTCAATACAACTTACCGCTTCTGTTAAGCGTCTCGGCCACACTCTCCCAGGCATTATTTATGAAGATTGCATCAAAATGCTTTTTATTTGTTAAATCCCACAATAAAGGTCTCTTCTCCACCTCGTTTATTAGTAGAATTTTATCCGCAGTCTCAAAGAGATTCAATCTGCTATTTTTTGTCAAAGTTCCAGCCATTTCGATTGAATTATTGTGAGAGAGTGAGATAGATATACCTAGCGAAACTCTAAACAGTTCGATGTTTCGCTGGGCCTGTCAACTGTCAAAAACAGTGCTGCCCATTCTGTTACTTTACTTAACAGCTCTGTTATTTTATTTAGTCTGAGGACACCCGAGCGTAGCTAAATGTCAAGTTCTTCTTCTTCCCCTTGCGCCAGCATTTATTTTATATGGAGTTGGGCTTACGCCAGGCCTTTTTTTAGTTTGAGTACTATGCTTAACTGTTTAGAGTTTCGCTGGGTATATCTATCTCGCTCACTCACATAAATTCAAAAAATGGCCGGAGCTTCGACAAAAAGCAGCAGACTAAATCTCTTTGAGACTGCTGACAAAATTCTTTTAATAAATGAGGTGGAGAAGAGGCCCATATTATGGGATTTAACCAATTAAAAGCACTTCGACTCGGTTTTGGTAAATACTTCATGGGAGAGTGTGGCCGAGACGCTTAACAGAAGCGGTAAGTTTTATTGAATTAGAAAGACATTGAAAATGTATTTATTGAAATATTTACATTTCAGTAACCGATTGCAAGCTAGCGTGGAAGAGCCTTCGCCACATCTATCGTTACCACTGCAAGGTGGCAGCCAAAAAGCGGAGGAGTGGCAGTGCCGGTGGAATTGGACAGGAGCAGCCCAAAGCAAAGGACGAGGTTGAGTGGCAATTGGCCCCGTACATGGCGTTCCTGCCAGAACTATCTTCGCAAAGGCGGCAAGTGCCAAGGTTACAAAAATTTCGCTAAAAATTTTCTTTTAGTACTTTCTGCAGTGGGATTAACCCTTCAACAAGCCAGGAAATCTTGGGGGAGCTGAGTTTGGACGACTCTAGCTGCAGCACCGTGGAATTTGAGCCAGTTCAATTGGATGCAGATGCTAGCACATCTTTGGAAGCAGCATCGTACTCATATGTAAGTATATACAAGTTACACAATAATAAATACATCAAAATAACATAATTAATTTATGTTCAAGGCTACGCCCAATAAGAGGAGGAAGGTGGAGAAGCCAAAGCCAAAGTCGGAGGAGGTTATGAACATGCTGCAGGACGTTATGTCAAAGCAAGAGGAAATTTTAAAATCTTCCGACCCAGCCCCGATTCGCACAATAGTTCGCTATTGGGATGAAGCCCTTCATGATATGGACCCGGAGCAAGCTAAAGAGACGGAGCAAGCAATGTCACAGGTGCTGTGGCAGCATCAGGCTGCATACAAAAATCAAAAACTAAATAAAAAATAAAAAACAAATAAAAAATAGTAAAAAGCAGTAATTTTGCATTTTTCAATAATAACACAGAAAATTAAAATGCAATAAATTATTTTGTTATTTAAAGTTTTTATTAAAAAAATTAGTCTCCACTCTGATTACACACCAGCAGCTTCATTTTGCCAAGAGACTGAACCCGTTTGAGAGTTTACATACTCCATTAAGCTATCCCGAATGTGTTTTGGGTAATCCTGATGGCGACCTCGGAATGATGGAAGCTCGGCGAGTTTTGTCTGCGCTGCCAGATCCTTTGGCAGATATTGGTCGGCGGGGCTCGTGCGCATCAAAAAATTATGCAGTGAGCAGTAAGCTGCAACAATTTGTTTAGCTCTGTCAGGATTGCTCAACAAGGTGCGTTGTACGGCCATCCACTTGGCGAACAAAATACCAAATGTATTTTCAATACAACGTCGAGCTCGGCTTAAGCGATAATTGAATATACGTTCCGATTTTGTCAGCTTTCTTGCTCCGAATGGCTTCATTATACGCGTATTCAATGGAAATGCATCGTCGGCTACCATGAAGTATGGAGTCGACACTCCATTTGTATAATAATTTATATTTAAAATAGACGAAAAAAATAACACTAGGAAGCGCAAGAGATGGACTGAGCCTTTGGAAAGTCTTTTTGTTGAGACTTGGGAGGAGCGCATTGCTGATCTGCGCGGGGCCAGGAAAAATGTACACATACATTCCGAAATGGCTAATAAGATGTCCGAATTTGGCATGGAGATGACCGCGCTGGAGGTAAAGAAAAAAAAAGAGTCGCTGAAGAAGAGATACAGGTATGTTAAATTAATTTATTACAATTATAACGATGTATTTATTTATTTAATTATTTCTATTTTGGTATTGCAGTCAAGAGAAAAATGAAGTTGGCCTGTCTGGCGGATCACCCTCAACCTGGGTGCACTTTGGCAAGCTCTCCAAGATGCTTTCGGTATCAAAAGCCATTCACTCAGAATGGGTGGTTGAGGAAAGTTTGGGTAAGTAATTTAATCAACCAAATTTTTTAAATTAAATTATAAAGACGGCTTTTTAGGTGAGCAGTTTGAGGAGAGTGCCGACTCTTGGAACCTTGATGTGGACGAGTCAAGCTTGGATACCCTTGGCGAACACTCCGCTGACAGCTTCGCCTCATCCGCAGTTTCGTCAACTCCAAAGCCGAAGCCAAAACCCAGCTCTCTGGAAATGCATCGCCAGAGAATGGAAGACATTAGCAGCACAGCAGCAGAGGCGATGGTGAAGTTGGCCGAAGCTGCAGATAGGTCTGCTACAGCCATGGACAGCATGGTCAAAATTTTTAGTCGCCTGGTCCAAGAATAAAAAAGTTAAAAAACAAAATAAATTAATTTTTTAAATTTTTTAATGATCCTCTTGAGCACAAAAAAAGTTCGCCAAAGCAGATCGGATCCCCTCAGCTCTGGATTTTTGGCTAGCCCATTCAACCTCGAACTCGAAATTGAGCTCATCAACACCCTCATGCTCGTGCCAGAGTTCTTCAACCGTGCTCTTCTGCTCGATTAAAAAATTGTGCAGAACACAACAGCACTTAATAATTGAGTTCGAGCTCTCTATACGGTTGTCTAGGCCTTTTCCAAGTCGCCGAAATCTTGATTTTAAGTGGCCAAAAGCATTTTCAACAACGCGTCTGGCCTTTGCGATGCGGTAGTTGAACAACTTTTTATCTTTGTTCGCGGTTACGCTGAAAGCGTATGGCTTCATCACAGTGGCTGAAAGTTTAAATGCCGAGTCCCCTATTATCACCACAGGAACCCTCGTGCCTCCAAAGTCCCTGGCATTGGCATCGAGAAGATCGCTTGCTTCAATTAATGGCTTAAGAAGAGACTTCTCATAAATGCCAGAATCGTTGCAGCGGCCTGGACTGCCAACATTAATATACATGAATCGATATCTGGAACGACAATACCTTTAAACAAACAGTATCAATTTACGTTACATGACATACTTATAATCCACAAGGGCAAGAAGCACTGTTGAGTTCCAGCCCTTGTAATTGTGGTAGTCCGTCGTTTCGGACGCCTTCGGCTGAATTTTAATGTGGCAGCCATCTGAAATTTACGTGCATTTTGTTTTAATGCAAAATGTTAAATACATTATTTTATACTTACCAATAGCTCCAAGGCACTGTGGAAAACCAATTTCTTCAAACCCTCTAACGCACTCTTCCACTCTTGCCTGCGTTAGAAAATTTGGTCCTAAATAAATGGGTGCCAAATTCTTCCACACCAGGCGGCAAAACTCTTTAACTATTACGCAAACACTGGGCGTACAAACTCCGAACATCCAGCCAATCGCAAAATATTCTGAGGCAGAACCCATTGCAAAAACAGCGATTGCAACTCGCTTGTTCAATGGGATGCAATTCCTAAAGTTGGTGTCCTTCTTGGCCATTTCTGGAAGTGCTTGTACTAACTTATCAAAAGCGGCGCGCTCCATCCTAAAAACTAATTTAAATACATCATTGGTCATGTTGGGCACGTCTCTCTCCCAGAATACGCCGTTACGTTCCTATAAAAAGTGTGGAAAATTTACGTTCTTGTCTACAAATGCACTTTTTACTTACGTGTGCCCAAACGGATCTGGATTTCTCCTCTAATGCATGATTCATCGAATTAATCATTACTTTGAACCCATCGCAAACCGCCAATGCGTGGTTTATGCCTTGGTTCACTCGTATAAACATCATGGTAACTGCGGCAATTACTTTTGGATCCATTTTATTTTTTCGCCTTTATTTACAATATGTATTAATTAATTTCACAGTTTGACACTTAGACTTCAAAATATCTGTTTTTTTTAACGGCCTACCAGTGTAAACGACTTTCGCCGTAAGCTAAGGCTTTTTGCTTACCGGTCTCAGTGTAAATTGCCTATCTTATAAAAAAACCTCTTTACGAGGTAAAAGTCTAGTGACGAAATCATTTTCATGCACCAAAATTTCTGATATCCAATTTTGTGACGAATAATATTAAGGTTTACTTATAAATTACTAAAAAAAATTTTTGTCACTCGGCACATTGCGCTAATTTCTTCATACCTAATAAATATTTATTTTTGGCGCAGTGCCGAGTGACAAAATTTTTTTTTAGTAATTTATAAGTAAACCTTAATATTATTCGTCACAAAATTGGATATCAGAAATTTTGGTGCATGAAAATGATTTCGTCACTAGACTTTTACCTCGTAAAGAGGTTTTTTTTATAAGATATCATATAGCTGCCATAGGAACAATCCGATGAAAAACACCTTTAGTATGAAAAACTTTTTGTTGCTTTAAATATTTCAACCAAACTCACAGATTGTATGTTTGGGACTGTCCTTTACATTCTGACCAAATTTGGTCAAAGTGGAATGACTATATCTTATAGCTGCCATAGGAACAATCCGATGAAAAACACCTTTAGTATGAAAAACTTTTTTGTTTCTTAAAATATCTCAACCAAACTCGCAGATTGTTTGTTTGATACTGTCTCTAACATACTGACCAAATTTGGTCAAAGACGGATGACTTTATTTTAGCTGCATATCGGAGATGTCCTAACAAAACTCTTAGATTAACTCTTCTTGCCAAATTTGGACTAATTCGCTTAATTTAGCTTTTTCACGCCAAATTTAGCTTTTTCCCGCCAAATTTAGCTTTTTCCCGCCAAATCCCCAAATCCGACTTTTTAGCCAAAGTTCAATTGCAAGGAAAAAAATTAAGGCAGCGGACAGCGGAAGCTAAATATTTCCGCTTTTTTTTTTAGAAAAAATGCTATCTATATATATAAAACTCTTTGTCCTGACTCACTGACTGACTCACTGACTCACTGACTGAGAATCAACGTGCAGCCCAAACGGTAAGAGATAGAGAGCTGAAATTTTCACACAACATAGATGAGATAATTTCATCGTGCAATAAGACGGCGTTTTGCGAAATTCCACCAGTAAGAGGGTCAAAATCAAGGTCAAAGGTCACGGAATTGCTTAGTATGAAAAACTTTTTTGTTTCTTAAGATATCTCAACCAAACTCACAGATTATATGTTTGGTACTGTCTCTTACATTCTGACCAAATTTGGTGAAAGTGGAATGACTATATCTTATAGCTGCCATAGGAACAATCCGATGAAAAACACATTTAGTAAGAAAAACTTTTTTGCTTCTTAAGATATCTCAACCAAACTCACAGATTACATGTTTGGTACTGTCTCTTACATTCTTACCAAATTTGGTCAAAGTGGAATGACTATATCTTATAGCTGCTATAGGAACAATCCGATGAAAAACACATTTAGTATGAAAAACTTTTTTGTTTCTTAAGATATCTTAACCAAACTCACAGATTACATGTTTGGTACTGTCTCTTACATTCTGACCAAATTTGGTGAAAGTGGAATGACTATATCTTATAGCTGCCATAGGAACAATCCGATGAAAAAACCTTTAGTATGAAAAACTTATTTGTTTCTTAAGATATCTCAACCAAACTCACAGATTGTATGATTGGGGCTGTCTCTTACATTCTGACCAAATTTGGTCAAAGTCGGATGACTATATCATATAGCTGCCATAGGAACAATCGGATGCAATCGCAGATATCCTAACAAAACTTTTAGATTAACTCTTCTTGCCAAATTTTGACAAATTCTCTTAATTTAGCTTTTTCCCGCCAAATTTAGCTTTTTCCCGCCAAATTTAGCTTTTTCCCGCTAAATCACCAAATCCGACTTTTTAGCCAAAGTTCAATTGCAAGGAAAAAAATTAAGGCAGCGGACAGCGGAAGCTAAATATTTCCGTTTTTTTTTTAAAGAAAAAATGTTATATTATATAAATTTGTTAAAACGGGCAACTAAATACAATGCTGCGAGCGTAGCGAGCTGCGGGTTGGCGAGCGAAGCGAGCAGGGGGCGAATATTATGTAAATTTGTTAAGCCGGACAACTAAAGACAATGTTGCGAGCGAAGCGAGCTGGGGGTTGGCGAGCGAAGCGAGCAGGGGGCGTAGTATTATATAAATTTGTTAAAACGGGCAACTAAATACAATGCTGCGAGCGTAGCGAGCTGCGGGTTGGCGAGCGAAGCGAGCAGGGGGCGAATATTATGTAAATTTGTTAAGCCGGACAACTAAAGACAATGTTGCGAGCGAAGCGAGCTGGGGGTTGGCGAGCGAAGCGAGCAGGGGGCGTAGCCCCCTAGTATTATATAAATTTGTTAAAACAGGCAACTAAATACATTTTTGCTAGCGAAGCGAGCTGCGGGTTGGCGAGCGAAGCGAGGAGGGGGCGAATATTATGTAAATTTGTTAAACCGGACAACTAAAGACAATGTTGCGAGCGAAGCGAGCTGGGGGTTGGCGAGCGAAGCGAGCAGGGGGCGTAGCCCCCTAGTAATTAATAAAATGTTAATAATTATTCCATTCAATGAATCGCTATTTTATTATTTGATTTGTTAAATATAGAAACAATTTTTGCATATGTTATGCATATTTTTTGCATATTTTTTGCATATATTATGCATATGCATTTCATGCAAATATGCAAAAAAACAAAAAATTTGCGCATCGTTTTCCACTCTATTTTTAACGAAACGAACTTTGGTGTTATCAGAATTCACCTATCTTATCCCTATAAGAATATGAAAATATGCAAAATCCGAGGTCTAATTATATAGTTTACTAAATAGCCATAATAACGTTTCTATTTTTATTAAGCCAAGTGATAAATTGAACACTAAAGTACAGCCAAATTCTAATGAAGTACCTCCCTCAACGAGCATTTCCGAGGGAGAATAACTTTTGTCAGCATATTTAGATGATATGGCAGATAAACCTCAGTTCCAAGAAAATTAAATGTCTGAAAAAATTTCAAAAATTTACTTAGAAATTGAAAATTGCAATGCAGTATTTCGCCGTTTACCACTGCAAAGAGACATAAAAGAATTTTACCATAGCACGAAGTTTAAGGCACCACATCTGAGTGAGCTAGCGCAGGTGGTGTTAGCTACACCTGCAACTCAGGTGTCGGTAGAACGATCGTTTTCTGCGCTTAGTTACATTTAAGTGATAAGCGCACATCCTTAACACCTGAGAACATCAACTCCATTTTATTTGTTAAACTTAATTCATAATTAAAAAAAATATTAAAAAAATATTATTTTTGTTTTGATTTATTTAAAATAAAAATACACTTTCTGCTTCCACTTCGTTTGCTTTGCTCAGTTTTTGAGAGTTGAACGTCAGTTTCACCTTCAAACTGTTTCGTAAGAGAGCTTTTCATATTTTTTCTCACTGCTCAGTAATATCACTGCGGACGGCAGTCCGCGCTAGTGACGAAAGCAGCACGAAGGGTGCGAGGGCGACTAGCATATATACACAGGAAGAATGGAAGATTTGCTATGACTGTCCGATCAGGTCGAGTTATATACCGATCGAAAGGTATTAATTAGACTTACAAGTGTGCATACTAAGACTTTTGAAAACTCACCTGGTTCGTGAGATAAACAGGTGTAAGTGGGAGGGGCAAAATTTACATTATTGGAGCTAATGGGGCCGTTGGAGCCTTTTTGAATTTTCGTTGAATTTTTTACGCGTCGAATGACACCTCGATCATCAAAATCGGACAACTGGTTCTAAAAATAATTAATTTTGAAATTTTGAGTCGCCTTCCGAAAATGAGATGAAAAGTCAGTATGTTTGTTTGTTTGTTTGTTTGTTTGTTTGTTTGTTTGTATCAAAGCGATGATTTAGCTTAAAAGTTTGAATGAGGACTTGTTCCCGCTCAAAAATCTAGAAACGTTTGTTCTACGACTTTTTCGAAAAATCGCTAGTTTAGCGGGAAATCGCTAAAAACCGCTAAAACTAAAAACCCCCATAGTGTCCAAACTATGAAAGCTACAGATATGATCTATATGTCGTTGAAAAGGTACTTTGAAGGGCTCTTAAGCATATGTTCAAACTTTTTTTCTAAAGTACACAGGTAAAAAGCTACAGGTGAAAAAAGGTAATTTTTTCCACATTTTGGCGGTTTTCGAGAAAACGCCGCTAGCGATTTTTTTTAATTTTGAATATGTTTGAGCTTTTAATATTTCGCGTTTTTTGATACATCATGCATAATTTTTTGTTGATTGGTTTGGAAGATATAACCTATTAACTGAATATATACGTTTTACTTTGAATTGGAAAAGGACAGCAGCAACAAAGTGTCATAGCAGCCAGAGTTTGAGAGTGCTGATAAATTTTGCGCTTGGCATGTTGGCATGTGTGTTAGTAAAGAGAAACAGTGTTGCCAGACAGTTTCTTTTTGCTTGTACAAACAATAAACACCGATTGACAAAGTTACACTGTAAAAAAATATTTCAATTGTCAAAACTTCCTATGTCTTATTAAAAAATTTCTGAGATCTTATAAAAAAACCTCTTTACGAGGTAAAAGTCTAGTGACGAAAACATTTTCATGCCCCAAAATTTCTGATATCCAATTTTGTGACGAAAAATATTACATTTTAATAATTACAAAAAATTTTGTCACTGGCTCTGCGCAAAAAAGTACTACTAGTATATACTGGTATTTATTAGTTATGAAAAATTTAGCGCAATGTGTCCAGTGACAAAATTTTTTTTTTAATAATTCATGTGTAAAATGTAATATTTTTCGTCACAAAATTGGATATCAGAAATTTTGGGGCATGAAAATGTTTTCGTCACTAGACTTTTACTTCGTAAAGAGGTTTTTTTATAAGATAAATAAGCGACTCTGCTCCAATTTTCTCTGTCTTTTTGGTGAGCAGACAGCCTACAAAAAATTGATTGAGCAAATTTTGCGAGCTCTGTTTTTACTGAACTCATTTTTTGTTGTACAGTAAATTCAATAACTCACTGGGAGTGATTGACAGCTAAAATTGTTCTCATCATAAATGACTACTTTGTTTTTTCTCGATTTAACACATTGTACACTAAACAAATTATGACTACACCTTGAGTGGCCTGTCACACAACTGTATAAATGAGTAAATTAGGCAATTTACTCTGAGACGCGTATGGGGCCGTAACGAAAAAAAGCCGGTATAAGGCCTGTAATACCCCAATAGTACGCGATTTATTACTGGTTTATTATTACTTGTTTATTAACTATGCTGTGATGTGATTGGGTTTGTAGCTGTTCACCAACTGCCATGAAACCGGTCAGTGCATATCCAGCTCTATATGACAGTCGGTTTCATGGATTGCTATAATGTGTAATTACATTTGTGTTTTGTGTAATGTGCCGGCTATCACAAGGCCCATAAGTGGGCCTTTACCATACAAAAATTTGACAGTTAGGTTCAAATATAAAGGCTCTACGGCGTGCCGGTATTGATACCGGCGTCATTATCGGACTATTTTTGACAAAAAAAAAGGTGGCAGCTCTGGTCAAAATTGATAAATAATCGATTTGCCACCACAAAAAAATTACATTTCAAATTAAAATAATGAGCGCTGCAAGTAAGATATATTTAAAAAATTGTGATATCTTGTATATATAATTTATAATGGCATTTCTATTTTATTTAATATAGAGGAAAAAGACAACAGGAGGATGCGCAAAAAAATGGACCGAGGGGTTGGACTCTCTCTTTTTAGAGACTTGGGACGAGAAAAATTGTTCACGTATATGATGAAATGGCCAATAAGATGTCACAGTTTGGAACTGACTTAACTGGACTTGAAGTCAGAAGAGAGATCTGCTACAGCCATGAACAGCATGGTACAAATTTTTAATCGCTTAGTCCACGAATAAAAACAAATTAAATTAGTTGTACTCAGCGGATATACCTACAGACTACCAGCTAACAACATCTACGGTTGCTGACGACACCGCAAATCTCAGTCGCTCCAGATGCCCAATAAAGGCAACTGCTCAACTGGCTCGACACCTAATAGCTCTAGAAAGATGGCTCGCAGACTGGCGCATACGAGTAAACGAACAAAAGTGCAAGCAAGTTACTTTTACCCTCAACAAACAAAGCTGCCCTCCTTTGGTCCTAAACAACTCACGCATCCCACAAACCGACGAAGTGACGTACCTGGGCGTTCACCTAGATAGGAGGCTCACCTGGCGCAAACACATAGAAGCCAAAAAGACGCATTTGAAACTTAAGGCCAGTAACCTCCAGTGGCTTATACACGCTCGTTCTCCCCTTAGCCTGGACTATAAATTCCTCATATACAACTCTGTGCTAAAACCAATCTGGACCTATGGCTTTGAGCTCTGGGGCAATGCAAGCAGTAGCAACATCGATATCATACAGCGAGCGCAGTCCAGAATCCTGAATCCATCACTGGGGCACCGTGGTATCTTCGGACCGTCGACATCCACAGAGACTTGCACATCAAACTCGTAAAAGAAGAGATTTTAGAACAACAAGCAAAACATCAAATAAAGCTCGCCTCACATCCAAATCCTCTTGCTAGATCACTAATCCTAGTTTGCAGACACAGCCGACTGCAGCGCAACGATCAGCCAGCTCAGTGACTTACTTTTATCTATTAGGACCGTTTAACTTAAATACAATTCACCATATAATTGTAAAAATTTTAGAATTTTAGAAAATAAATAAAAGCACTGTTTAAATAAAAAAAAAAAAAAAAAAAAATTAGTTATCAAAAGGTTTTATTCAAGCTCAAGCACACCAGGCGGCAAAACTCCTTCTCTATCACGCAAACACTGGGTGTTGACACTCCAAAAATCCAGGCAATCGCAAAACATTCCGAGGCAGAACCCATTGCAAATACAGCGATTGTAACTCGCTTTTGTAATGGGATGCACCAAGCGGAGCGCTCCATCCTAAAAACAGATTGGAATACTCCTTTGGACTTGTTGGGTACGTCTTTCTCCCAGAATACGCCGCTACGTTCCTATAAAAGTGTGGAAAATTTACGTTCTTGTCTACAAATGCACTTTTTTTACTTACGTGCGCCCAAAATGATCTGGACGTCTCCTCGAATGCATGATTCAACGAATTAATTTTCACTTTGAATCCCTCCCAAGCCGCCAATGCGTGGTATGTGCCTTGGTTACTTTTACTTTTAGATCTTTTAGATTTGGATATTTTTTTGCCTTTATTTACAAACAATGTTTCACAGTTTGACACTTCGACTTAAAAATATTGGTTTTTTTTACCGGCCTACCAGTGTAAACGACTTTCGCCGTAAATTTTGGCACTTGGCGCATTGCGCTAAAATGTCTCAAATCCTCATACCAAATAAAACTCACTGTTTTGCGCAGTGCTGAATGCAAAAATGTTGTTTAAAATAATCTATGTGTAAAACTTAATATTATTCGTCACAAAATTGGATATCAAAAATTTTGGGGCATGAAAATGTTTTCGTCACTAGACTTTTACCTCGTAAAGAGGTTTTTTATGGGATCCTTTGGTAAGCTAAGGGCCTCGTCACTTCAAATCCGAACGCAAAGTAAGCTGGTTTTTGAAAACAGTTTAATTTTTTTTCCAAATTTGAGTATGCATAATTGTTATCGAATATTATGCAGTGCTTTTTGGAAAGTTTCGATAAAATTGTTGCAACTTTGGCAGAATGGTAAACAATGGAAAAGGCGCATCCTGAAAAAATTCTGGACACTTTCTTAGAAAATCCCATTTGGCAACTTTCAAAGATTGCGAAAGCTTTGAAAATCGTCAAATCAAACTTGGGTGATGCTATAAAACGTTTTAACGAAACTCACACTATAAATTAGAGATGGGCACGGGCCGGGCCGGGCTTCGTGTCCCGCGGGCCTCTTCAAAATATCACCGGGCTTCGTGCATAAAAATCGAAAACGGGCTTTTTTTCGTGCGGGCCCGGGCCTAAACAAAAAGCCCGAAGACCGGTAGGCCCGAAAAGTCAATTTTTCATATCATAATAAACGTACCAGGCTCACAAGCTCTAATTTAGATAAGTTAATCTTTTTACATAAAAATATGTAACTTTTGAATGAAAACAAACTGAATAATGAAGATAACAAAAAATATATTTTACATAAAATTGTGTAAATATTAATTTTGTTGAATTATTAAAATGAATTGTTAGATTTTAGTAAATAAAATAAACACTATTTTTGACATTAAAAAATTATGAATAAAAAAAATTTTATATAGTTGAATCGGGCCGGGCTCGGGCCGGGCCGGGCCTCTTGAAATTTGACCGGGCTCGGGCCGGGCCGGGCCAGAAAGATTTATTTCGGGCCCGAGCCGGGCCGGGCCTTGAGAAGGAGGCCCGTGCCCATCTCTACTATAAATAGAGCCAAGAACCAAGCCCCGAAACGTGGTTTTAAAAGCCGTAAGCTAAGACCAAAGGTAATAAGGTCATAGAGTTGGGTAACGGTGATAGAGCAAAAAGACTGAAAGCCAGCGCATCCAGTATTCGACGAATACGACTTTCCGAAGGTATAAAGGCCTACGTATGCGCAAAATGGCCTAACAGGACGGATAAATATAACTTTAACGCAAAAACACGAGCTCGTCTGATCTACAACCAAGTTCTACCCAAATTTCAAGGGTACATAATAATGGATGAAACGTACATCAAAATGAATTTTAAGCAGCTTCCAGGCAGAAAATTTTACCTTCCCTATAAACGTGGATGTGTTGCCTTAAAATATTAAAATATACCGATGGACTAATTTGGAAAGAAAGTTTTAATCTGGCAACTTATCTGTAGCTGTGCTCTAAAGTCGCGCGCTTTGTAACGACATACTCAACGACGTCCGAGGTGTACGTGAAAGCGTGCCTCCAAAAACGCATTTTGTGATTTAATCGCAAGCACCGATCTGGCCAGATTTGGCGACGTGCCACTATTCAAATACGACGAGTCTGTGGTATGAAGCAAACAGATCGATGTGCTAACGAAGTAGCTCAACCCACATTATTGTCCCAAACTCCGTCCTATCAAAATATATTGGGTAATTGTTAAAGGAAAATTTAAAAGGAGTAGTAGAATCGTGTAAAATGGGAAATCAATGCCGATTGCCTTTAACACATATGCTGCGAAAGTGGAAAGAAAATGTGTGCAGAAATTATTGTCAAACATTAAACAGAAAATTCGCCATTTTATAGGATGTAAACAAAATTAAATTTTTTAAATAAATATAATTGCAAAGCATACACTTTAAATTAAGCCACATTTCATTAAAATCCAACAACAGGTAAAAAAGATATAACCTGATTAAAGCGTCCGAATTTGAAGTGACGAGGCCCTTAATTTATGAATAAGTGCGTCCGACTTCTCTGGTTGCCCCCTTTGCCGACACTTTATCCCATTAATAAGATCTCAAAATTTACAGTCATCATTTCTTAATTTTTCCTCTGGCCTACGACTTTTCCACAACAATGTTTTGTGCTATAGTCAATTTACAATGAGACCGGTAAGCAAAAAGCCGTAGCTTACGGAGAAAGTCGTTTACACTGGCAGGCCGGTAAAAAAAACCGATATTTTGACGTCGAAGTGTCAAACTGAAGTTATACACACTGTTTGTAAATAAAGGCGAAAAAATAAAAAAATCACATCATGGATCCAAAAGTTATTGCAGCATGTTGTGTCCTATATATTAAAATAAGTAATTTATTTTAAGACTGAAATTCATTGCGACTTCTTAATTTTATTTCACAATTATCAATGGCGTTGCCAATACAATTCATTTCTTAAGACTAACAATAGCGATTATTCGATTAACTATCGATATATAAAATGATATTATTAATTCATACATAACACTCTTCCCCTTCTAAGAAGATGGTGAAAATATAATTTTTTTCTTTCGTATTCATGTCGACCTACGAATCTCCTGTCCAGTTTCTGTCTGCTGTTCCGTAGGTGTTGATGCTCCTTGTGGTGAATGTGGAACTTCTGTACGCAATGCTATTGGTGTTTGGTAAGCGCCGCTTTGCTCGTTCTCTTCATCAATACATGAGGCGTCATTGTCATTTGATCCATTTAAATTTTGTTCTGGGCTGTCGAGTGTGATTCTAATAAATTTGAATTTCTACTCAGTTCATATGATGGTCCATTCGTAGTCTTGTCTTCATCCTTTTCTCCCCTGTCTTCATTAATTTGTATCTCCTTCGCCTTGGCGCCCCGAATCTGGTTTATGTGTCTTGTATATGTTATGTAGAATCTTGTAATGAAGGTTTCCCATTCGCTCTATGATTGTTCCTCGAATCCATTTGTCCATACGTGGAATGCCAGAAATAAAGTAGACCACATCTTTAATTTCAAAATGTCTGTAACCTCCTTTGAAATTCAGGAAATTTTTTGCTGTAACTTTCTCTTTTATGTTCTCCGGTCTTTTGAGGTCCAATCGTGTGCGTAATTGTCGGCCCAAAAACAGCTTAGCAGGTGACTCACCGGTTGTACTATGTGGTGCATTCCTATATTGGCGTAAGAACTCATTTAGATTACTTTTCAGCGTTTTGGCATTTGAACCCATTGCTCTTAAAGCGTTCTTTACAGTCTGTACATTTCTTTCCGCCTATCCGTTCGTCGCTGGATGGTATGGTGCTGAAAACTTGCGATACTTAACACCCACCGAGTCTAGATAGTTGTTCAATTCAGCCGATGTGAAATTGGTGCCGTTGTCTGAAACAACCAACTCCGTATGTATGATGCCGTTGTTGATTTGGTGACTTTTACTTCGATCCATTTTGAGTAGGACCAAATTTTCTAACGCAGCACTATGGTTTTTTTTCCGCTTTTTTTGGCATAAACTCTAATTTTAAACCTATTGATTTGAAATTTGGTTTGCATACAATTCTTATGCTCCCAAAATGACCTACCAAGTTTCATATGATTTGGGGCACTATTTCATTTAACTGCAATATAGTCAATCTTACCGATTTGACCCAACTATTTTGTTTATAAAGCTTTTGATTTGAAATTTGGTTTGTATACATTTCTTATGTTTCTAAGATGACCCACCAAGTTTCATATGATTTGGAGCACTATATCTTATAGTCACCATATAAAATATTTAATAGATTTTTGAAAAAAATCTTTATTTTTAGGTATTGAGCTGAAATTTAATTTTGACACAGAAATTCTAATTTGGATTGGTTTGCGCTATCATAACATATTTATTATAAATTGTTTTTATATTTTTCATACTATTTATTCTTCTTCTAAAACAATTTTGAATCTTACCAAACTTCTATTGCAACTTGGCCAATGCTTTTTTATATAATTAGTAAATGCTTTTACTCTTTGTGAAATTGAATTATTAATTATATTTCTTAGTAATTTAAATCTATATCCGTTTTCATATTTTATGTCCGTAACTGTCTATCTTCTTTCTCTCTTCGCGACCTTTTAATTTGCATGCCGTTCAACTCGTTTCCGTCCGCCCGCGAATTCGTCCTCTGATCCGCGCGTAACAAGCTAAGGCTTGGTGTCGCTTGGACCACTTGAACGTACATACATAGTACGTCAACGCCCAACGAAAGAACTCTATCGTTTAAATGTTTTGGAGATAATTTGTTCAATATATACTGTGCAATTGCCTCTACTGATTTGTTGTTGCTCCAAACATCAATTAGCTCAGAATGGCTAAACACGATCTTAGCTGCAATAAAGCAAATTATTGTTAAATGGAACAAATATGTGCAGGAAATGTTAATGACATTGAAATTAGTTTACTTTCCTTAACAAGATTGCATTTAAACCTTTTTGCAACTCTTTGCCATACAGAAGTTCTAGGTCACGAAACACAAGACAATTAATTAGGAGTTATCTTAACAAAACACATAACAACACATTAAAATAACAATGACAAAACTACTCAACAATAACAAAAGCTTTATTAAACTAGATTTTTAAATACCTGGACATGCGTTTTCCATATTCAAACTTTTTGTTCAGCTTTTATTTGTTAAAGTGTGCCCATGTAAACACAGACAATATTTTCAGCTGAATTGTCAATGACGCGTGCTTCGAAAAATCAGCTGTTTTGGATGGCCCGCCAAAAAAAAGGTTTCAACTCCATGCAAAACCGTTGATGATTTATTTTAATTTAAATATGTAGATGATAAAAAAAAAAATTTCAAATCGGAACAATGAAAAAATTTGCCAAAAAAAAGGGAAAAAAAACCATAGTGCGCAGGCAAGAGTGGAAGAGTGCGTTAGAGGGTTTGAAGAAATTGGTTTTCCACAGTGCCTTGGAGTTATTGGTAAGTATAAAATACTGTATTTAGCATTTTGCATTAAAACAAAATGCACTTAAATTTCAGATGGCTGCCACATTAAAATTCAGCCGAAGGCGTCCGAAACGACGACTACCACAATTACAAGGGCTGGAACTCAACAGTACTTCTTGCCCTTGTGGATTATAAGTATGTCAATAACGTAAATTGATACTGTTCGTTTAAAGGTATTGTCGTTCCAGATATCGATTCATGTATATTAATGTTGGCAGTCCAGGTCGCTGCAACGATTCTGGAATTTATGAGAAGTCTCTTCTTAAGCCGTTAATTGAGTCAAGCGATCTTCTCGATGCCAATGCCAGAGACTTTGGAGGCTTTTAAACTATCAGCTACTTTAATGAAGCCATACGCTTTCAGCGTAGCCGCGAACAAGGAAGAAAAGGTGTTCAACTACCGCATCGCAAAGGCCAGACGCGTTGTTGAAAATGCTTTTGGCCACTTGAACGCAACTTTTTTTGTGTTCAAGAGCGTCAATAAAACATTTAAATAATTTATTTTCTTTTCAACTTTATTTTTGCACCAGGCGACTAAAAATTTGAACCATGCTGTCCATGGCTGTAGCAGACCTATCTGCAGCTTCGGCCAACTTAACCATCGCCTCTGCTGCTGTGCTGCTAATGTCTTCCATTCTCTGGCGATGCATTTCCAGAGAGCTGGGTTTTGGCTTCGGCTTTGGAGTTGACGAAACTGCGGATGAGGCGAAGCTGTCAGCGGAGTGTTCGCCAAGGGTATCCAAGCTTGACTCGTCCACATCAAGGTTCCAAGAGTCGGCACTCTCCTCAAACTGCTCACCTAAAAAGCCGTCTTTATAATTTTATTTAAAAAATTTGGTTGATTAAATTACTTACCCAAACTTTCCTCAACCACCCATTCTGAGTGAATGGCTTTTGATACCGAAAGCATCTTGGAGAGCTTGCCAAAGTGCACCCAGGTTGAGGGTGATCCGCCAGACAGGCCAACTTCATTTTTCTCTTGACTGCAATATAAAAATAGAAATAATAAAATAAATAAATACATCGTTATAATTGTAATAAATTAATTTAACATACCTGTATCTCTTCTTTAGCGACTCTATTTTTTTTTTTTACTTCCAGCGCAGTCAATGCTGCGCTCATTATTTTGATTTGAGTTGTCATTTTTTTTTGTGGTGGCAAATCGATAAATTATCAATTTTGACCAGAGCTGCCACCTTTTTTTGTCAAAAATCGGCCGGTAATGATGCCGGTATCAATACCGGCACGCCGTAGAGCCTTTATATTTGAACCTAACTGTCAAATTTTTGTATGGTAAAGGCCCACTTACGGGCCTTATACCGCCTTTTTTTCGTTATGGCCTCATACGGATCTCAGTGTAAATTGCCTATTAGACGCCGTCTTTGTTGTGTGATTCCTTGTTTTTCTCTAATCAACTTACCTTAGCATGTCTCTTTACAGTACTTTGTTTTTCCTGTCACCCTTAGTATTTTTAGCTAGCATAGTTCACCCTGATTTATCTGTCACCTTTTTCACAACCTTAGCAATTTTTTCATTGATAAGTTCACTTCAATTCAGAAGCCCAAATGTGAAACAGCTTTTTTTTTTTAACTGTTTGCTCGCAGTTTTCGGGTGGTGCCAGTAGAGTGTGGGTGCAAAGTTTTTGTTACTGCCAAAAGGGCAGTTGACAAAGCAGGTTAATTAAGATATGAATTATTTGTGATAATTGAGTAATTGAATTGAAATTTTGAAATGGAAAGAGAACAATTTAGTAAGAATGCAGAATTTTTTTTAATAATTCATGTGTAAAGATATCAAAAAACGCGAAATTTTACAAGCTCAAACATATTGAAAATTAAAAAAATCCTTAGCGGCGTGCTCTCGAAAACTGCCAAAATGTTGAAAAAATTACCTTATTTCACCTGTAGCTTTTTACCTATGAGAGCTAAAGCCTTCGCAGAACATCTGCACGAAGCCTTCTCCCCCTTCGCCAGATGCACACAGTAAGAGGCAGACGAGACAGCTGACTTCCTGGACGTGCCCTGTCAAATGTCCCTCCCCATCCCCGCAGTCGAGCCAGACGAGCTAATTGGCGAAATCAGCAGACTCAAGGCGTTCAAATTCACAGGATACGACGGTATTGATGTGCCAGCTATCAAAGCACTCCCGGCTAATGGAGTCCAGCTGCTGTTGAACATTGCCAACAAATGCTTCCAGTTAGGACACTTCCCCACCCAGTGGAAATGTGCCGAGGTCATACTGATCCCAAAACCTGGGAAACCTGCAGCCAATCTAGCCTCATATAGGTCGATTAGTTTATTGGCGGTACTCTCCAAAGTAGTCGAAAGACTACTTTTGCGTAGAGTCCCAATACTGGACGAGGCTGGTTTGATCCCCGATCACCAGAACAATGCCATAGGATCGTTGACAAAATACTGGAAGCATTCGAGGAGAAGATGTACTGCTCCGCAGTATTTCTGGACATAAAGCAAGCCTTCGACGGGGTATGGTACGCCGGACTCCTATTCAAACTTAAAACTGCTCTGCCCGCCCCATACTACCTACTGCTGAAGTCTTACCTGGAGCACAGAAGATTGTTCGTCAAGTGTGGAGACGAGAGGTCAGACATTATGGAAGTCCGATCCGGAGTCCCGCAAGGAAGTGTACTGGGCCCAGTATTGTGCACACTGTACACCGCCGACTTGCCTCTGATATCTGACCCGAGCCTACTGGCTGCTACATACGCGAACGGCACGGCCTTCCTGGCCAGCGACACCTGTTCACAATCCGCCGCTGCTACGCTTCAATCCCAGTTCGACATCACTAACGGCTGGCTTAGGAGATGGAATATCATGGTTAACCCCGACAAATCTTCCCACTGCACTTTTGCACTGAAAAGAGGAGACTGCCCCTCAGTCACCCTAGACGGCTCACCCATTCCTGACAGTAACACCGCCAAGAACTTGGGAATCATCATGGACAGGAGGCTTACTTGGAAGCCACACCTGAGCAACAAAAGGGCGCAGATGAGCGGGAGGCTGAAGAAGTACCTGTGGCTCATGGGGAGGAAATCCACACTCAGGCCAAGGGTTAATCTCCTAATCTACAAAGCCATCATGAAGCCAATGTGGACCCATGGAGCCCCCATCTGGGGCACCGCTAGCTCCACTAATCTCAGGGAGATTCAGAAATTCCAAAGCAGAGCACTGAGGGTCCTATCCAACGTTAACCTGCTCACGTCAGACGCAGAAATACACAACGAGCTCGGAATCCCATGGGTGCATGAAGAAGTCAAAAGGCTTAGCAAAAACCAAACCGAACGTCTCGACCGGCATTAACTTACTGGACAACAGCACCACCACCCGACGGCTGAAAAGGTTCCATCCACTGGACCTCCCTCACCGCTGAATCTGAACTTCGCTATCCCTCCCCCAAAACCCCCCACCCCTCCACCTATCAAAACTTTCAAACACTAAATGAAATTTAAAATGTCAATGTATTTTAATTCAATTTGTTGATTGTCCAACTAGGACAGATTACAAATAAAGACCCCTGATATATATAAAAAAAAAATTATCTTTTGAACGAGTAGACGGATTTTACTGATTGAGGTGTCATTCGACGCGTATTTTTGATTAGAATAGTAAAAAATTAAAAAAACCAAAAAGGCTCCAACGGCCCCATTTGCACCAATCATTTAAATTTTGTCTCTCCCACTTAAACCTGTTTATCTCACGAGCAAGGTGAGTTTCCAAAAGTCTTAGTATGCACATTTGTAAGTTAAATTGATACCTTTCGATCGGTATATAACTCGACCTGATCGGACAGACAGCAAATTTTCCATTCTTCCTGTGTATATATGCTAGTCGCCTTTCGCACCCTTCGTGCTGCTTTCGTCACTGCCGTCCGCAGTGATAAAATAGTGTTCTTGTTAAGCATTAGAGAAAAGGAAACAGCGATAAGTTCATTTCCCACATCTCTTAATAATAAACCAAAAATAAAACAAAGCTTAAAATTGCATTAATGTAAAAGTACAACATTAATAAAAAATGTCAGGAAAACATTAATAGGTCTTAAAAAAAAAATCTGTCCCCGCCGGGATTAGAGCCCCGAACCCATGCACTATGGGTAATTTCACGAGTTTGTGAGGTCAAAATGAATATCTAGTAAACTACTCAAGATATTTTTATTATACCCGTTACTTTTTACAAATAAGTTAAAGGGGATATTGTATTCGTTGCAATGTATGTAACAGGGAGAAGGAAGCATCTCCGACCCTATAAAGTATATATATTCTTGATCAGCATCAACAGCCGAGTCGATATAGCCATGTCCGTCTGTCCGTCTGTCTATCTTTCCGTCTGTGTGAGCGCCTAGATCTCAGAGACTATAAGAGCTAGAGCAACCAAATTTAGCACAAAGATTTCTATAAACCCCACGCAGGTCAAGTTTATTTAAAAATTTTGCCACGCCCCTTTCCGCCTCCGTAAATCGCGAAAATCCACCACACGCACAGTTTTCAAGATATTAGGTGTTTTTAAACGGTGAACGTTAGCTACTGTTATTACCTATCATCCTACTAAATCCCAACAAGATCGGACAAATAGAAAGGTGGTACTGGCAATTAAGCAATTAAAGTGCCTAAAAGTATGCAATAAAAAAGTTTAATTTATTTAGGTAAGTAACGGGTATCCTATAGTCGGGAGCTCGACTATAGCCTTTCCCACTTGTTTTTTTCTAGTGTTATGTATCCTCTTAAAAGTATTCTGGAAAAGTGGGCGTGTCACCACACCCACCCCCAATTTTTTTTATTTTTATCGGTAACAAGTAAGTTTATGATTTCTATTGCAAACAACAAGTTTTGACTTTATGTATTATGAGCAATGTAAAGAAAACGTACTTGTTAGACATACAAAGTTGTTAGCCCTCTTAAATGACAGTGAGCATCAAATCAAAAAAAAAAATTTGGGGCGGGGGTGCACAGTGGTTGCGTCCATAGGCCAAAAATCAAAAAAACAGTCAAAAAATATTTAAACGAAATGTAAGCAAATTGACTGTAAAATGTCCAACCTTCTTAATGGCAACCCAGTTTTTTCTGGAACCCTAACGGGAAAAAACAAAATTAGCATTGAAAGCATTAGCACGTGCTCATTTTTGCAACTCTGCTGCGCCTAGTATGCTTTTTGTGAAAGCAAAATTTCATTTTAAAATATTGTAACTTTTTGCAGAGGGTCCCAAAATTAATAACTTAAAATGAATTTTGAAGTTGAAGGTATCTACTTTAAATATACATACTAATAATCAGTTTATATGTGAAATTATTCTTGTGATGTTAATTTAATGGAAATAACTTTTTATGTTTATTTTATGAACGTCTTTTTTATGTTTATTTAAAGTTTTTGTTGTGATGCTACAAAATTCTACAATTGGTTTGTATGTCACTGTATTTGTCTTAGTTTTAAGGTAGTAATGTGTTAAAATTAGCTGCAGAAATTTGCAGATGTGGGTATAATCTTAAAAAAACTAAAGGAGTCTTACGTTTTCCAAGGTAAGTTTTGCCAAACAGAGTAGATATTTGTTGCCTATTGTGCTGTTGAGTTGTTGCCCAGTCTTCGTCTCTAGTGGTTTGTATAACTTTGCAAAACTATTTATTTATTAATTAATAACTTAAATTTGGTTTGCTTTTCTCTTCGGTTTTGATTTTGTAGGCGCTTTCTATAAGTGTGTATTTGCAACATCAAAGATTGCTGATCGTAGAAGGCCAAAAAAAAGATTTTATGGAGTCTTTATCACTGGTCAAAGAAAATTGCCTTGCACTCAAAAAACAAAATTGTCAAGTACTGCATTAAGTTTGTTATTAGATGATTAAAATAATTATTAAAAGACTTTATGTTTTCTCTTCTTTTTTAATTTTTTAGCTGTAAAGAATTTTAGTTTCCTTAATTTTTTGTTTGTTCTTTTTATACCCGTTACTTATTAAAAATAAGTAAAAGGGGATATTGTATTCGTTGCAATGTATGTAACAGGGAGAAGGAAGCATCTCCGACCCTATAAAGTATATATATTCTTGATCAGCATCAACAGCCGAGTCGATATAGCCATGTCCGTCTGTCCGTCCGTCCGTCTGTCCGTCTGTGTGAGCGCATAGATCTCAGAGACTATAAGAGCTAGAGCAACCAAATTTGGCACACAGATTTCTATAAACCCCACGCAGGTCAAGTTTGTTTCAAAATTTTGCCACGCCCCTTTCCGCCTCCGTAAATCGCGAAAATCCACCACACGCACAGTTTTCAAGATATTAGGTGTTTTTAAACGGTGAACGTTAGCTACTGTTTTTACCTATCATTCTACTAAATCCCAACAAAAACGGACAGAAAGGTGGTAATGGCTGATTAAAGCTTTTAAGCAATTAAAGTGCCTAAAAGCATGCAATAAAAAAATTTTAATTTGTTTATATAAGTAACGGGTATCCTATAGTCGGGAGCTCGACTATAGCCATTCCCACTTGTTTATTTTTATATTTTGAATTATATATACTATAGTAAAACTACGTCCATTTTTTCTTACTTATTATTTCAGCTATATAGATATAAGAATAATAAATCAAACTGAAGTCCCTACTTGCCACAGAAATTAAATTTTATGCTCCAAAACTCCGGTCTGGGGGTCAAAATTTCGCTAATCTCCTCATAAGTTGACCAAATATTAAAATTTAGTCATCTATTTTAGAAAATGTCAAAGTTATCAAAATTTGTCCCGATCATTTGTATGGGAACTATAGGATAAAGTCGTACAATTTGGTCAATTTTTTCGTTATATATTAAGGATATTTTTCTAGATTTTTGGTAAAAATTTCATAACGATAAGCCCACTAGAAGTATTTTTGGCCGCGGCTCCGTACAAGCCCAACCACTGTGCATCGTTAGCACATCGATCTGTTTGCTTCATACCACAGACTCGTCGTACTTGAATAGTGGCACGTGGCCGAATCTGGCCAGAACTTTACTGGTGATCGGTGCTTGCGGATAAATAATAAAATGCGTTTTTGGAGGCACTCTTTCACGTACATCTCGGACGTCATTGAGTATGTCGTTACAAAGCGCGCGACTTTAGAGCACAGCTACAGATAAGTTGCCAGATTAAAACTTTCTTTCCAAATTAGTCCATCGGTATATTTTAATATTTTAAGGCAACACATCCACGTTTATAGGGAAAGTAAAATTTTCTGCCTAGAAGCTGCTTAAAATTCATTTTGATGTACGTTTCATCCATTATTATGTACCCTTGAAATTTGGGTAGAACTTGGTTGTAGATCAGACGAGCTCGTGTTTTTGCGTTAAAGTTATATTTATCCGACCTGTTAGGCCATTTTGCGCATACGTAGGCCTTTATACCTTCGGAAAGTCGTATTCGTCGAATACTGGATGCGCTGGTTTTCAGTCTTTTTGCTCTATCACCGTTACCCAACTCAGGATTTGCTCGCTATGACCTTATTACCTTTGGTCGTAGCTTACGGCTTTTAAAACCACGTTTCGGGGCTTGGTTCTTGACTCTATTTATAGTGTGAGTTTCGTTAAAACGTTTTATAACATCACTCACGTTTGATTTGCCGATTTTCAAAGCTTTCGCAATCTTTGAAAGTTGCCAAATGGGATTTCTAAGAAAGTGTCCAGAATTTTTTCAGGATGCGCCTTTTCCATTGTTTACCATTCTGCCAAAGTTGCAACTATTTTATCGAAACTTTCCAAAAAGCACTGCATAATATTCGATAACAATTGTGCATACTAAAATTTTGAAAACAAATTATACTGTTTTCAAAAACCAGCTTACTTTGCGTCCGGATTTGAAGTGACGAGGCCCTTAGCTTACCAAAGGATCCCATAAAAAAAACTTCTTTACGAGGTAAGAGTCTAGTGACGAAAACATTTTCATGCCTCAAAATTTTTGATATCCAATTTTGTGACGAATAATATTAAGTTTTACACATAGATTATTTTGAGCAACATTTTTGCATTCTGCACTGTGCAAAACAGTGAGTTTTATTTGGTATGAAGATTTGAGACATTTAAGCGCAATGTGCCGAGTGCCAAAATTTAGCTTAAAGCCGGGTATCCAGCACCTCGGAAAATAAAAGTTTCTGTCAAACTTCATATAAAAAAAAATGTGCCGGAAACTTTTCGTTCACGTTTTCGTTTCTTGAGTATCCAACAACTTGAACGAAATCCAAAAATAAATATCGATAAATGGCCTATCGGCAGGGTGTGTGGACTGAGAAAACAGCTGTCACACAGCTCAGGAATATATTGTCGACAATTATTTCGTGAGTGAAAATGAAGGGAGCAGCTGTGCGCTAGAGCTGGGATAAAATCGATTCTCAGTGCATCGATTTTTTTCGATCTTTTAGAAAAAAATCGATTAAATCGATTAAATCGAAAAAAAAACTTTTTTTTTTAAATTTATAAAGATCAATTCATGGAGATCATATACTTATACATGTAAAAAGCAAACTAAAAATACATTTCAATAATAAACCTAAGGAAAAGTTATAAGTTTAAGAACATAAATAACAAAAGAATTTGTTTTCACAACATAAAAAGCGAACAAAAATTACGTTTCCAAAACATAAAAAAAAGAAATGATTACATATCCCAAAAGCCATTCGTTCTTGCTTGCAAACAGAAGCTTCTTTACAGTTTTTGGTTTTAGAGCGGCGCGTCTATCTCTTACAATGCACTAAACACTCGTTCTGATTCGGTGGAGCATGCTGGAATGCACAGATAGCGTAGGGCGTATATAGATCTATTTAATCAGTTAAAAGCACAATATTTTATTAAATTACCCTTATTCGCACGTTTTGTTCCTCTCCTTATTCACAGTGATGGAATTTAGCCGATGAATGCTTCTCGATACATCGATTCTACCAAAACAGAATCGATGTTTGAACGAAAAAAATAGAATCGATTTTATTCTAGCTCTACTGTGCGCAAAACAAACAAAAGAAATTTAAATTTTGAGCGCGAAGACAAAATTACCTTAATTAAAGCAGTTGAGGCAAGACCATGTCTATGGCGAATCACGGAAAAGACGCATTTTAATCACGTAATAGTGAAAAGTGCATGGGAGAGTGTTGCGGCTGAAATAAATAAAGAAGGTAAGATGTGCTAATGTGTTGAAAGTGAATAAATTAATTAATGATAATTATCCTTTGTAGCGAAGGAATGCAAGAGCGCATTGTTAACATCGCAGCAAGCTTGCCAAAAGCGGCAGCGCTGGAGGCATCGCCTTAGGTCAGCCTAGGCTTAAAGAAAACATTGATTGGCAATTTGCGGAACATATGGCTTTTTTGCCTGTTATGTCGTTGGAGAGACGGTAAGTTATGATCCGACAAATTTTATTTTTTATGCATTAAACACCTTTTGATGTAGTACCAAAACAAGCACCACAATGCTTGTGGACAGCCCAGTAGGTAGCCCCAATGCATGCTCCACTCCTTTTTCTCATGCAATTGAGAACCAAACGGAGGAGCCAAACTAGGTCCTTATAGATGAAGACATTGAGGCAAGCACGTCTTTGCTTATTCCTATGTAAGTACTATTCACCTGTTTATTATAAGAGTAATAAATCAAAACTTCTTTTACAGCAGTCAAGAGCTTCCAAAGGGAGTAAGGTGAAGGAGCCGGCAGCAGATGACGAAATCACTGGTTTGCTGGGCCAATATTTGAAAGCCAAGCAAAATACAAGACCCATCTTCCCGTTTTGGGATAAGTTGCTGTCGAAGCTACCGGACGACATTGCAACCGAAACAGAGGTGGAGATCACCAATTTGCTATTTGCCAAAGTTCAGCGGCATAAAAATCAGCAACAAATTATAATAAAATAAAATGTAGATTAAATACAAATAAAACTTGGTTTATAGAAATTAATTAATGAATGCTTTATTATTGGACCACACCAGCAGATTCATGTTGCCACGATACAGAGCCGGCTTGAGAGTTGACAAAATCCTTGACATTATTTCTAATAAATTTGGGGTAATCTTGTACCCGACCACGGTAGGCTTCAGTAACAGTCTCCGCTATGCGTTCAGTTAATAGGCTTTCAGCCGTGGCGCCATATTCTCCTGGGCTTATGCGCAACATATAATTGTGGAGATAACAGATTGCCATAGTTATATTTTGTGCTCTGTTTGGGCCACACTGCAAAGGGTTTTGAACAGCCATCCACTTATTGCTTAGAATGCTGAACGCATTCTCAATGCAACGACGAGCTCGACTTAGCCGGTAGTTGAATCTCCTTTCTGAAGTGGATAGGTTTTTCGACCCATATGGCTTCATTATGCGCTTGTGCAACGGGAATGCATCATCCGCAACAATATAGTATGGAGTAGGTACTCCCTGCAGCATGTTATCCTCCGGAAATGAGACATTGCAATTGACCTTTTTTTACAAAACGCATCTGATTTTTTTGGCACTGTTTACAAAACACTTCTGATTCGACACTGTTTTCGATATGTTCCACACACACGAAATGAATTGCAAATTCCAAGCATAAAAATTTCGCAGTGCTGGAGACAGGCCTTTACGGCGAAAGTCTTTTACACTGGTAGGCCGGTAAAAAACCGATATTTTGAAGTCGAAGTGTCAAACTGTGAAACATTGTTTGTAAATAAAGGCAAAAAAATAACCAAATGGATCTAAAAGTAAAAGTAACCAAGGCACATACCACGCATTGGCGGCTTGCGAGGGATTCAAAGTGAAGATTAATTCGTTGAATCATGCATTAGAGGAGACGTCCAGATCATTTTGGGCGCACGTAAGTAAAAAAGTGCATTTGTAGACAAGAACGTAAATTTTCCACACTTTTTTAGGAACGTAGCGGCGTATTCTGGGAGAAAGACGTGCCCAACAAGTCCAAAGGTGTATTCCAATCTGTTTTTAGGATGGAGCGCTTCGCTTGGTGCATCCCATTACAAAAGCGAGTTACAATCGCTGTATTTGCAATGGGTTCTGCCTCGGAATGTTTTGCGATTGCCTGGATTTTTGGAGTGTCAACACCCAGTGTTTGCGTGATAGAGAAGGAGTTTTGCCGCCTGGTGTGGCAGAATTTGGCACACATTTATTTGGGACCAATTAAAACCTTTTGATAACTAATTTAATTTGTTTTTATTCGTGGACTAAGCGATTAAAAATTTGTACCATGCTGTTCATGGCTGTAGCAGATCTCTCTTCTGACTTCAAGTCCAGTTAAGTCAATTCCAAACTGTGACATCTTATTGGCCATTTCATCATATACGTGAATAATTTTTCTGGCCCCGCGCAGATCAGCCATGTTCTCGTCCCAAGTCTCTAAAAAGAGGGAGTCCAACCCCTCGGTCCATTTTTTGCGCATCCTCCTGTTGTCTTTTTCCTCTATATTAAATAGAAATGCCATTATAAATGATATATACAAGATATCACAATTTTTTAAATATATCATACTTGCTGCGCTCATTATTTTAATTTGAATTGTTTTTTTTTTGTGGTGGCAAATCGATTATTTATCAATTTTGACCAGAGCTGCCACCTTTTTTTGTCAAAAATAGGCCGGTAATGACGCCGGTATCAATACCGGCACGCCGTAGAGCCTTTATATTTGAACCTAACTGTCAAATTTTCGTATGGGAGAGGCCTACTTATGGGCCTTGTGATAGCCGGCACATTACACAAAACACAAATGTAATTACACATCATAGCAATCCATGAAAACGACTGTCATATAGAGCTGGATATGCACTGACCGGTTTCATGGCAGTTGGTGAACAGCTACAAACCCAATCACATCACAGCATAGTTAATAAACAAGTAATAATAAACCAGTAATAAATCGCGTACTATTGGGGTATTACAGGCCTTATACCGGCTTTTTTTCGTTACGGCCCCATACGCGTCTCAGAGTAAATTGCCTAATTTACTCATTTATACAGTTGTGTGACAGGCCACTCAAGGTGTAGTCATAATTTGTTTAGTGTACAATGTGTTAAATCGAGAAAAAACAATGTAGTCATTTATGATGAGAACAACTTTAGCTGTCACTCACTCCCAGTGAGTTATTGAACTTACTTTACAACAAAAAATGAGTTCAGTAAAAACAGAGCTCGCAAAATTTGGCTCAATCAATTTTTTGTAGGCTGTCTGCTCACCAAAAAGACAGAGAAAATTGGAGCAGACTCGCTCACTCTCTCAAAAAAAGCCGCATATTTATGTTACTTTTGTGCTTTGTATTTTACACTGAGCAGTGAGAAAAAATATGAAAAGCTCTCTAACGAAACAGTTTTAAGGTGAAACTGACGTTCAACTCTCAAAAAAAAATAATATTTTTTTTAATTATGAATTAAGTTTAAGGGGAGGTTCTTTTGGATTTGGCCGAAAATCAAGCAAAATTTGAGAATGGTTTGTGGGAGAATGAAAATACATACGAACTTCTGCTTTCGAACTTTGATTCGTTGTTTATTGACGATTAAAAAAAAAGTGATTTTTGAGAAATTCAAAATGGCGGCTTCAAAATGGCGGATCTCGTCGACCTCGACTCTCAAAATATCGCTCTGCTTCTTCAAGTGTGGGGCCTCTGGTAGTAAAGTGAAATGAAAAATGTATATAATTTATTAAAATAGATAAAATTTCCTATGGCTTATACCTGACTTCAATTAATTTTGGTGAAAAAAAACCAATTTCAGGGTCGTTTAAAAAATAAAAATTAAATTTTTACATTTTTTTTTACATTGATCTCGTTTAAAAAATATAAATAAACAATTTTTTATGCCAATTTTAGGTATAAGCCATACAAAAAAGTATATACTTTAAAACATTTTTTGAATGAAGGAAATCGGATCAATAGAACAAGACTTTCTGCTGCTCGGTTAAGATCAAATTGATCCTTGGGTCCATATAAATTGCAGATAACAATGATTCGTTTTGAAGCAACTTACACTCGCACACTTGAAGTTGTGCTAATAATTTTTTTGTAATGATGTTTTGGCTTTTTTGACATTTCAGCTTTAGCTCCATCCACAGTATAAAAAAGTCGGTGTATGCAAGTTGCTCTTGTTGCAGTTTAAGGGTTGCCAGGCCCAGTCAATTTTAATATTGAAATTATTTTATTTATTTATTTATTTAGTGTCAACTAAGTACAGTTGATCAAAATTAATGTAAGAGATTCAATAAAGAAAAGTAAGTAATATAAAATTAATTTAAATTAAATTTAAACTGAAATGATAAAAAATAAGAAGTTAAAAATTACAAAAAATTAAAATTAAAAATCTGGGGGTATTCAAGAATGTTTAAAATGATCCAACAATTGTTGCAAGGATTGGGGGAAAACCCAGAAAAATCCAATCAGATCAAAAAGTATTAGTAGCAATAATTAGTAATAATACAAGTATTAGAGATTAGTAAAGTCAGGGATTTCTAGAAAGGAAGACGAGAAGGGAAGATTTAAGGGAGGGAAGAGAGAGTTCTGTGGAGAAAACTTGATAAAGATTGTTGTACTCAGCGCACAAAACACGAAACGAACAGAGCAAAGCGTAATCGGTTGTGCATGTAGGTAAAGCTAAAGGTATAAAATTCCTAGTAGTTCTACGGGGGACAGAAAAAGAAAGACGTTCTAAAAGGAAAATAGAATCAATCTCCCCAATAATCAATTTATGAAGAAAAGTAACGCCAAGCGTTTTTCTACGGTTGATTAAAGACGGAAGACTGAGAAGAAGTAGCCTACTAGAATACGATCCTAAACGGAGATCGGGATCCCAGTTTAAACCACGTAAGGCGAAAAGCAAAAATTGCTTTTGAACTGACTCAATACGATCCTGTTTAATATGATACTGCGGGCTCCAAATGCATGAGCAGTATTCCAGGATAGGACGAACTAAAGAGGTATAAAGGAGCTTAGCGGTGAAAGGATCACTAAATTCCTTCGACCAACGTTTTATAAAACCAAGCACTCCCTTGGCTTCATTAACTATAGTAGAGATGTGCAAATTGAAGTTCAATTTACAATCAAATAAATTTCCAAGGACTTTTTCAGTAGTTATACGTTGCAGTGGAGTACTGTCAATTATATATACCGCTAAAAAAGGTCTAGTGCGGCTAAAAGTCATAAACATACACTTTGAGAAATTGAGATGCAACTGATTGGCCGAGCACCAATGTTGCGTTGCATTTAAATCGTCTTGCAGACAATTATGAAGAAGGGGATCTGTATATGAGAACACAAGCTTAATATCATCCGCATACATTAGAATTGAAGAATGGGACAGGGTGTTGGGTAGATCGTTAATGAAAAGTGTAAAAAGTAAAGGTTCCTTGAGGTACACCAGAAGTAACGTAAACCGAGTTTGAAATGGATGACCTAAGAAGCACTTTTTGAGTCCTACCTTTTAAGTATGTAGAAATCCAACCTAAAAAGGCAGGTGGGAAGCCTATACGATCAAGTTTCGTTAGTAAGAGGTCATGGTTCACAGAGTCAAAGGCTTTACTGAAGTCAGTATAAATGACATCAGTTTGTTTTTTCTCTGAAAAAGCGTAATTAACCAAAGAGGTAAATTCTAGCAAGTTGGTCGTTGTGGACCGTCCCTTTACAAAGCCATGTTGTGAAGGGGAAATAATTGACTTACAGAGATGCTGCAAAGACGAAACAAGGATCTTTTCTAACAATTTAGGGATGGCTGATAGCTTTGCAATGCCTCTGTAATTCGAAACATCAGACTTTCCACCTTTTTTGTGGAGGGGAATGACATAAGACTCTTTCCAAAGATATGGAAAGGTTGAAGAGTCAAGGGATAGATTAAAAAGCTTAAGTAACGGCGCAGCTAAAGAAGAACAGCATTCCTTAAGGACACAACTAGGAATGTTGTCAGGCCCAGGAGAGAGGGAAGATTTTAATGAATTAATAGAAGAGACTACGATGTTATAAGAAATATAGGGAGCAAACATAGAGTTAGATGGAAGTATAGTGTAAGGATAAGAAGAGTTGGAAGGGGAGATAGGAGTATACGTTGATTGGAAGAAGTTAGCAAATAGTTCAGCGGCTGCAGAATCAGTATTGGCTTTATCTAACCCAAGAAAGAAAGAGGAAGGTAAACTATTAGATTTACGTTTCAAGTTAACAAATTCATAGAATCGTTTGGGGTCGAGTTCAAACTGCCTTTTGCATCGAGCAAGATAGTTCTCGTAGCAAACTAAGTTTATAAGGGCAAAGTTCGATCTGGCTACTGTGTATTTAGACCAGTCGAGACAGGAACCTGGCTTCTTAAATTTTATGAAATATTTAGACTTAATATTCTTCAAATAAGAAAGTCTAGGTGTGAACCAAGGGGGCTTTGTTGAACCAGACGTAGGAATAAAATTGGGAACACACACATCTAATAGTGCGTTCAGGGTCATATAAAAAGTATTAAGGACAAATTTAATCTCAGTTGACTTTTCAATAAATGACCAGTCGGTTGCAAGAATAAGTTCATTAAGCAATGAATAATTTCCTTTGCGAAAACAACGACGTGGTGATTGCTGAGACAGGGGCAGGTTAATTGGCTTTGAGATAGAAATTGAAATATGTATGGTGGGATGATGCAAGTCTTCAGGCACTGATAGTGGAAATAACCTAGAGACGGCAGAGTTTGCGAAATCGTTTACAAATACCAGATCTAAGATTCTATCTAAATTATTTTTGATTGAATTCATTTGAAACAATGAATAATCAAATAAGCAGTCTAAGAAATCATGATGATTTGAAGGAACAAGATAGTTTGTGCTACTGAAAAGTGACCAAGTAATGTTAGGTAAATTAAAATCACCTAGCACAACGAGAAACTTCATTAATGCAAGAAATATGCTGCATGTAAACTTCAATATGAGAAGTCGGGGGTATATAAGAGCACATAATAAAAATGGATCTGTTTGGAAATGTCACTTTAACGGCAACAATTTCAACATCAGTAGGCACAGTAAATGAGATACGTTCAGACCGAAATGACGATTTAATGGCGACCACCTCGACGGATCAGTCGATCATATCTATACAGAGAATAGTGATTTGACATTATTTCACCATCAGATACAGATGGCGTTAGCCATGTCTCCGATAATGCAATAATGTCAGACTCAAAGGAAAAACTACTCAAAAAAAGATTTTTGAGTTTAGACAGAAGGCCTCTAACATTCTGGTATTGTATTAGGACAAAGTCGGGACAGGGAACTAGTTTCTTGGGACGTCACTAGTGGGAGCTGGGGAGACAGAATTTTGCGCACTTTTAAACTCCTTTAACTCGAATTATTTTAATAACATCAAGTAAGTCAAGTTCCATCTAGTAGAAAAATCTAGGGTTGGAATCTGCTTCTTGTTCTCCATCAAGGTACGTCTGCAGAAAATTTATTGTCATTCGAGTTCACATATATAACAGAAAACACCAGTATCTATATTTTCCAGTTCGCAAAACTTTACATATTTGACGGCAATTGTAAAGTATGTGCTGCGCACCGCACAATTTGCACATTTGAAAAGCGATAGAATCTAGCAACTCCATAACCTCTTCGTCCTTATCCTCATCGTGAATTGATTCATCTGTAGCATCATCATTTAAGAGCTCAATAGCCTTAACCATGTTTCTGCCGTTGTCTGCTGTAATGCTGGGCACATAATACATTTATTAATTTGAATGCTTATTTTAATGAATCAACCCTTACCTAAAACTCTGATCTAGTTCTATATCATACTCTCCAATTATCTCCAAAATTTTGCTTTTAATGGGTGGGTGTCTGAAATAGCTGGATCATTCCAAGTGTTTTGACGACAATCTCATTTTGTTGTAAGGTCGAATTAAACATTTGTAAATTAAAACCCAAGATGGATTTTTTCAGCCTGGTGGCCACATCTATTTTCAGAGATATTAACTTGCGTTTTACCAAAGCCTTTATGTCTTCTTTTATTCCCATCTCTTTGATTCGAATCCATTATATTTCGGGATGCGATCGGTGCCATTTGCAGTGCGTTGTAGATCGGGTTTAAAATTTCGCGAAACCCATCGCTGTCTAGGAGCAAAAATTACCTGCCATCTGTTGTCACAATTTTTACTATAGATGCAGTTATTGCCTCTTCGCTAGCCTCGTAGGCTATTTTCATTTTTTTAATATTTGTTTGCACATTGTTCTCTACATGGTCCTCATTGAACGATTCAAAAATTTCCTTGTGCTTTGCCGTTAAATGTCGCCTCAAATTTGTTATGTGATGACCTGATTATAATGAGCTACACACATTGCAATGCGACTGTTTAAATTTTTATCAATTTTAAAAAATAAGTGTACTTTATTTGCTTCACGTCCCATCTTTAATATCACGTTTTTTATTGAAAAACACTAAAAAATTAACAAAAACACTTTTTAAAAGATTTTGGGTGTCGAAGTGTCTCAGTTGAACGGCAACATGAAGTGAGCAACAAAATATTTTCGTGTTTTGAGCATTGATCGAATTGAGCACAAACGAAATTGCTTTGCTTAGGTGTCAGCTAGTAACAGGGTTTTTTATGACTCCTTACAAAAAGGGACCACTTTTTGCGAGCTACTACTATACTACTGTACAGTACTGTGAAGTTAGAAATGATACATTCATGCAGACCTTTATCATGTATCACAAATCATAAAATTTTTGATGGGCTTCTGGTAAACACTTTGATGAAATTTAAGGCAACGCCGTTAAAATTAAAGCGAGGCCTCGAAATCTTGAAAGTCATCGTTTTTTCTTAGTTTTAAATTATCGATGTGTCTGTCAAATTCGTCTGTATTGGTGAACAAAATGGAAAACCAACGTAAGTTTTAACAAATTTAAAAAATTTAAAAAATGCATTATCTATTACTCTGCAGTGGATGGAAATAAGTGGAACTCCGCCAAAACCAAATTACTTTTGGCCCTCTATGGCGAGAGAAGGTCAAGTTTTTGTGATCCAAAAATAAAAAAAAAAAATAGTTTGGCGGGAGATTTTTAAAGAAATGGAAGATCGTGGAATCAAAGCTTTAGATGAGCAGCAACTTGACCGAAAAATTCGTAATTTGAAGGCATTCTTCATTACAATTCATAAAAAAAAAACAAGAGTGCCGGAGAGGGCAGGACAAATTGGGAATTTTTCGAGGACATGGAGACTATATTCGGAGGCGACCTAGCAGTTTACGCTTTACGTGGATGATTAAATGGTGTTTTTTTAAGTTTCAATCTTATTAGATGATTAGCAGACAAAATCACACGTTTTACAGTTGATACACTTGCTTTAACACCACAAATTTCTTTGGTCTTGGGTGCTGAGAGGTGGGAATTGGCCGCACTGCGAGTAATATGTCACCTGTCCGCCGCAGTGGTCGCGTGTTTGACTCCGTTTTTGATATTTTTGTCATATTCGGCACTGTATCTTCAAAATTTTCAACATTTTGGCTTCTTCCAAGATCACTTTTATAATAGGCCTCGATATGGCCTCTTTCGTACTCGGACAATTGCTATTCATGACAAATTTTTCATTTAATAAAAAGTAAATATATTAATTTACTAATTTGCACACAAATTCTGTCGTTATATCGCCGAATTTTGATCACAAACTGAAAATCATTCAGCTGAACCTTTTCAGTTGAACCAAAAATAAAGCATTAATTTTGTTACTCTTTCAGAAGAAAAAATAAAAAAGCAATAAATATTAAGTTTATGAAAATCATACTTTGGCATCTAATTATTAAAGAATTAGAGAATTATAGAAAAAAATTGCATGTAAATCAGAACATTGTTTTAGGAATTACAGCCCGATTCCTACCCCGGTGAGCATGAATCTATTGAGTTGATCGGCAATGTACAAAGCACTAGCTCGGGAAGACGCAAGCGGATGGCGAAGGAGGCAAGAAATTCATAACATCCAAAAAAAATAGATAATTAAAGCTATGCCACTCGCACTGACGAGCTCCGAAAGCTGCGAGTTGCAATTGAAGAAAATAACACTATTCAGCTTGCTCGGAACAACTTGCTGGAAAAGCTTGTAGAAAAAATATCAACCCAGTCCAGTCACCCAAATTTATTATAATAAAAAAATAAAAAAATATAATACCAGCTGCGCCATTGAACTCTTTTGGGCCTTCATCTTCGTCTTTTCCACGAAGGAAAGTTCGGTAGAATTGGAGTTATTTAAGCCCGATGATTCGACCAATTCAACCAAAAATGGGGCCTCTAACGACGACTCCTGATTTGCAACTGCATTGTCACTGGTCCATAAGGGATAGTTCTCCGACTCCGCAACAAGGACGTCCATATCTCTCCCGCCAGAATAAATGTCACCCAGTTGGTCGTAGTAGGGACACATCCTTAACAATTTTGCTGTAAAATTTAAAATCCGTTATTTATCCAACACAACTTAAAAAAAATATTTTATTTTACCTCGCATGGTGGTTTCAGCGTCGCCTTCTTTCACTCCGGCCCCAGTGGACTTGCTGAACGCATTTGCTTTTTGCCAGCCGGTCCTTAGATGGCGAACCTTATAACGCAACAGATTCCAGGTGGCTTCAATCTTTGTTTCCTCCAGCAGCTTTTTATAGAATATCTGGGCAGTAGGTTTCTGTAAGAGTATTAATGTGCGTTCTCACTGCTTCACAAACGCTTCACAAGCGCAACACAAAGCAGTTCACAACTTCACAAGGCAATGTGAACACTAAACGCATTGGCACAAAATTGTGAGGTCACAAAAATGTGACATTTCAATGGAAACACCACTTTCACATTCTGCTAAAAATTTTTTGCGAAGGAGATTGACACAATTTTGTTGAAAACTATGTTAACTCCTGTAAAAGTTGAAGCAGCTCAAATGAGCCCAATCCCATTGTGAAAGCTCATCGAGCAAGTTGGTTTTTCTACACATTGTGAGCGTCAAAGATAAAATTTTATTTGTTGTTTTTCGGGCCTTTAGCATTGATTTCGATTTAAATAAAAAAAAATGGATTCCACTAATCAAAAAGAAGACAAAAAATTTTCGCGAACCAATTTCACCAGGCGAGCGACTTGCGGTGACTCTGCGATATTTAGCATCCGGATCAAGCATGACGAACCTCTCTTACGAGTTCAGAATGTCTAAGGCGGTTATATCAACAATTATTCCTGAAACGTGCGATGCTATTTACGAAGTATTGAAGGAAAACTACTTAAAGGTTTTTATGTTTATTTATCACAAATGTATAAATAGGTGGTTCACTTGACTGCAGCTGTAATGCAGGTTGCAAACGTTGTAAGGCTGCTGCGTAAACAGCGACTGACCTGCAACGCGTTACTTCTATTTAACAAAATGTAAATATGTATTACGCGTTGCAGGTAATCCGCTGTTTACGCAGCAACTGTTCAACGTTTGCAACTTGCATCACTGCTGGGGTCAAGTGAGCACCCCAAATATTTAAATGCAGTAACTATCACAGTTTGGCCCAAACTCTATAATATCGTCCTCACTAAGGCGCGTGGCGGCAGTAGTTCGAGACAACACCTTCTTTTGTATTTCGCTCAACACTTTGTTGACGCCAATTTGTAGCTCCAATGCCAGATCCGGATGATCTTTCTCCAAGTTGCGATGATTGGAGGCAATGTAGTCACCGAATTGGCTGCTCAGGTCACGCTTTCTTTCTTTAATACAGTTTAAAGCATCTGTGACGCTCTTCTCAATCGCTTGCTTGCGCGCAGCTTCATCCGATTTTCGCTGTCTCGGTGTTGATGGGATTGACAGCATTGTGTCGCAGGAGTCCTCTAAGTCTGCAGAGCAAAGCAAACTAGGATCACCCACATCTGGTGTTGAGCGTGTCAAAGATGGGCCCTGAAAATAATTGAAAAATATATTAATTTTTGTAACAGGTTCCGAACACAGCTGCTGACTGGCTTCAAATTGCTAAGGGGTACGAAGAGAAGTGGAACTTTCCCAATTGCATTGGTGCTTTAGACGGAAAACACATTACTATCCAAGCGCCACATAAGTCAGGAACTGAGTATTTTAATTATAAAAAATCAAATTGCATAGTTTTAATGGCCTTGGCAGATTCGGACTACAAATTTACATATGTTGATGTAGGAGCTCAAGGTAGGGACTCCGATGGTGGAGTATTTTCAAGGTAATAACACTTGAATTATTTATAAACATAAAGCTGCTAAATCACTGCGGACGGCAGTCCGCGCTAGTGACGAAAGCAGCACAAAGGGTGCGAAGGCGACTAGCATATATACACAGGAAGAATGGAAAATTTGCTATGTCTATCCGGTCAGGTCGAGTTATATACCGATCGAAAGATATCAATTTAACTTACAAATGTGCATACTAAGACTTTTAGAAACTCACCTGGTTCGTGAGATAAACAGGTGTAAGTGGGAGGGGCAAAATTTAAATGCTTGGAGCAAATGGGGCCGGTGGAGCCTTTTTATTTTTTATTTTAATTTTTTACTATTCTAATCGAAAATACGCGTCGAATGACACCTTGATCATCAAAATCCGATCACTGGTTCAGAAGAAAATTTTTTTTGAAATTTTTAGTCGCCTTCCAAAAATGAGATGAAAAGTCAGTTTGTCTGTTTGTTTGTTTGTTTGTTTGTTTGGATCAAATCGTAGATTTAGCTTAAAAGTTTGAATGAGGACTTTTTCCCGCTCAAAAATCTAGAAACGTTTGTTCTACGACTTTTTCGAAAAACCGCTAGTTTAGCGGGAAATCGCTAAAACCAGCTAAAACTAAAAACGCCCATAGTGTCCAAACCATAGAAGCTACAGATATGATCTATATGTCGTTGGGAAGGTATTTTAAAGGGCTCTTAAGCATATGTTCAAACTTTTTTTCTAAAGTACACAGGTAAAAAGCTACAGGTGAAATAAGGTAATTTTTTGCACATTTTGGTGGTTTTCGAGAAAACGCCGCCAACGATTTTTTTGATTTTATTTATGTTTGAGCTTTTAAAATTTCGCGTTTTTTGATACTTCATGCATAAATTTTTGTTGATTGGTTTGGAAGATATAACCAATTAACTAAATATATTCGGTTTACATTGAATTGGAAAAGGACAGCAGCAACAAAGTGTCATAGCAGCCAGAGTTTGAGAGTGCTGATGGATTTTGCGCTTGGCATGTTGGCGTGTGTGTTTGTAAAGGGAAACAGTGTTGCCAGACAGTTTGCTTTTGCTTGTACAAACAATAAACACCGATTGACAAAGTTACACTGTAAAGAAAGATTTCAATTGTCAAAATTTCCGATGTCTTATTAAAAAATTTCTGATATCTTATAAAAAAAACCTCTTTACGAGGTAAAAGTCTAGTGACGAAAACATTTTCATGCCCCAAAATTTCTGATATCCAATTTTGTGACGAAAAATATTACATTTTACACATGAATTATTAAAAAAAAAATTTTGTCACTGGGCACGTTGCGCTAAATTTTTCATGCCTAATAAATAGTACTTTTTTGCGCAGTGCCAGAGACAAACATTTTTGTTTAATAATTCATGTGTAAAATTTAATATTTTTCGTCACAAAATTGGATATCAGAAATTTTGGGGCATGAAAATGTTTTCGTCACTAGACTTTTACCTCGTAAAGAGGTTTTTTTTATAAGATTTATTATACCCTGTGCCCATTGAAAATGGTCAAAAAGGGTATATTAGATTTGTGTGATGTATGTAACAGGCAGAAGGAAGCATCTCCGACCATATAAAGTTTATATATTCTTGATCAGCATAAACAGCCGAGTCGATTGAGCCATGTCCGTCTGTCTGTTCGTCCGTCTGTCCGTCCGTCCGTCTGTTTGAACGCGTCGATCTCAGAAACTATAATAGCTAGAATTATTATTGAAATATTTTCCAAACAAAAAACAAGTGGGAAAGGCTATAGTCGAGCTCCCGACTATAGGATACCCGTTACTTACATAAACAAATTAAAATTTTTTTATTGCATGCTTTTAGGCATTTTAATTGCTTAAAAGCTTTAATCAGCCAGTACCACCTTTATCTTTGTCCGATCTTGTTGGCATTTAGTAGGATGATAGGTAATAATAATAGCTAACGTTCACCGTTTAAAAAAACCTAATATCTTAAAAACTGTGCGTGTGGTGGATTTTCGCGATTTACGGAGGCGGAAAGGGGCGTGGCAAAATTTTGAAACAAACTTGACCTGCGTGGGGTTTATAGAAATCTGTGTGCAAAATTTGGTTGCTCTAGCTCTTATAGTCTCTGAGATCTAGGCGCTCACACAGACGGACAGACGGACGGACGGACAGACGGACATGGCTATATCGACTCGGCTGTTGATGCTGATCAAGAATATATATACTTTAAAGGGTCGGAGATGCTTCCTTCTCCCTGTTACATACATTGCAACGAATACAATATCCCCTTTTACTCATTTTTAATAAGTAACGGGTATAATAAAGTATCATACTTATATGTATGTCGGAGATGGGATAGTTCATATTGCGCGGCTTGCTTTGATCCTGATAACTAGTATTGTGAATCCTACTGGTGTTGGGCAGTATGAACACTACTAGAGTGGGATGACAGCAGAGGCTGTCATCGAGTGTGGCTCTGGTGTGAGTGTGTGTCACAGGAGGTGACTTGGCAATTAGTCTAGTGAGAGACTACACACGCAGAGACTCGATGCGCTCTTGATTGTTATTAAACCTTTAGAAAACCCCAAAATGTCTTAGACTCCGATATCAGAAGGGTGAACAGTTTTGTGTTTGGCTGACGCAGCTAATAAAAATTTATTTTTGGAGTTTACAAAATAGTTTCCGGTGTCTGAATGCGAGCCGCAGACGAATAGTGTCGTTGTGCTGTCGATGCTGGTGTCCTTCGCGCCGATGATACACAATGACACTGCACCAATAAAAAGAAGAGAACAACGCCCCAGTAAAGGATGTCAGCAAGAAGGGCAACAAAGTTTGCTATCTTTTGAACTTTTGAAACAGACCGTGGAGACTAGTGTGGCACTAGTGATGGATAATACGGGTAAAACAGACCGTTTGGTGAATTGTAATGTTATTTTGTCGATTCTACGTGGCGGTACCTGGCCCGGAGGTTAAGAAAAGGAAATTAAAATGAGATAGGTTGAGAAAGAATATTAGGTTCAGAAAGCTGAAAGCAAAGCTAAGTTTGTAAAGTATAGTGTTGGTCACTATGTTCTCCTTAAGAATAGCGAAAGGAACTACACAATGTTAGACCCCAAATTCAGAGGACTTTTTTTAGCGACTGTATTTTTAGAGGGTGACAGATGCACACTAAAATCTATGAATAGCAACAGACTGTACAAATATCAACACGAAAGCATAAGAAAACTTCTAGATGGAAAGGTAGCCATTGAGCTGGATAGCGATACTGAAGCTGTTGAAAAAGACAGTATGGAAGCTATTGAAAGAGACAGTAGAATATGTTAAAAGAGACAGTAGAAGCTGTTGAAAGGTATAGTATAGAAGCGGTTGGACATCGAAACTGTTGTGTTCGGTTGTCGAAGGAAACTATCAAGGCTCGTGATGGTACCTGACCTGTAGTTTTTTTCTTTCCGCTGATTATGCGGTCTGGGCAAGTATCTGAGCAGATAATCATTGCGGACGGCAGCCCGCGCGAAAGGCGACTAGCAATATATACAGGAAGAATGTTGTATACCAATCGAAAGATATCAATTTAACTTACAAATGTGCATACTAAGACTTTTGGAAACTCACCTGGTTCGTGAGAAAAACAGGTGTAAGTGGAGGCAGCAAAATTTAAACGATTCGAGCAAATGGGGAAGTTGGAGCCTTTTGGTAAAATTTTTATTTATTTTTTTACCATTCATTCATTCTATTCATCAAAATCCGATCATTTGTTAAAAAGATAATTAATGTTGAAATTTTTAGTCGCCTTCCGAAAATTATATGAAAAGTCAGTTTGTCTGTGTGTTTGTCTGTTTGTATCAAATCGTTGATATAGCTTAAAAGCAGGGACTGCAAATAATAGTTATGAGTTTCAAAAAAATTTAAGCACTAAAAAGCGTCACAGAAGAGTGGGAAAAATAGAGATATGTTATTTTTGAAAGCTAAATTCGAAAACAGGATAAACTTTTATTTCAATTTTGATAATACACTTATTTGTCAATTTTTATTATAAAAGTCGAAAATAAAAATTTAATTGAAATATCTTTTGAACCAAAGAAGCCACATCATATATAGACCTATATATATGATCTAAGCATTAATACCTTTCCATTGATATATAATCGGGGGTGCCACAGAAATCGCTTTCGCTTGAATTTCTCTTCAATTTCATTTCGCTGTGCCACAGGTAAAATCGCAGAATAATTTTACGCGTATTGACCTAGCGCTAAAATCGCTGGCGACCGATGCTGCCACCTAGTCCGATTCAGATCTTCGAAGTCAGGGTCAGCGATGCCACATTTTTTAGTCAGAACTCGAAGTAAGGTATTTAAAAAAAATATATGGAGCCACTTCAGTTTTCTTTAAATTAAGCATTAAAAAATAAGTCTTCTGAGGTAAATCAAGTTTTACCGAATAAAACCTTTAACTTATTGTGCAATTTGTGAAAACATTTTTCACGAAGAGTTGCCAGACTAATGGTAGGCAATTGCAAGGTTGTCGTGTGATTTTTATTTTTTCGCGCCAAATACTTTTAAATTTTTGTCAGCTAAACAAAATCAATTATTACATAAATAAATTAAATTATATTATTTAAATCAGAAAAAAATTAAAAGCCTACTGTTCTGCATTTATAAACCTAAAAAAGTTGCTAATCAAACCCTTCGGTAATTTAATCTGAGAAGGTGTCAGCCCTTAGCAGCCTAGTTCGAAAAGGTTGGTGAAAATGCTAAAAACATTACATCATTCGAAGTTATGTGGCACCTCGGAAATTTCCGTGCGGAATTGCTTTCTGCGAAACTCTAATTCGCTTGCGATTTCTGTGGCATCCCTGAATATGTATGTACAAATGCATGTACACACGTTTATATGATAATATTTTCAAATGTTTTTAATTTCCATGCTCAAATTGAGCCCAGTGCGTTTGCGATGCAGCTCAATTATACCCAATGACTTCACTTCAATGGCTTGATTTCTGTAAAACTGAACGTTTACACCCAGAATGCCTCTAGAGTGGCGAGAAGCGATGTCAATTTTGAGCGAATGAATCTTGTCTTTAATCCGATCTGTTAAAAGGAACTTTTCACGCTCAATTTTTTTGGAGACGCTGCATCACATTCCGTGATGTTATTGGAATCATATTTAAACCGTTAAAAATTTGGTCAGTCAATGTCTTAAATGGTGCAGAATCAAAAAGTTGAAAAGGCACTTTTCTTTCTGTCACCAACTGCACGCAGGCTTTTTATACCCGTTACTTATTAAAAATAAGTAAAATGGGATATTGTATTCGTTGCAATGCACTATGGTCCCAAAGCTCTTTTTTTTTACATAAATTAATAACTCGAGAACTACACAATATTTTTTAGTCTGGTTTTTTGCATTCAACTAAATAAAACCAATTGAATTTTTGACAGGGGAAAAAGGCGTGGCACCGCCCTTTTCCTTATATTTTAATATGCTAATTTTTGGATTTCATAGCTTTTTTAATTTAAAAATTTTTTTTAATCTTTAAACTAAAATATTAAACTTACTTGTATGCAAATAATCAGCACAATTCTAATTTAAATAAATTATAAACGCATTTTTTTTAAATATTTTATTTTGTGTGTTTTTTATGTTTTTTTTTTTTTGTTTTTTATGATTTTTATGATTTTTATTGCTCAGTTAGTTAGTTAGTTAGTTTCCAAAAGCTCTCCATCAAACTTCTTTAAAATAAAGTAAAAAATTGAAGATGCTTTGTACTGGCTTTGCAGCCACACTTCAAGCAATTCAGCATGCTCGAACTCAAAGTTGCCTAGTAAAATTTAGGATTAAATGGAATCGGGGAAATTCGGGGACAAGATTTTTGGAGTTCATAAAGAAAAAACATTGACACACAAGACTGCATTTATAGTTACGACAATACACGACAATAAACTTACTTCTACTCCACGAAAGACAATTTATGTGAGGTTATGCTCAGCTAAAACAACACTGCACAAAAGCACATTAAACAATAAACAAAACACTTCTACAAATAAAACACATATACTAACATGTATAACAATCCTGGAGCTATGTTTTCCATAGTCATTTTTGTAAATGTGCCCTTTTCTATTTATTTTAAAAATGAAATTAAAATGAGAAATATGTTGTGGGAATCTCAACCTCGTGCGCACAAAATAAACAGTTAAATTTCAGGGCCGTAGAAAAAATTCCAGGGATGCTTAAAAAAAAAAAAAATTTAATTTCTTAGTTCATTGGAATATTTGCTATTGGAATAAAATGTATTTCTTGCATAATTCACGATTACGATTTTTTGAATTTACGTAAAAAAAAACGGCTTTGGGACCATAGTGCAATGTATGTAACAGGGAGAAGGAAGCATCTCCGACCCTATAAAGTATATATATTCTTGATCAGCATCAACAACCGAGTCGATATAGCCATGTCCGTCTGTCCGTCTGTCCGTCCGTGTGAGCGCCTAGATCTCAGAGACTATAAGAGCTAGAGCAACCAAATTTTGCACACAGATTTCTATAAACCCCACGCAGGTCAAGTTTGTTTCAAAATTTTGCCACGCCCCTTTCCGCCTCCGTAAATCGCGAAAATCCACCACACGCACAGTTTTCAAAATATTAGGTTTTTTCAAACGGTGAACGTTAGCTATTATTATTACCTATCATCCTACTAAATGCCAACAAGATCGGACAAAGATAAAGGTGGTACTGGCTGATTAAAGCTTTTAAGCAATTAAAATGCCTAAAAGCATGCAATAAAAAAATTTTAATTTGTTTATGTAAGTAACGGGTATCCTATAGTCGGGAGCTCGACTATAGCCTTTCCCACTTGTTTCATCTCGTTTGAAGACACACTGATTGAAAATTTCTTTTTCTTCTCTAGAGGATCTACTTTTTCCTGGTCCTGCTCAGTAGTGTAGAGATCGGCATGACACCCATGAATATGTCTCTTTAATTTTGTGTAGTACTTGCCCTTAAAGGAACGGTTACAAATTTTGCACACCGACCCATCTTGTTTTCACTTCAAATCAAAAAATTCACGTACTATACCGTCACGCTTACGACCCATCGCAAAGTTACTTTTTATCCTTTAAATTAATTTTAATAGTTAAAAATGTTATTTTTTATAAAAATCAGATAATACCTCTTATTTTTGAATAGAAGCATATTCGTTACGGTCGCTGTAAGAAACTGGACTGAACTGAGCTGAACTGAACTGAAACCAATGTAGACAAAAAGTTGTACAATTCTGCGTTAACCATCGCATGCTGCGTTCGTATTTCAAATCGAGTTCTAAGAAATAGACTTTTTTGCAGGTTGAAGTGGTGGGCAAAAAAAATTTAGATTTATTAAATTTTATATTCATGTCAAAAGGCAACTTAAAACTAACTAAACAAGACTTGTGATCTGGGCTGTGCCAACCTTCAAAGCTCTGCTGAGCTGTTTACATTTGTTTACTTATTTGATTTCTGTAAGTTTACATTTAAGTTCTACATAGCTTAGTTTTTATTTATTTATTTTACATATAAGTGCTACAAGTTATAAGGAACTTATGATTAAGGTAATAGTCACAAAATAATACAGTTCATTGAATCCTATGATTGGCATTACGATTATTCTAAAATAACTTATAATTTATTTGACAATGTATGATTTTGATTTTTATAAATGCAATTTTAAAATACATTTTTTAATATAATTTAATTTATAACTATATTTTTATATGATTTTGTAGGTGCTTAAAAATCTTATAAAAAAACCTCTTTACGAGGTGTTGAGCCAATGAGCTTTTTCATTAGCTGTAAGTTGCTAGGATTTTGCGATTATTAAAACACTTCGAAATTTCGTTTTAAATATATATTAAATATATATTAGGGCAATTTAATTAATGTTAACAATGTTTGTTTATGCAGAATACGAGCACGAAGTTGCCGTTTCTGATTTGATTTTACACAATGTTTGATTGTATGTATGGCAGCTAGCTCGAATTAGCAAGTGCCAAGCGATAGAAAACCGAGACGAACGTTGGTCCAAAGATCTGACCGACGACAATAGTATGCGAGTCGAGACTAATCGTAAGTGCGCCGAAGCAAAAGGCTAAGGGCATAAGCGAGAGTGTGATTACAGCGATTACAACGAGAGTGATAAAAGATAACAAAAGAGTATTGCTATGTAACGCTACGAATTTAAGAGAGCATCCAATGTTATCTACTTATACTAAATCAGCTGGGCGGTCGACTGTTCGCTGCATAGCTAGACATTCTCCCCCCGTTGGAAGACTAGGGATTCCAACATCATCCAGATTGGGTAGAACGCTTAGCTTTCGCACAGCACGCTTAGTTGTTCCAGTGGCAGTCTTGAGAATGGCGACTCGTGCAACACCGTCATCTCCGCAGATCAACTCGACCACTCGAGCTAGTGGCCTCTTTAGCAGTGGAATGTTCTCATTTTTGACGACATCGACAACGACATCCTTGACGCAAACACCAGGCTCGGAAGTGCGCCATTTAATTAAATACTCCTCTCGCCAACGACTCCAGAATATCTGCTGGTAGTATGAGACTCTCTGCCAGCGATCCAAGCGACTGAGTCCTGGCGGCTGAGTTCTGTGATGTCAGGCTCGGGAAACAAGGCCAATGGAGCGGTGCCCAAAAAATGCGCTTGAGATAAAAGACATCAAGATCGGCAGGATTTTCTGAAAGAGGAACTAAAGGTCTTGAATTAATGATCGCCGCAATGTGATACACTAAAGTGCGCAAGTCATCGAATGGCAACAAGGACGGGCCAACAGCTCGGTAAAAATGATGCTTCGCTGTCTTGACGGCTGCTTCCCAGATGCCGCCAAAATGCGGCGACCTTGGAGGAATGAATCGCCACTCAATGCTGTCCGCCAAACAAAACTCCTGCACAGTCTCCTGATGTTCGCTGTTTAAAAACAAACGTCGCAGCTCCTCCAACTCGTTTTTAGCGCCAACAAAATTAGTCGGATTGTCCGACCAATTGCGAGACGGCTTGCCACAAGTCAATGTAAACCGCTTCAATGCACTGAGAAATGCAGATGTGGATAAATCCTGGACGAGCTCGAGGTGTACAGCCTTTGTCGCAAAACAAATGCAAATGGAAACATAGCATTTAGTTGGGAGCTTGTTCCAGACGTCACTCTTGTAGAAAAATGGTTCACAAAAATCCACTCCTGTGACCATGAACGCGTGCGATCCAAAAACTCGATCCTTGGGAAGATTCGCCATGATTTGCTCAGCCAAGCGAGGCTTGGCGCGAAAGCAAATTAGACATTTATTCACAACAGCAGAAACTGTCTTGCGCCCACCAATAGGCCAGTATTGGAGCCGAATGTGAGCCAGTAGAGAACGAGGTCCAGAGCGCAAGGTGCGAGGATGAAAATGCATAATCATTGCCCGCGTCACTGGATGCTGCCTTGGCAGAATTACTGGATGCTGAGCCTCGAAGCTTAACGCTGAATTTTTTAGACGTCCGCCGACACGAATGAGTCCGAAATCATCGATGAACGGTGCAAGAGATGCCAGTGAGCTTGAAGATTTTACTTGGAGTCCTTTCTTAAGCCTCTGGTAGTCTTCCAGTAAGTGTGACATCTGAATAACGCGGATGAGTAGCTGTGTTCCAGAATGCAAGCACTTGGTAGTAAGGCCTATTTCTCGGATTCATGACAAAATTTATAGATGTATGCAAAGACATGCCGGTGCTTCTCCCAAGAGTTGATGAATTTGGACTTGAGCGACAAGTCCTCTCTCTCAAGGATTCCAATAAGAACGTCTTCCTCAGCTCTGGCAACGTCTTCCCAGCCATTCTGGCCACTCGATTTTGGTCATTCCTAAAAATGCAGGTCCATGAGCCCAGAGTGACGATGCAATTAGTTCACTTGGCAGTGCTCCTCTCGACAAAATGTCAGCTGGATTAACCGCAGTGGATACATAACGCCATTCCATTTCACTGGTCAGATCTTGAATATGAGAAATTCGATTAGAAGTGAATATTTGAAATCGAGAGGGCTCATCATGATAGAACTATTGACGCCTAAGTCGGGCAAGCAGCACTGCTCCACATAACTCCAATTTAGGCACCGTCAGCGTCTTTAACGGGGCCACTCGAGACTTGGCACAGAGTAGCTGAGCTGTACGCCTTCCTTCCGCCATTAAAACCACATAGATGCATCTTCCGAAGGCATCAATAGAAGCGTCACAGAATCCATGAATTTCCACTGCACTCCTTGGTAAGTGCGCGCGTTGTGGGAATCGTAATTGCTGAGTACGTCCAAGGTCGGCTGACAAGATGAGCCAGGATGAGTTGAGCGATGAGGGGAGTCTCTCATCCCAATCCAGCTTTTCTCTCCAGAGCTGCTGCAAGAAGATGTTTGCTTTAGTAATGGCAGGGCAAATGAGACCAAGAGGTTCATAGAATCGCGCAATTGTTGACAGAACAGTGCGCTTGCTGGGCTTGGACGGAGACTGTAATGGCGAAAAAGAAAATAGCAAGTCATCCGAAACTAAATCCCAAGTCAGGCCGAGTGTCTTTGTGATGTCGCTACCATCATCAAACTTAAGGGACGTCTCCTTTTCCGAGTCGGGAATTTGTTGCAGCACAGCTGGATCATTCGAGCACCATTTTCTTAATTTAAACTGCCCACGATCCAAAAGACTCGTTACTTGGCGCATAATTTCCAAAGCCTCTTGCGTTGAGTCACCGCCCGAAATCAGGTCATCAACGTAAAAATCCCGCATTACCATTTGTAATAATTAAGTCAATTATTAATATTTTAGAAACACTTTATTACGTCCGTTCAATTCAACGTCAAGATCAGAAGGAAGAAAACGAAGGAAGTTATCGATAATTCCAGTGTGACCGATAACTTCTAAACAGGGTTGCTTAGATCTAGGTTGCCATATTACATGCTTTCTATACAAGGTTGCTTTCTATTCTTAAGAATTAAAATAAACATTTTTTTTTTTATTAGATTAAGTTACAATTTCAGACTCAATCAATTTTTAATATAATAATATAAAACTTCAATACTTTAATTCATTGACTAATACTAATCCCAGCCATATCTTTTTGGTGGACGAATTATGCGATCGCCTCGAGTTTGAACTACATTTGGATGAGTTGTAACATCAGTATCACTTATGTTAATTGATTTATCTTTTTCAGGACTTAGAGACTCAGCATCTGAATCACTGTTGGCTGTTTCATACTCATCTGATGATGAGCTATTAAAATTATTATTATTATTTTCCAACAGTATGCTTTCATCAGCTTCAAAATTATTATTATTAGAGTCATTTGGCATTGGGATTATTGGAACAATTTCAAATTCCTTCATATTTTTTGTATTATCATTGTTGTAACTATTTTTAATGTTTTCTTCATACATTAAATCACTTGCATTAAAATTAACATTATTTGTTTTTGCTACCAATCTACGGTTACGTCTATAATAATTATTAAAACTATCTTTTACAATGTAAGATCTATTATTGACAATTCCTATAACTGTTCCATAATGCCATTGCTTTCCATTTTTCTTAAACATAATGAGATCTCCTTCTTTTAATACTGATAAATCTTTTGCATGTCTATCGTAGTAATATTTTTGTTTAATTTTTTGTATTGATTGTATTTCTTGTTCATTTAAATTATTTCGGAATAATGTTCGATCTACTACTGGCAATTTCGTTTTAACTTGACGACCAAAAAACAATTGAGCTGGCGTCAATTTCATGCTTGCTACAGGAGTAGCATTGTATCCTAACAAATAATATTGAAATAGTTCAACTTTTTGTGTTTCATAACATCTTTTAAGTATATTTTTAGCAATAGCTACTCCTTTTTCTGCCAGACCATTACTTTGAGCATATGTCGGACTAGAAAATCTCATCTCAATGTTTGCATCATCTGCGAATTGCTTAAATTCACGTGATGAAAAAGGACTATTATCACTTTTAATAACCGTTGGGTATCCGATACGATTAAATATTTTCCATAAGACTTCAATAATGTGACCTGAGGATTTATTACTAAGAGGTTCAGATATAATAAATCCAGAGTATGCGTCTATTAAATAAATATAGTTTCTTCCAGCGTATTCGAATATATCCATTGATACCATTTGAAATGGATACAACGGCGATTTTTCTTGTACCAATGGCTCTTGACATTATTTCTTTTAAAGGTTTCGCAAAGGGAACAGTTCTCAACCATTTCTTTAATTTGTTTATTCATTTCAGGCCAAAAATAGTTCATGCGAGCTTTTGCAAGAGTCTTTTCAATTCCTAGGTGAGGTGCATGTAGCCACTTGCAAATTATGTCCCTCAAATCAATCGGAATCACTAGTCTATGGTCACGAAATAGCAATCCCCTCTCATAGTGCATTTCGTGCTTGTGTTTATAAAATTCCCGACCAAGTGCGTCAAGTTGATGATATCTTGGCCAATTTTTTGTTTCTACAAAATTACAGATTTTACGAAGACTATCATCGTTTTTAAGTGACTTATGATATAACTTAAAATTGTCTTCAGATATACACACTGATTCTACAAGACTGTGAATGACTACTTCGAGATTTTCGTTTTCGCATACATCTGACACTTGTGCTCGTGATAAACAATCAGCTACTAACATTTGTTTTCCGGGGACATATGTAATTTCCAATTTTGGGTATTTTAACAAGAATAGGAACATTCGCTGAAGTCTAGCTGAAACGTCATCAATGTCGCGTTTTACTACTATTTCTAAAGGCTTGTGGTCGCTTTGTACAGTGGATTCTCTACCGTAAAGATAATAGTGGAAACGTTGACATGCAAAAACCACAGCTAGCAATTCGTTTTCAATCTGAGCCCATTTCTGTTCATTCTTTCCTAATGTTCGGGATGCAAACGCTACAGGGTTTCCACCTTGCATAAGGACACACCCAAGACCATCCTTAGACGCGTCTGTTTGGACCATAACAGGTTGCTTTGGGTCATACACTGCCAAGACTGGTTCCGAGTTAATAATTTTAAGAATGTTCTACAACTCAATAGTATGTTTTTGAGTCCAGTCAAATGCAACATCACTGCGAGTCAGATTTCGTAATTCAGCAGTTTGTTGCGACAAGTTTGGAATGTATTTACCTAAATCACTGCGGACGGCAGTCCGCGCTAGTGACGAAAGCAGCACGAAGGGTGCGAAAGCGACTAGCATATATACACAGGAAGAATGGAAAATTTGCTATGACCGTCCGATCGGGTCGAGTTATATACCGATCGAAAGGTATCAATTTAACTTACAAATGTGCATACTAAGACTTTTGGAAACTCGCCTGGTTCGTGAGATAAACAGGTGTACGTGGGAGGGGAAAAATTTAAATTATTGGAGCAAATGGGACCGTTGGGGCCTTTTTGATTTATTTTTTAATTTTTTACTCTTCTAATCAAAAATACGCGTCGAATGACACCTCGATCATCGATTGTCACTGGGCACATTGCGCTAAATTTTTCATACCTAATAAATAGTACTTTTTTGCGAAGTGCCAGTGACAAAAATTTAATTTTTTAATAATTCATGTGTAAAATTTAATATTTTTCGTCACAAAATTGGATATCAGGAATTTTGGGGCATGAAAATGTTTTCGGCACTAGACTTTTACCTCGTAAAGAGGTTTTTTTATAAGATATTTAATCAACCCTAAAAGTCGCATGACATCATGCTTGTTCTCAGGCCTTTTGAGATTTGCTATTGCATCACGATATTTTTTTTCGCTTTGATTTTCCCTTCTGAAATTACGTGTCCCATAAAAACTACCTGTTCCTGGCGATATTGAATCTTATTTTGATTGAATTTTATATTGTTTTTCCTTGCTCTATCAAGAACAGTCATTAAGATTTTATCGTGCTCTTCGTAACTTTCTGCTGCAATTCCGATATCATCAAAATATACCATAGTTCCTGGTATATCTCCAAATATCTTTACCATCTTCTGCTGAAAAATTTTTGGGGCACTGTTAATGCCGAAAGGTACACGATTAAACTTGAACCTGCCAAAAGGACTCATGAATGTAGTTAAGTCAGAGCTAGCCTTATCTAATTTCAATTGCCAAAACCCACTTTTAAGATCCAGTATGGTGAATATGCGTTTACTAGCTAATCTTGACGTGAAGTCATCTATAGTTGGAATCAAGAAATGCTCTCTGCGGATGCATGCATTAAGTGGTTTTGGGTCTAAGCACAGACGTATTGAACCATCAGGTTTGTGGGCAATTTGCAAGTTATTAACCCAATCTGTTGGGTAATCTACTGGAGAGAGGATTTGTTCCTGAACCATTTTGTCGATTTCCAATTTGAGATTGTCCATTAGAGCCATTGGTATCCTTTTACGATAATGCAGCTTTGGAACAGAGTTTTCTTTTAAATTTATGGTAACCTTTCCAGGAACTTCACCTAATCCTGTAAACAAATCTATATTGTTTTCCAAGAATGTTTCCTTTTCACTTGGCAATATTGCCACGGTGTTGATGTCTAATCTCTTTACTAACCCGAATTCAATACATGTTTCAAGACCTAGTAACGGCTCAAAGGTTTCATTTACGACCATGAATTGCGTTTCTTTCTTACACTTTCCATCCAAATCAGTACAAATTAAGTTAACAGTACCAAATACTTCAATTTTATTGCTGCTGTAATCAAATATAGGGAAATCATTTTTTTTTCATTTTCGATTTCAAGATTTAATTTTTTAACAATAGATAAAGGAACGCAATTCACATCTGATCCAGTGTCGATTTTAAATATTATTTCATCATTTCCTATCACTAATTTCTTGGTCCATCGTTTTTTGAGATCGACAGTATTTATTCTAAAAGTACGAACAATTTGCTTACTTAAGTCTTTACCTTGATCTATTTGTATGTAGTTACCATTATTCCAGTTGATTGACAAACATTTGTTTTCCTTGTTGACTTTTTGGTGCTGTCCCTCTTTGTGACCCTGTTGTTGTCCAGTTTTGTTACCATGAGGCTGTCCATCTTTCTTATCCTGTTGCTTACACCATTGGCTGAAATGCCCAACTCGACCACAGGCATTGCAGGTTACTCCATTTGCTTTGCAGACCCGAAGATGAGTCGGTGTAAATGGCCCACCACAATTGTAGCACTTACGTACAATTGAAGCAACTGTAGTTGATGTCTCTTTTGCCGCTTGATCCACGCTGCACACATTGGATGTTGTCGCATTCCTGTCCAAGTACATTTTATTAACATAAGCAGCTTCAAATGTCTTGCACTTCTCAATTACAGTTGCTAGCGTTTCATTGTGACCATCCAATAGCTTCAGCTGTAGCCTCTTGTCATGCACACCGATGATAATGCGATCACGCAACAGACGATCCTGATACGACGAACCACAATTGCACATGAACTCGCAATACTTGATTTGTTTACGCAGTTCAGTTTCAAATTCAGAGAACGGTTGTTTTTCCTTTTGTACGATTGTATTGAATTTGAATGATTCCATTGTAATGTTCTTCCTCGGGATGCAGTACTGTTCAAATGCATCCAACACTTCATTCAAGGTGCGCTGTTGTCGACCATCTACTTGCTGTTGTTGTTGTTGTACAGCTGGTTGTTGTTGATGTACAGCTGGTTGTTGTTGTTCTTCTGGTTGTTGTTGTGCCACTGGTTGTTGTTGTTGCTGTTGCATGATTCCCAGGTTTCCGTTTGTTGTACCATCGTTTGTGTACAATGTATTGTAGATTTCCATTGCTTGCTGTCCAATTAGCCAGAGAAATGTTGCCAACTTCTTTGATTCAGGCTGCTCGTCAATACCCTTCGCCATCATTACATTAGGAATGTACGCTTCGATATCGGCCACTCCTTCGATAAATTTGCGCAATCGAGCGGCTCCGGCAGTCTGTCTGCTGATGACATGATTCTTTACAAAATTTCGAAATTATCCGAAAAATTTGTGTGAATCCGACTAAATCAGGGCTCAATGTGTTATAGTGACTATAAACTTTCGACCGATGGCCTCTGCAGCCTGAATACGCTGCTTGCGCAGAATTTCGCAACACTTTAAAATCCACCTTCGATTGTTGAATTTGTCACTCCAGTTGACTTTGTTGTTTTATTTGGCCTTTGCTCAGCCACTTCTGACACCATGTAATAATTAAGTCAATTATTAATATTTTAGAAAAGATCAGAAGGAAGAAAACGAAGGAAGTTATCGATAATTCCAGTGTGACCGATAACTTCTAAACAGGGTTGCTTAGATCTAGGTTGCCATATTACATGCTTTCTATACAAGGTTGCTTAGATCTAGGATGCCATATTACACCATTTTCGATCCGATTGGAAACGAAGATTTCTCATCAGATGCAAGTTGCTGCATGGCCCGAACGGAAAGAAATGATGCTGGTTTCGTGCCGTAGGTGACAGTATCTAGCTTGTGGATTTGTACCTTTTGCTGCGGAGAATCAAGCCATAAAATACACTGCAAGAAACTGTCAGACTCATTCATTCAAACGCAGCGATACATCTCACATATGGGCTAATCCGAAAATTTTTAAACCAAGAGCGAAAACTTAAAGTTGTCAAAAAATGCATGTTTTTATACCCGTTACTTATTAAAAATATGTAAAAGGGGATATTGTATTCGTTGCAATGTATGTAACAGGGAGAAGGAAGCATCTCCGACCCTATAAAGTATATATATTCTTGATCAGCATCAACAGCCGAGTCGATATAGCCATGTCCGTCTGTCTGTCTGTCCGTCTGTGTGAGCGCCTAGATCTCAGAGACTATAAGAGCTAGAGCAACCAAATTTGGCACACAGATTTCTATAAACCCCACGCAGGTCAAGTTTGTTTCAAAATTTTGCCACGCCCCTTTCCGCCTCCGTAAATCGCGAAATCCACCACACGCACAGTTTTCAAGATATTAGGTCATTTTAAACGGTGGACGTTAGCTACTGTTATTACCTATAATCCTACTAAATCCCAAAAAGATCGGACAAACAGAAAGGTGGTACTGGCTGATTAAAGCTTTTAAGCAATTAAAATGCCTAAAAGCATGCAATAAAAAAATTTTAATTTGTTTATGTAAGTAACGGGTATCCTATAGTCGGGAGCTCGACTATAGCCTTTCCCACTTGTTTAATAATAGTTTTTTTATCTTATAATAGAATACATTTTCAGGCTTCAAATTACAAAATCAAAAAGGTTTTACCTTGGTTTGGTTGTTCAAGGCCGAGCCTAATCAATTAATTCCTCTTTTTGCCTCTTAATTTCAATAATTCTTGTAAAAAGAAGGGTATTTTCAATGCCCAAAAAAGTGGGCAAGCGGTCGTCTGAGTGTTTAGCGCTTAGCTCATCTTAAACTTTGTTTTGTTTTCTTTTACTTACGATAAAAACTATATCGAAAAAATATATAATATATATTAATAATTTGAAAAAAAGTGTTTGTGTAAAAAGTGTAACGTCCGCAACGTAACGTCCGCAACAGACAAAAATTAAGATTTTTAATTAACGAGACTACTTATCTTAATTTTTGATGCTGAATTGATATGGTCATATATTCCACTTAATTTTTTGCATTTGGATATTTTTTGTTTATTATGCAAAATTCGCTGATATCAGTGCAAATGCACGTTAAACTCAAATCGACTTCCATTCTTTGTAACGGCCGCAACGGAACTTTCAGCAAGCCTAATTTTTTTTCGAAGACAGTAAGGCTTTTTTCTTAAAATAGGTTTAAGAGTACTCACATTGAAATGCACTATCCTGCAAATTTCATTAAAATTCACCAATCTGAACGCGAGCTGCATCAGTTTAAACATGAAAATTTGCGTGCAAATGTAACGTCTGCAACTCAGTATTAGCCCATATATCTCCATTCAATGCTACAGAAAATGTCCTAAATTGAAGCAACGTGTTAAATAGCTTAGGCTGTGTTGTGGGACCTGCCATGTGTAATTCGTTCAGTGAATATCCTGAGGACAAGCGGGCTGATCCATCGCAATTTTGTTGATGTGCTGTCCTCCTTAAACACGCAGTGATGAGGCAAAAAATATTTGCATAGACTTGTCGAGTCTACGCCAACAAGAGACATATGATTCAGTGCTAAATATTCATGAATAAATGCTGAGTATTGTGAATTTAATTGTGGACGACGCTCTAATTTATTTTCCAGATTTAGAAAACGACGATGTGTTTGCTGGTAAGAATCTCCAAGCATTTCAAAACTTGCCTTCATTGGCAGACAAACCGAATATTCGCCTGTCGGTAAACGCGAATAGTTGTCGACGAAATGCGCTTCACATTCAAGCTCCTCCCTTGTTAGCTTAGAAACGGAATCTTCAACGCTCTCGATTTCCCAAAATCGACGCACAATTTCATCAATTCTAATCTCAGCTTCAAAATTTTTGCTCTTACTGGACCGGACTCCTAATGCCACCGCATTGTGGGGTGCTTTGACTCCGCCGTGACAATCAATCCTACACGAGTCTTCTGAAGAAGTGGTAAGCCTCCAACCAACTTAATTTTGCCAACTCAAGGCAGGTCAAAGAATAACCCAGCTCCAATCAACTTGTCTATTTTGTTAGACTTGAAAAAACTCGGATCTGCTAATTGGATGTTTCGGGGTATATTCCAGCCCTCTGAGCTCATGGTTAAATTTGGTTGATTGTCAGTTATGGCAGGAGCAACAAACGCCGTGATGTTTGTAAAAAAAAATCAGAAGTACGCGACATCAGACTGACATTGACAGAGAATCCTTCAGAGCGGAATTGGCTTTCTCCAAGGCCGGAAACCACAGGTTTTTGGTTGTTTTGTTTCAAGGAAGTTGCAATTGATGCGCGAGGAATGAGGTAATAATGTGCATTTGCAGCCCAGAGTCGAGCAAAGCACGGCATGGAATCTATTGACCAGAACGATTTCTTACATTAACTACTGCAGTGGCAAGAAAAACAAAATTAGAGCACGAACTCTGAGCCAACAGAGAAGTAGAGTTCGAAGAAGAAGAGCTGCTTGACGGTTGTGCAGCTTGCGACGAAGCGACTTGCGATTGGGGCACAGTAGCAGGTGTAAATCTGATGATTTGCTGCGTTGCAACAGACGCAAGCACTCGTCAATGTATTAGTGGCAATCCGCGAACTTCTACTGGGGTTAGTTTTGTTGTTCTTTCCCACCTGAGAGCGGACTGCGTATGCTGCAGCGGAACGTTCCACATTTTCCAATTTGAGACATCGGTTTTCCAGAAACATCGTAAATTGTCCGCTCGATGGGATCTCGTCTATGGATGCTGATTCTTCCCACTAAGCTCGCGTCGCACTATCCACTTTCTGCAGCACTGATGAACAATTATGGCGTCTGCAATTTGCTCCTTGTTTCCTAAGGACTGCAGTGAACGAATATTTGCGTTGACTGTATCCGACATCTCACGCAGCTTTACCGCCGAAGGTGACTCTACTCTCTGAAGACCCAGAATTTTAACGATGTGTGCCTGAAAAATTGAAAGTTTGTTAATAAACCGTTTTTTAAGCAAATCTTTAGCCACTGCATAGTTATCACTGGTGGTCTCCAAAGATCGAATGGCATCCAAAGCGGGTCCCTTCAAGCATGTCATCAAATGCTGAAGCTTTTCGATTTCAGTTAAATCTGGATCCTGATCTATAATTGTCGAAAAAAACGAAAAGAAATTAGCATACTCAGTGTAGCCGCCACTGAACTCTGGCAACTTGAGCTCTGGTACATTTGATTTCCTTTGATTAATTACTGTTGTATAGCCTTCGATGTTTGGTTCCCGCCTCATGGTGCTTGTAGAGCATGGTCCAATTTGTGCTTGGCGTTTTCTAATTTCCCGCAAAACTACCGACTTTATGTTTATTATAAACTCCTCGAAATCTTGTCGAAGCTGGCTAGCAATTTTATCATAGTCCAGCTCCTCAAGACTGTCATGAGTGAGCGTAGAAGTGGATTCAGTTTTATTTACAAAATCCATACGCACATCGAACTGCTCGTCAGTCATTTGGCGAAGATTGTCCAGGCTTAGATCCCTTTCAGTCTTTAGAGCATTGTCAAACAATGACTTCACTTTAAGCTTTAAAAAAGCTACCTTATTTTCAAAGGTTACCACAGTGTTGTCCGTTGCCATGACCCTTGGTTACACACACACAAATAACCACAGCTCAAAAAAGTTTTTATTTGCCGAAAAAAACTTGCACGAAATTATCTGTGAGCCATTGTATGTGTGTAATTGCACTCAGAAATAAATGTCACAAAAGGAGTGTCAAAAGCAATTGAACGGCACAAAATGAGTGACGAGGAATAAAAATCAAATGTTCAATATTGGGTCAATAACCGAATTGTCGAATTGGCACAATTGGTACAAGAAATTAGCACTGTACATATGTAACCGATAGCGAATAGTGGGCGACGAACGCGACGAAAACTGCAGGCATGTATGTATATACGTTGGTACATACATATACACACACACATGCGTTTGTATGCAATATCCGGATAGCAATACAAAACGCAACAGCAACAACGAACCGACCGAAAATGTACGAGCCAATTATGCACCTTTTAACCGATCTGTTTTTAGCAATTATTAAACTTTATTTACAGCGGAGCAAATAAATGAATAATCACAAATAAAGTTAAGAACAAAATCACGTCGGGGTCACCAAAATGTTGAGCCAATGAGCTTTTTCATTAGCTGTAAGTCGCTAGGATTTTGCAAAATTAAGAACACTTGATGTTTCGTTTAAATATATATTTAGCCACGCAGGGCAATTTAGTTTATGGTAACAATTTGGGTTACGAAGGCACGAAGTTGCCGCTTCTGATTGGATTTTGCACATAGTTTGTTTGTATGTAAATTGGCAGCTAGCTCGAATTAGCAAGTGCCAAGCGATCGACAAAGGAATAACGTTGGTTCAGCGGCAATCTGACCGACGATAATAGAACACGAATCGAGACTAATAGAAAGTGAGCCGAAGCAAAAGGCCAAGGGCATAAGCGAGAGTGTGATTACAGCGATTACAACGAAAGTGATACAAATAACAAAAGAGTATTGCTATGTAACGCTACGAATTTAAGAGAGCATGCAATGTTATCTACTTAAAGTAAATCAGCTGGGCGGTCGACTGGTCGCTGCATAACCAGACAGCCTCTATTACTTGAAGAGGATGGTCAGGCGAATTTACAAATATTTTGTTGACGATATATAAAATGAAATAAGGCCCCAAAAATAGCTTTTGGGGTCTTATTTCATTTCTTCTTTTGGGGTCTTATTTTATATGAAATAAGGCCCCAATGAAATAAGGCCCCAAAAATGGAAATAACACCGCAAATTTGATTACAAATCGTTGTTCCTATACATTTTTTTGAGTCCTTATTCCATTTTTTTTTATTTGGGTCTTATTTCATTGGGGCCTTATTTCGCAGAGCCAGGAAAGTTGACATAGGTAAATTGGCAAAGTACAATACACTAGAAGGCAAACTGGAGAGAGTGTTAGAGCTGGAGCTCCAAGGAGCAACCAGGACCTGCGGAGACATCGATGTCTTTTATTATGTAGACATGTAAAAGGAGACTCAGCACAAATCAAATGGTAATCAAGTGAAAATAGACCTGATTTGCATTGCCACAAGATCATCATTGCCAATAGAAATGAACATTGCCTCCGACTTGGCGGTGTGCAAGCGATCCTTCTGCGTAAGAGGAGATGGATAAATGCGTTGCGTAGAATGTACTCGGTGAGTACGAATCGCAATCGTGTGGAGAACTCATTACTGACTAAGTACGTGGAGAAAGCATTGCAAAAAAGAATGCTTGTGCTTGAAATATTCAAAGCGTTCTACTTACATACAATAAGAGGAACGTTTGTAGAGATATGTAAATCCGGTCGCGATTATATTATTGTTTCATTATTTCAGTTCAAAAATCGCATATGTATACATGTTTTTCAAAGTTTTCAACACAGTGAATAATTATGCATGACCTTAATTGCGCTCACGACATTTGATTTATGGGGCGAACTTCATATGATATGATTTGTAGTTGTTGTTGTGGTAAGTTAACCAAATCTGAATGACCTTTGATGTCAGCTTGTTCTCTGAAACAAAGTATTTCTTTCATTTCGTACAATTTAAAGTAAAGTATATTAAGCTGAAACGCGTCTTACAATTTTCTTTGCAACAAAGAATTCTTATCAGTTGACATGACATGACATGTGATTGACATGGAAAAAACACATTTCGAAGATACAAAGTACTTCTAATATTTTCTATTTTGCTTGTTTACATAACCCTATAACAATTATTATATACTATTTTTTAGAATTGTAAACATGGCGCAATATACGGCAGAGTGGCACAAAATAAAATTACGTTATACTCTTCCAATAAAGAGTATAAATGACCTTCTATTTAACGAAGAGAGCGCAATCTTCTTGATTTGTCGAGAAGATAATGCAAACGTGTGAAGACTTCGTATAATTTTTATCAGAATGGTATAATATCTTGTCGGATGAGGCAATAAACCATTTCGCATCAGGAAACCACACCTTTCTAAAATTCAAAGTGAGTATGTAGGATATGTTTGTTTTAGAGCAAAAATGATCAGATTTCCGAGTTCCTTATATGTGGGGGGTCTTTAATTCAAATTGCGGTTTGGGGGCGCTAGGGTTGGCGCGGGCGCTGGGGGGGTTTTCTGTGATAGCTGTGTAAGTCTCCAAGCTTTTTTTTTTTTTTTTTTTTTATTATACTTTTGCTTTTATTTGCTGGATCTTCTCCTTATCGGGACTAACAGCAAGTTTAAAAAATCTTATAATTATAACTTATTTACAGTCTTGACGACTGATTAAGGTCTGGGGGCCCCGATATATTACTGCTGGGCTGGGAGGTCGTTGCGGTGGAGGCGGGTTCGATTGCAAACCCGAGTTAGACGCCTTGCAAGAAGATTTGGATGTGAAGATAGCTTGATGTTGTAGTTCGCCTTCTGTTTTGCTATTTCATCCTTCGCGGTTACAATGTTAAGATCTCTAAGGATGTTCTCGTTCCGAACGTACCATGGTGCCCCAGTGATAGTTCTCAGGATCTTGGATTGTGCTCGCTCAATGATATCAATGCTGCTGTTGCTCGCATTTCCCCATAGCTGCGAACCGTAGGTCCAGATTGGTTTTAGAGTAGAACTGTACAATAGGACCTTGTAGTCCAAGCAAAGGGGAGATCGAGCGTTTAAAAGCCAATGAAGGTTAATGGACTTCAGAGCTAAGTGCGTTTTCTTAGCTTTAATATGTTCACTCCAGGTGAGCCGCCTGTCAAGATGGACGCCAAGGTACGTTACTACATCAGCTTGGGGGAGTTGAGTGTTATACAAAGTTAGCGGAGGGCAGGTTTGCCTGTTGAGGGTGAACGTTACGTGTTTGCACTTTTGTTCGTTTATTTTAATACGCCAGTCTGAAAGCCATTTCTCCACTTCCACAAGATGATCAGCTAGTTTTGATGTTGCTTGAATAGGGCATCTGGAACGGCTTAGGATCGCGGTATCGTCAGCAAACGTGGATGTTGTTAGGCTCTCGTTTGTAGGGATGTCCGATGTATAAATGACGTATAAGGTTGGCCCCAGTACGCTGCCTTGAGGAACTCCAGCTTCAATTATGTGGTCGTCAGACGTAGTAACGTTGCATCTCACTGCATAGACTCTATAGTAGAGGTACGACTCGAGTAGCTTGTGGGTGTAAACAGGGAGTGTCGTTTTGAGTTTGTGCATGAGGCCGCAAGCCACACTCTATCAAAGGCCTGAGAGACGTCAAGAAATATCGCACTGCAGTATTCCCGGTGCTCGATTGCAGTACGTACTTCTGATGTTATCCGGTTGACTTGCTCGATAGTTCCATGCTTTTCTCTGAAGCCAAATTGATGTGCTGGGATTACATTGTGTGCTCTCAGATAAGGAATTATGCGCAACAGGAGACATTTTTCAAATAGTTTTGACATGCAGGGTAGTAGGCTTAATGGTCTATACGATGATGGCATTGTATGATCTTTTCCTGGTTTCGGAATCATAATAATGATAGATTTTTTTCCATTTGTTAGGGAAATATCCCAGTCTTATGATCGCGTTGAAAAGCTTACAAATGAGGCAAATGGCACAGTTGGGGAGTTCAATAATCATTTTTTGAGTAATTAAATCATACCCTGGAGCCTTCTTTGGTTTCATTTGCTCTTTGATGACTTTTGCAATTTCGCTTGGGCGAAGCTCAGATGGCACGGAATCGGCTGCAGTTTGAGTTGGAGAAGGTGGTAATACAAAAGAGTTAGTTGCCGGATTTGGTTGAAACACATTACGCAGATGAGCAGCAAATGTGTTGGCCCTGTCTTTATCACTTCTGGCCCAGGAGCCTGAAGAGTTTCTTATAGTGATTACTGTTTCGATTGGCGCACTTAGATTTGGATGAGCCCTCCACAATGGGTGCTTTGTGCTGGTTGGCGATAATTTCTGTATGTACCGGCGCTGGGCATCCGCTTCTTCACGCTTTAGAGCTTTGCTGAGCCTGCGTGAGGCATCTTTAAGCCGTTGCTTAGTAGATGGCGAGCGATGTGACTGCCAGTCGCGTCTCAGTCTTCTCTTTTCCAGAACAAGTTGTTCAATTTGAAGATTGGTTTTTTGTTGGTTGTGCTGTGTAGTCACGCTTTGCGGTGTAGAGATCTTGGCTGCAGAGACGAGTATATTTTTAAGTAAATCAGCAGAGCAGTCGATGTCAGCTTCGGTGTTGAACTGTGGGGCTAGATCGAGGTGAGAGCTTACATATTTCTTGTACTTGAGCCAGTTGGTCCTGTGTGTAGTGAGTCTATTTGGATATATTTCAAGTTCCGGGCATTGAAGAAAGTTGATTAGAACGGGCGAATGGTCGGATGATAGGTCTGAAAGTACTTCGGCATTTATCAGATTGCGTGGAATATTTTTTGTCACAGCGAAGTCTATTAAGTCTGGTTTCCTATTAGGATCTGATGGCCAGTATGTAGGCTTACCCGGGGAGACAAAGTTGAGTTTGTTTCTTAGTTGTATTATTGCGTTATATAACTGCTTGCCCTTGGGGGTCACAAGGCGAGAGCCCCAATACGTGTGCTTCGCATTGTAGTCTCCTGCTGCTATAAAACGATTCCCCAGTGTACTGAAGAATTGCATGAATTGAGCTTCAGTGATTGCAAAGTTTGGAGGAGCATTGCTTTTAAATTTTTTATTTAGGTTCACGTTCTGACTGAATCAACTTTTTTAAATAATTAAAATATTTTATTGAGTTTTTTATTAATATTTATTAAGTATATTTAATTATTGTGTTTTTTGTTGTTTATACAATAACATTGACAGTAGTTTTTTAATCGCTGACGCTAGGGGTAAGGATGACTTGGGCTGTTGGCTCCGGGTGTCATTTGGATTTGACATGTGATTGATATGAAAAAAAAACATTTCTAAATTCAACAGTATATAATTTTTTTTGAGCACACTACATTTGTCTATAAAATGATTGGTCATTGGTGGACTTTTTAGTAGACAAGCGAGAGTAGCTTCAATCTAATCAAATATGGGTACCATCGATTTAAAATATTATCATGAATTAAAGAAAATGGTTATTGATGATTTTGGACTTAACCGTTACACTGGCGAGCGATATCATCAGGATCAGCGAAAGCAAATTGTGAAAGAGGGGATAAACAACCCATTGCTTAGTGAATACCTAACTAATTTCATAAAGAGTGAAATATGTTTTTTTTTTAACTATATATATTAAAGAAATGATAGAAAAACATGGTGATGATGTTAATGTACTGGAATTTTATTTCTCAGAGTATCTGAAAATGTTCGATAAATTCGGAATTGTATTTATTAGCTATAACTGAAGTCCTAACTGATTCAGATATAATGCATCTATTGAAATAGAGAGAAATGATGTAAAAATGTATACAGGAAATAAATAATTCTTATCTGTAACTATAGACTATACATTTATTTTAAACTAGAGGGCTCCGCCCCCTGCTCGTTCGCTCGCCAACCCCCCGCTCGCTTCGCTTGTCCGGTTTAACAAATTTATATAATACTAGGGGGCTACGCCCCCTGCTCGCTTCGCTCGCCAACCCCCAGCTCGCTTCGCTCGCAACATTGTCTTTAGTTGTCCGGTTTAACAAATTTACATAATATTCGCCCCCTGCTCGCTTCGCTCTCCAACCCCCAGCTCGCTACGCTCGCAGCATTGTATTTAGTTGCCCGTTTTAACAAATTTATATAATACTAGGGGGCTACGCCCCCTGCTCGCTTCGCTCGCCAACCCCCAGCTCGCTTCGCTCGCAACATTGTCTTTAGTTGTCCGGTTTAAAAAATTTACATAATATTCGCCCCCTGCTCGCTTCGCTCGCCAACCCGCAGCTCGCTTCGCTCGCAACATTGTATTTAGTTGCCCGTTTTAACAAATTTATATAATATAGCATTTTTTCTAAAAAAAACCGGAAATATTTAGCTTCCGCTGTCCGCTGCCTTAATTTTTTTCCTTGCAATTGAACTTTGGCTAAAAAGTCGGATTTGGTGATTTAGCGGGAAAAAGCTAAATTTGGCGGGAAAAAGCTAAATTTGGCGAGAAAAGCTAAATTAAGAGAATTTGTCAAAATTTGGCAAGAAGAGTTAATCTAAAAGTTTTGTTAGGATATCTCCGATTGCATCCGATTGTTCCTATGGCAGCTATATGATATAGTCATCCGACTTTGACCAAATTTGGTCAGAATGTAAGAGACAGCCCCAATCATACAATCTGTGAGTTTGGTTGAGATATCTTAAGAAACAAAAAAGTTTTTCATACTAAAGGTGTTTTTCATCGGATTGTTCCTATGGCAGCTATAAGATATAGTCATTCCACTTTGACCAAATTTGGTCAGAATGTAAGAGACAGTACCAAACATATAATCTGTGAGTTTGGTTGAGATATCTTAAAAAACAAAAAAGTTTTTCATACTAAAGGTGTTTTTCATCGGATTGTTCCTATGGCAGCTATAAGATATAGTCATTCCACTTTGACCAAATTTGGTCAGAATGTAAGAGACAGTACCAAACATATAATCTGTGAGTTTGGTTGAGATATCTTAAGAAACAAAAAAGTTTTTCATACTAAAGGTGTTTTTCATCGGATTGTTCCTATGGCAGCTATAAGATATAGTCATTCCACTTTGACCAAATTTGGTCAGAATGTAAGAGACAGTACCAAACATATAATCTGTGAGTTTGGTTGAGATATCTTAAGAAACAAAAAAGTTTTTCATACTAAAGGTGTTTTTCATCGGATTGTTCCTATGGCAGCTATAAGATATAGTCATTCCACTTTGACCAAATTTGGTCAGAATGTAAGAGATAGTACCAAACATATAATCTGTGAGTTTGGTTGAGATATCTTAAGAAACAAAAAAGTTTTTCATACTAAGCAATTCCGTGACCTTTGACCCCGATTTGACCCACTTAGAGGTCGAATTTTGCAAAACGCCGTCTTATTGCACGATGAAATTATCTCACCTATGTTGTGTGAAAATTTCAGCTCTCTATCTCTTACCGTTTGGGCTGCACGTTGATTCTCAGTCAGTCAGTCAGTCAGTGAGTCAGTGAGTCAGTCAGTCAGGACAAAGAGTTTTATATATATAGATAGCATTTTTTCTAAAAAAAAACTGGAAATATTTAGCTTCCGCTGTCCGCTGCCTTAATTTTTTTCCTTGCAATTGAACTTTGGCTAAAAAGTCAGATTTGGTGATTTGGCGGGAAAAAGCTAAATTTGGCGGGAAAAAGCTAAATTTGGCGGGAAAAGCTAAATTAAGAGAATTAGTCCAAATTTGGCACGAAGAGTTAATCGGGGAGTTTTGTTAGGATATCTTCGATTGCATCCGATTGTTCCTATGGCAGCTATATGATATAGTCATCCGACTTTGACCGAATTTGGTCAGTGTGTTAGAGACAGCCCCAAACATATAATCTGTGAGTTTGGTTGAGATATCTTAAGAAACAAAAAAGTTTTTCATACTAAAGGTGTTTTTCATCGGATTGTTCCTATGGCAGCTATAAGATATAGTCATTCCACTTTGACCAAATTTGGTCAGAATGTAAGAGACAGTACCAAACATATAATCTGTGAGGTTGGTTGAGATATCTTAAGAAACAAAAAAGTTTTTCATACTAAGCAATTCCGTGACCTTTGACCCCGATTTGACCCACTTAGAGGTAGAATTTCGCAAAACCCCGTCTTATTGCACGATGAAATTATCTCATCTATGTTGTGTAAAAATTTCAGCTCTCTATCTCTTACCGTTTGGGCTGCACGTTGATTCTCAGTCAGTCAGTGAGTCAGTCAGTGAGTCAGTCAGTCAGGACAAAGAGTTTTATATATATAGATTCGTCGGACTTGGTGATTTGGGGGGAAAAAGCTAAATTTGGCGGGAAAAAGCTAAATTTGGCGGGAAAAGGCTAAATTAAGAGAATTAGTCCAAATTTGGCAAGAAGAGTTAATCTGAGAGTTTCGTTAGGATATCTCCGATTGCATCCGATTGTTCCTATGGCAGCTATATGACATAGTCATCCGGCTTTGACCAAATTTGATCAGTATGTTAGAGACAGTATTAAACAAATAATCTGCGAGTTTGGTTGAGATATCTTAAGAAACAAAAAAAGGCAGAATTTCGAAAAACGCCGTCTAAATGAAATTATCTCATCTACATATGTTGTGTGCAAATTTCAGCTCTCTATCTTTTACCGTTTGGGCTGCACGTTGATTCTCAGTCAGTCAGTGAGTCAGGACAAAGAGTTTTATATATATAGAAAGTACATAGAATTATTTTAATGAACGCGTAACATTAGTCTACAAGCTGGTTGGTTCAGTAGGCAAGCGAGTGTAGTTCATTTTAAAACAACGATGGGAACCGTTGACTTAACATATGATTCTAAATTGAAGAAAATCATTATTACTGATCTAGCGCTTAACCAAGAAGAGCAGTTGCAGAAAATTGTTGAAGCTTGGACAAAAGACAAATATTTTCTGGATAGCTTAAATACAGTAATAAGGACTGATATAATTGATTCCTTAAAGGAACACTATAAAGAGCTTCGAAATGCAGACGATTTTGATTCTGAATTAATATATGTTGATAAATATAAAATGAAAGCACAGTTTTTATTTAATCTTTATACATATTAAAATTTAGATGCAAATTTATATCAAACTAGGTTAATTACAAAATATATTTATGTTTATATAAAAAAAAAATTATGTAACTTTTCTAAAACAATGAAATAAATTGAAAACAAATAAATTAATTTGTTATCTCTCGGTGTATAAATAACGTTTTAATATCTCTCAGTACATATATATACATTAGGGTGTCCCTTATTTTATTAAAGTCATTATTTTGAAAGGCATACGGGCTAGATCTGTTCATTTGGTACTAAAGCACTTGGAAAAAAAGTTTTATCTCAATCGGAGTATGATAACCCGTGCCGACTTGGATCGGAAAATTTAAAAATTATATGGGGCAAAAAAAAATCAAAATATTTTTTTTTAATTTTTATTTTTTTGCTTTGTTCATCTTGTCCTAAAGTACCGGAAAATAAATTTTTACCTTAATCGGAGTACGATAACACATTCAAAATTGCTTCGAAACATGAAAAATCATCGAAAAACGTGTAATCTGTTTTTAAACACGGTTTTTTTAAGTTTTGAAGCAATTTTGAATGTGTTATCCTACTCCGATTATGGTGAAAATTTATTTTTGCTACTTTAGGACCAAATAAACAAAACAAAAAAATAATAAAAAAAATAAATATTTTGATTTTTTTCTTTAAAAAATATTTTTTTAAAAAAATAAATATTTTGATTTTTTTTCCTCCATATAATTTTAAAATTTTCCGATCCAAGTCGGCACGGGTTATCATACTCCGATTGAGGTAAAACTTTTTTTCCAAGTAGTTTAGGACCAAATGAACAGATCTAGCCCGCATGCGTTTCAAAATATTGACTTTGAAAAAATAAAGGACACCCTAATATACATACATGTTATATATATGTAGTTATGATATATGTAGCTGCAAAAGCCAGTGTAAGCTTCATTTGAATATTTAGTAATGCTTTTAAGTTTACTGTGTGAGGAGACAATAACAATGAGTCGGTTACGTTACATCGAGGACAAGAATGAAATCGTTGTTGTTGGTTCCGAAAATGAATCTGAATTGGTGCAGCTATACGCTATTGAAGAAGCTTGGAAGGAAAATAGCCTTTTCCGTGACAACCTGGAGGACCTTTTCCAAGAAGAAATTATTCCATTGTTAAGTGATTACGAAAAAATTATGAATCCAAACTTTAAGTTTCCATTTAAATTAATTGTTTTAAATACATTTAATAAGACCTCTCTGTACAAATTTTATGTTAACAGACTAGATTTCAAAGAAGATTATGCACTTTTTATGTACTATATACATTAATAAATTATTTATTTTTAAAGTATTGTAATAACAAACAATCAAAATGCTTTTCTTATTTTAGTTGAACATTTTTTATTACTTATGGATTAAATTTTTTTGATGATAACGTCACATATCTGTGTGCCCACTATCATTAATGCGGTCATTTCAGGATTTCGAGCAAATTTCAAACCAAAACTATATTAATTTAAGTGGAATTTTACATGTCAATAATTATATAGTAAAATTTCATTGCGATGCTTAGAAATTATTCAATTCAATTGTTAATAAAGAATGATATAAAATAAAAAAAAGTTTTTTAGAAATTGTTTTTTTACATATTTATTTTATTTTTAAAGGAAGCATATATATATACATAAAACTTTTATGACTAAGGTAAAATACCTAAATTTAAGTGGTGCAATCATTTTTTTCTGTAATATTCTCTCCACGTATTCAGGCAATAATATGTCGGTCACTCTACCCTCATGTGGGATAGTAAGCTCATCATACTTCCGAGTTCTTTGCAAGTAATTTCCAAATCTGAATGTTCTAGGCATGTGCATAGAACAATAGTCTACACAACATAATTCTCCATCTATTAAGAATAGCGCTCGTTTGCACACTGACAAGTCTAAGCCAGCAAGTACATATCTAATAATTATTTCTATTGGTAATGATATAATTAACTCTTTTGGTAATGACAAATTGCTTTCAATACAACAAATGTGTACGAACACTTCGACACTATTACTGAGATCTATGTATGTACATATTTTTGTAATCGCATCTGTATTCGATCCATACTGAAACACATTGATGGCTAAGTATATGTCTCTAACGATGTCTCTCTAGTTGCTCCTTGCACAAAAGCGTAATCCATTCTTTATCCATTTTCTCGATTATTTTTTTCAGATTGCCTTCTAGAGTTTTATACTTTGTTGATTCACTAAGATCGGCTTTTCTCGCCTCATAGCGATTTAAACGACCCATTTTAAACATTTACTTGAAGGAATATACCATTAGTTTTTTTCCAATCTGATTTATATACATTCTATATAGTTACCAAAGTTGTTTTTTCCACGTCAATCACAAGAGATGTGTTTTTTCCACATCAATCACATTTCATGACTTTGATGCAAGGTGAATTGCTAGTTCGATTTCAACTGGATCTTTGCAACAAAGTATTTCTTTCTAATCAACTAACAAATTATTTCTTTTTAATTTAAACCTAATAGCGCCTTACAATTTTCTCTACAACCATGGATTTGATAAAAATAAATATGTATAACTATTTATGTGAATTTTGTGGATTATCCTATAAGAATAACACAAATTTAAGACGACATATAAGATCTAAACATAATACAAATACACATTATTGTAATTTCTGTGATCAACATGTTGAAAATGGTAAATGGGCTAATCATTCAAGTACATGCACATAAACAGTTGGCCGGCACACAAATAAACGAAAATTTAAAATCGTATTGAAACATTTACGATAACGAATCCTAATAAAACGAGTTTAAATGTAAACAAATTTTTGTAAATTTGTAAATTGATACAAGATGCAATAAAAAACATATAAACATCAAATTTAATTTAGAACTATTTTGTAAATATGTCTTAAATGGAGAAAGTGAAGATTTAACTGAAACAGACTTGAAATCACATCAAACTAAAATGATGTTTTTAAAATCAACCATGAACGAAAATTATATAACTGAAACGATCAATAATTTATGTGAAATCATCTAAAATAAAATGAGTGAATTTCAAGAAAGTGATAGTGGTTGGTCATTAGCAGAAATAACTCATATGGAAATGAATATAAATAAATACCAACCCCTTAAGGGTTCAAATTATATATCTTTACCAAAAACAACAAAACTTAATAAAGCCATTGTTAATATAAATTCAAAGATATATACTGCTTTCAATGCATGCTAAACATAGTTTTTCTTCATATAGAAAAAATGGAGTTCGAGATATTACTTCAGACAAAATTTTCCTTAATAATAATAACAAGTGGGAAAGGCTATAGTCGAGCTCCCGACTATAGGATACCCGTTACTTACCTAAATAAATTAAACTTTTTTTATTGCATGCTTTTAGTCACTTTAATTGCTTAAAAGCTTTAATCAGCCCGTACCACCTTTCTGTTTGTCCGATCTTGTTGGGATTTAGTAGGATAATAGGTAATAACAATGGCTAACGTTCACCGTTTAAAAAAACCTAATATTTTGAAAACTGTGCGCGTGGTGGATTTTCGCGATTTACGGAGGCGGAAAGGGGCGTGGCAAAATTTTGAAACAAACTTGACCTGCGTGGGGTTTATAGAAATCTGTGTGCCAAATTTGGTTGCTCTAGCTCTTATAGTCTCTGAGATCTAGGCGCTCACACGGACGGACAGACGGACGGACGGACCGACGGACATGGCTTTATCGAATCGGCTGGTAATGCTGATCAAGAATATATATACTTTAAAGCATCGGAGATGCTGCCTTCTCCCTGTTACATACATTGCAACGAATACAATATCCCCTTTTACTTATTTTTAATAAGTAACGGGTATAAAAATAATATCTCTTTAAATTTTATGGGATTAAATTTTCCTTCAACGGTCGTCAATATAAAAACTTTTGAAAAAATAACCCCGAAATAAGTATAAACGTTTTTGGATTGGATAACGATACAATTATTGGACCATAGTATTATTTTACACAACAAGGAAAATCGAATCAAATAAACCTTTTACTTGTGGAAAAGGATGATAATTTTCACTATATTTTGATTGAAAACATTTCAAGGAATTTAAAGTAATGAAGCATTTTGAAATCTTTATATGTATATCGAAATTTTCTGAATATACATTTTTCTTCAGATTAATTCGCAATCAATTGACGAGTCACACCAAGAAAATTAAAATATGCAACACATGCCGTGATGAATGTAATAAAATGGTTACCGAATTACCTTCAATTGGTGAACACATATGAAATCATAATAAATTTAAGAAACAATTAGATGCTCCTTTTGTTGTATATTCTGATTTTTAATGTATATTAGAAGAGGTAAATGTTAAATATTCAAAAAATGTAAATTCAGTACAAAAACATGTTGCATGTGCATACAGTAATTACAACAATGTTCATTTGATAAAAAGCTAGATATATATCGAATATATAATGGTGAAGATTGTACATCAAATTTGTTTTCAAACATTATAAGATGATTGCTTAACACTTTATAATAACTATTTGAACTTATAAAAAAACCTCTTTACGAGGTAAAAGTCTAGTGACGAAAACATTTTCATGCCCCAAAATTTCTGATATCCAATTTTGTGACGAAAAATATTAAATTTTACACATGAATTATTAAAAATAATTATTGTTAGCACCTTAGACAGATCTGACTACAGCGATTCTTTATTTTGCAGCTAAGATTTCTGCCAACACCTTTTTAAAATTGAAAAACATTAGAAAAAAACCTTTTCGGATCATCTACTAACAAATTAATTGCATTTAAAAATTAAAACAAAAAAAGTTTTGCCCGTGCCAGAATTCGAACCCGAAACCCGAGCTGAGAATTCATGCAAAAAACGGGCGCCCTACACTTTACGCCACTGGCCATCTCTAAGAACGACTGTCTAATTATAGATTTAATTGTTACTAGACTGTTAGTCAAATGTAATTGCTGCTGCTGTCCTATTTCAATTCAAAGCTAAACGTATATATTCAGTTAATAGGATATATCTTCCAAACCAATCAACAAAATTTTATGCATGATATATCAAAAATCCCGAAATTGTACAAGCTATAACATACATACAATTAAAAAAATCGCTAGCGGCGTTTTCTCAAAAACCGACAGAATGTGGAAAAAACACCTGTAGCTGCTTACCCATTTGCTTAAAAAAAACTTTGGAGAAATGCCTAAGAGCCCTTCAAAATACCTTTTCATTGATATATAGATCATATCTGTAGCTTCTATGGTTTGGATAATATGGGCGTTTCAATTTTATCGGTTTTTAGCGATTTGCCGCTAAACTAGCGATTTTTCGAAAAGTCGTAGAACAAACGTTTCTAGATTTTTGATCGGGAACAAGTCCTCATTCAAACTTTTAAGCTAAATCAAGGCTTTGATACAAACAAACAAACAAACAAACAAACAAACAGACAAACAAACAGACTGACTTTTCATCTCGTTTTGAGAAGGGCACCAAAAATTTCGAAATTAATTATCTTCGGATTTTGATGATCAAGGTGTCATTCGACGCGTATTTTGGATAAGAATAGTAAAAAATTATAAAAAAAAAATTAAAAAGGCTCCACGGCCCCATTTTCTCCAATCATTTAAATTTTGCCCCTCCCACTAACACCTGTTTATCTCACTAACCAGGTGAGTTTTCAAAAGTCTTAGTATGCACATTTTTAAGTTAGACTGATACCTTTCGATATAATTCGACTCGATCGGACTGTCATAGCAAATTTTCCATTCTTCCTGTGTATATATGCTAGTCGCCTTTCGCACCCTTCGTGCTGCTTTCGTCACTAACGCGGATTGCCGTCCGCAGTGATATAATTAAACTACTAAATCCATTAACAAGTTATCAGTTACATTCCTTTAACTGTGAGCGAAATTGTCATATTTGTGGAAATTTATTTGTTTAAAGTAAGGAATCATTGTCATTTAACTGGTCAATATAAAGGAGCTGCACATATGTTTACGGTTGTAAACTAAATTATAAATTACCAAACTTTAAACCAATATTTTTCCAATTAAAGGTGAATTAACTATATTGCCACTTAACAAGGAATTTTATGTATCTATTTCAAAGAAAATTTTCAATAGACAAAATGAATGGCTTGAACTTCGATTTTTAGATTCGTATAGATTTATGAATGCAAGATTAGATAACTTGTCGAGTTATTCAACAGATAGTAATTTACATACTATAAAATCGGGTTTCGAAAAATATGAAGAAGGGTATATTTCCATATGATTATTTAAATTCAATTCAACGACTTAATGATACACAATTACTACCTCTGGAAACATTTTTTTTAGTAAATTAACAAATGAATTATGTAGCAACTAAAGTTATAAGCAAGCAAAAAAAGTATGGAATGTCTTTAAATGTGAAAAGTTATTAGATTATCTCTTATTATATTTAAAAGTAGATGTGCTATTGTTACGTGATATTTTTGAAAATTTTAGAAAAGTAGGTGAAACGATTTACAATTTGGATCCATGTCAATATTATACAACGCCTGGTTTATCAATGTTAAAAACAACAGAAATTGAAATAGAACTTCTAACTGATATCGATATGTATAATTATATATATCGATATGTATAATTTTATATTGAAGGGCATTAGAGGTGGTATTGTACAATGTTCTAAACGACATTCACTTGCTAATAAATATTTAAATGACTATGATTGTAATCAAGAATCAAATTATTTAGTTTATTTAGATGTTAACAATTTATATGGTTATACTATGTCACAATTTATTAAACATAAAAATTTTAATTGGGTACAAGATATTGAAAATTTTGTTCTTAACATTGAAAATGATTCACCTATTGGCTATATTTTAGAGGGAGACTTGGAATATGATGAAGAACTACATGATTATCAAAATGATTTACCATTCTGAGCACAAAACAAAAGAAATGAAACTTTGAAACAAATTAAATTGATTGCTGTTTAAACATCTAAAAATAATTATATTATTCATTGATAAAATTTGCAACAATGTATTAAACATGGAATGATATTAAAGAAAATCCATAGAATATTACAATTCGATATTTACAATATTTTTCGTCACAAAATTGGATATCAGAAATTTTGGGGCATGAAAATGTTTTCGTCACTAGACTTTTACCTCGTAAAGAGGTTTTTTATAAGATCTAATAAAGACCGGTATATGTGGTTATTTAGAAGACTTACATACTAAATAGCTGCAAGAGAAACATAGTGACGATGCTTAAATCTACATTGTTGAATAATAAATATTGTTCTAAATTATTAAATAAGAACTATTATTTACCAGTTAAATTACATCACCCTATAAAAACATGTAGTACAAAAGAAAATAAGTCAGAGTGGAACAATATAAAGTTACTTTATGGGTCGTTTACAGCGCTTTGAGGAGAGGGGAGCCGATCTAGGTAAATTGGCAAAGTACAATATAGTACACTAGAAGGCAAACTGGAGAGAGTGTTAGAGCTCCAGCTCCAAGGAGCAACTAGGACCTAATCAAGTGAAAATAGACCTGATTTGCATTGCCACAAGTTCATCATCGCCAATAGAAATGAACATTGCCTCCGACTTGGCGGTGTGCAAGCGATCCTTCTGCGTAAGAGGAGATGGATAAATGCGTTGCGTAGAATGTACTCGGTGAGTACGAATCGCAATCGTGTGGAGAACTCATTACTGACTAAGTACGTGGAGAAAGCATTGCAAAAGAGAATGCTTGTGATTGAAATATTCAAAGCGTTCTACTTACATACAATAAGAGGAACGTTTGTAGAGATATGTAAATCCGGTCGCGATTATATTATTGTTTCATTATTTCAGTTCAAAAATCGCATATGTATACATGTTTTTCAAAGTTTTCAACACAGTGAATAATTATGCATGACCTTAATTGCGCTCACGACATTTGATTTATGGGGCGAACTTCATATGATATGATTTGTAGTTGTTGTTGTGGTAAGTTAACCAAATCTGAATGACCTTTGATGTCAGCTTGTTCTCTGAAACAAAGTATTTCTTTCATTTCGTACAATTTAAAGTAAAGTATATTAATCTGAAAGGCGTCTTACAATTTTCTTTGCAAATTCTTATCAGTTGACATGACATGACATGTGATTGACATGGAAAAAACACATTTCGAAGATACAAAGTACTTATAATATTTTCTATTTTGCTTTTTAAATAAAAATTTAAATTTTATTATTATTATAATGGAATTTTTTATTTAGACCAAAAAATAAAAGTTTTCTTTTAATTTGTTTGATAAAAATCAACAATTAACTTTTATTTAATAATTTACATTTTAAAAACAAGTGGGAAAGGCTATAGTCGAGCTCCCGACTATAGGATACCCGTTACTTACATAAACAAATTAATTTTTTTTTATTGCATGCTTTTAGGCACTTTAATTTCTTAAAAGCTTTAATCAGCCCGTACCACCTTTCTGTTTGTCCGATCTTTTTGGGATTTAATAGGATGATAGGTAATAACAGTAGCTAACGTTCACCGTTTAAAAAACCTAATATCTTGAAAACTGTGCGTGTGGTGGATTTTCGCGATTTACGGAGGCGGAAAGGGGCGTGGCAAAATTTTGAAACAAACTTGACCTGCGTGGGGTTTATAGAAATCTGTGTGCCAAATTTGGTTGCTCTAGCTCTTATAGTCTCTGAGATCTAGGCGCTCACACGGACGGACAGACGGACGGACGGACCGACGGACATGGCTTTATCGAATCGGCTGTTGATGCTGATCAAGAATATATATACTTTATAGGGTCGGAGATGCTTCCTTCTCCCTGTTACATACATTGCAACGAATACAATATCCCCTTTTACTTATTTTTAATAAGTAACGGGTATAAAAACGCTGGCGTAATGGGAAGGAGAAGAACTTGACATTTCGCTCCGCTTGTGTGTCCGCAGACTCAAGAAAAAAAGGGAGTTGCCTGATAAGGCCTGGCGGAACATCGCACTGTTTAAAGTTTCTCTGAGTATTAGGTACACAAGTGAAAACGATGAAGAGTATTTGAATTTGTTTAATAACGACGACAATATTGGTAGATTATAAGCAAGAAGGAAAGCTAAAATTGTTTTTATAGGCATAAATTAGATAATTTTGTATTTTTTCATAATTATAAAGGGAGAAACCACGTAAGAAGTTCAAAAGCGATGGGTGCACCCAATACGCGCTGTGCTTGTGTGCCATCTCATATTTCTCCTCTATTAACTTAAATTTACATATTCGTTGCCTATTCTCTTCTCTTTTATTCCAAATTAGTTTCGCATGTTCATATTTAAAACAAGTGGGAAAGGCTATAGTCGAGCTCCCGACTATAGGATACCCGTTACTTACATAAACAAATTAAAATTTTATTTATTGCATGCTTTTAGTCACTTTAATTGCTTAAAAGCATTAATCAGCCAGTACAACCTTTCTATTTGTCCGATCTTGTTGGGATTTAGTAGGATCATAGGTAATAACAGTAGCTAACGTTCACCGTTTAAAAAACCTAATATCTTGAAAACTGTGCGTGTGGTGGATTTTCGCGACTTGCGGAGGCGGAAAGGGGCGTGGCAAAATTTTGAAACAAACATGACCTGCGTGGGGTTTAAAGAAATCTGTGTGCCAAATTTGGTTGCTCTAGCTCTTATAGTCTCTGAGATCTAGGCGCTCACACAGACGGACGGACAGACGGACATGGCTGTATCGACTCGGCTGTTGATGCTGATCAAGAATATATATATTTATAGGGTCGGAGATGCTTCCTTCTCCCTGTTACATACATTGCAACGAATACAATATCCCCTTTTACTTATTTTTAATAAGTAACGGGTATAAATAGGATATATGTATATGAAACGCTTTTTGGCTTTTTGTATGCAATGCAAACATTTTTCTTTCTCTATGCGAACATAAAAAATTGATAAAACATCATAAAATAAATGGGAAAGAAAATTAATGGCCGTGTTCACCAGAACAAATCGACAACAGAATATCGATGAAGTTTGTATGATTTTCCTGGTGAACGACAGTGATGAACAATCATGATTTCAAATTTTGTGATTATAATGACTGAAAATTCATCACCAAAATAATACGCTAAAATTCTGAGATAGTGATGCTTTGTTATCGATACAGCAAATCGTAATCAACAGAACACAAGATTTGAAAATAAATGGGAAAAAATTAATAAGGAAACCACTATATTAATATTAATTTGGTTTTCTTAAAAAAAAATGCAAAGAAGACGTTGGATTCTGCATATTTTTAAAGAATATGGTTAGGAAAAGTGCTTCAAACTTTCTAATATACAATAAAATATTAAATGTGCATACAATATTGGCTTAATTATTGATTAATGCAACATTCCATCTTTTATTTTAAATCTGGCCATTTTCGTATTCATTCCCATTACATTAAGCAGTTTGCGCCAAACTGTTTTGAATTTTTTTAATAAACATTACAAGCTTTGACGAAAAAAGAAATGACAACTTTGATTTTGCCTAAAAATTTCATCAAAGCGGTCACCATAAGCCCATCAAAATTTGTTTGATCTCTGATTCATGATTACTGATTGATTATTTCTGGTGAACTCGGACAAAAATAAAAATAAATCAAAGCGAACAAATTAAAATCATCGAATAGCTAGAAATAAAATTAATTTTTAGCACTGATTGAAAAACTTGTTAATAGTTAAAACATTTGAACACTGCGACATTCTAAAAACAAAAAATCACGATCACTATTAAGTAGCCCCATTTTGATGTATTGTATCCTCTGAAATTGTATCTCGAAATACCTTTTGTATCGATTGAATTGAAAAGTTATATTCGCTTGAATTTCATTCGTCGAATTAACTACTATTATAACTAAGTATGTCCATTTTGGATTGACCACTGGAGCTTTCGCGTTGTCTATTGACAGGCGGATTGAAAGTATTGCGTGAAGTTTTATTTTGTTGCTAGTTCAATGGGTTTTGATATCTACCTTGATTGAGGTTTTGTTGAAGTTCTTTATGCAACTGTGAGATGTTTCGATTTGGATTTTGAAAGCTTCGGATGGAATTACTTGTGTTTGGTGGGCCTACCACGGGATAAAAATTATGAGATCAATTTGCCTTATTCTTGCGAGCAGCACAACCGTTTGATGTAGTTGTGTATTGGGTTTTGTACAGTCAGAATAATTATTTTCGTGTAGTCCCTATCTTTAAACTACCTGTTTCAATTTAGTTATAATCGAGATATCGTACTTAGCAAGAGTCATAAAAATTAGTTCCGATAACTTTCTCTTACGTCTATAATGCCTTTCTAGCATTAATTTATTACAAATTATAAATGATAACTGATCCGTCATAAACATGTAATCGATCTTTTGCAAAGCTTCACTTTAAAAAAGCTTATCGAAGACACATCACTTCTTAAAAGCTTATCAAAGTCACATGCAGAGCTATGTAGAACTCAAATGTAAATTAACAGAATCAAAAAAGATAGCAAATGTAATCAGCCCAGCAGAGCTTTGAAGGTTTGCTGAGCTTAGATCACAAATCTCGCAGTTAGTTTTAGTTGACTTTCGACAAATAAAATACATGAATATAAAACTAAATAAATCAATATTTTTCTATTGATATGTAATTTTCGAACAGTTCATTGTTTTAGCCGGTAGGATATCAAAAAGTCCTAAGTAATATCCGTGATCCTATTCAATCTAGACTCCTTGTACGGCCAAGCGATTTTTAAGATCGAGTTCGCGAAATGGTGATTCGGTTAACGTTACAATTTTCTGTAAGACGATCCGATGTCCGCATAAGAGCCTGTGTGCATTAAATTTATTAAAATACCCATTTGTGGCCCGCTAGACAAAGTGTGACCGCCGCTAAAGCGAAGATTAATTAATCGACAAGTGCGCAATGTAGTTCACTAAGCACTTAAGTCTCATTATACTGAGAAGAACGTTAACAGAAGTCCCCGATAGTCAAGGTGTGACCGCCACCAAAGTAATATTTAATTAAACACCTAATCTCCGTTAAATAACTCAAATCCAACAACAGATTGAAATTCAAGCAAATAAAAATCAAAAACAGAAAACAAGGCATCATCAGACGAATTGAGTTCTGGATGAACCTATATCCCACCAATGACCCACGACTGAAGGCCGCAATTTCTGGAGCCATCGAATAGCAAATCGTCGGAGATGCCGAAAGAATATCACAACTCGGTGCCCTCATCGATAAGTCCCGCTAGAAGAACTAACTCTTAAATGTTTTTTTTGACGATGCGATATCCGAATAAGAGTATGTGTGCATTAAAATAATTAAAAGACCTATTTGTGGCCCGCTAGACAAGGTGGAGTGTGATCGCAACCTAGTCTCCGATAAATAACTCACATCAAACAACGTAATGAAATTCAAGCAAATAAAAATCAGAAAGCATGGCACTAACAAACGAAAACCCAGCTCAACTACTTCGACGAATACGCCAAGTTCCTCAATTTTCTGGAGAGCCAAGCAGCCTAAGTCCTTTCATCAGACGAATTGAGTACTTGATAAACTTATACCTCACCCCTCACCAATGACCCACGACAGAAGGCCTTAACTTTAGGAGCTATCGAATTACAAATCGTCGGAGATGCCGAAATGCCACAACAAAGAGGAACGCTGAAAGGTGTCTTCATCGATGAGTTTGAGACGCAAACCCCGCTACAACGACTCTACTCTACACCCTACAAAGGTAACCTTCGTCTATTATGAAAAGAACTAGAAGATAAGAGTACTATTACAATAAACAAGTTAGCCGTAGAAGGCAATCAAAATAATACAATTGTTCATACTTAAACAATATCTACCACAACAAAAAAATACAAATCAACGTAAACTGTACTTCGACAGTACAGAAAATACTACAAATTGTTCATTTCAGAAAAAGACAAAAAATCTGATAATCGTCCAAAGTTAGGCATTCATTCCCTAAGCCCAAATACTAACATATATACTAATATCGAACATAACAAAAACACTTATCCCAGCCAAATAAAAGAATGAAGAATGATGTGTTATGGTGGAGTTGTGGGTAAAATAAACTTACAATAAAACCTCTTTACGAGGTGAAAGTCTAGTGAGAAAAACATTTCCATGCCCCCAAACTTTTTGATATTCAATTTAGTGATGAACAATATTAAATTTGAAATATAAATGAATAAAGAAAAAGGTTGGCACTTTGCACTAAAAGGTCCCAATTCTTCATACCTAATAAAATCAACTTTTTTGCTCAGTGCCGAATGCCAAACTCATTTTATTTAATAACTTATATTTTAAATTCTACAACATATTTAAAATAAAATAAAATCGTTAGCGTCGTTTTCTCTAAATCGCAAAAGTGTTAGATAAAAAACCATATTTCACCTGTAGTCTTTTACCTACTTTAAAAAGTTTAAAGATATGCCTAAGAGCCCTTCACAGTACCTTTCCAACACCACATATCTGTAACTTCTATCGTTTGGATACTGTAGGGGCACTATAAAAAAAAATATTTTTTGGAACTTGCCACATTGCGCTAAAAGGTCCCAATTCTTCATACGTAATAAAAACTTGTTTATTTGCGAAGGCCCGAATACCAAAAAAAACATTTCTTTTAATAATTTATTCGTACTGCTGGCAAAAGAACATTAAAAGAGCGGACAGCTGAAGTTAATTGTTTTCGTTTTTTTACAAAAAATGGTATATTATAATCAGGGATTAAAACCGAAACGAATATCGGTTTCAGTTACGGTTATGTTCGAATTTAGGGTTTCGGCTATCGGTTATATTATATTAATAATATTATAGTAATAATTAAAAAGGCATTATTTTTTTAATGTTTCATTCACACATTAATTTCACATCTTCTTCAGTTTGATGTAGAGATGGGCACGGGCGTCCTTTTTAGGACCCGGCCCGGGGTCTGCAGCCGGAAAATCCAATTCGTAGTTTCACTCATCCAACTTGATTTTAACAACGGCGCGATTTCCCGACGCAAAGTGTTTTATTGCCGCATTCGACAAGCAATTATAGTCTTCTGGCAGGAACAAAACGAAGTCTTCACATGTCATCATAATTTTGTCCCCGAAACGAGTTGACTTTCGTTCAGCATTGATTATTTTAAATGGCTGATCGATTAATTTAAATGGCTGATAATTAATTGGTTTTTTTTTAACTCATAAAATTACCCTATAAAAACATAAAGTACAAAAGAATATTTGGGGTATTCAGAAACTCTGATATTTGTTTTATTTTAAAAAGTGATCCTATATATTTTGTAATTACAAGAAACACTCAGAAAAAAGATTTGTTTGCATTCATAATTTATTGCCTTTATTGTATATCCATATGCAAAGTTTGTGTATAATCATGGATGTTTAGGGTTCGAATGTTGTCTATGAACTGATTGCGTTCTCTTTCATACGTATATTCTCTCGAGTTGTTGTAGGATTCAGTTAATGAAGAATAGCTTGGACTATTTTCACGGCAATGAGTTCGCAGTTTTTTTTCTAAATATTTGCTAAAGTATTTACATCGAATTACTATTTCACATGCGGTATACTTTATTTTAATATATCTATAAATCACTTGCGGTGATTCTTTCTTTAAAAATTAAATCTTGACGAAAAGCTTCAAAAGCATCATTAATTGTTGGAAGCATTTGATAATTATTGTTATTATTAAAATGTCGTTTAAATCTTTCATTTCTTTGATAGGTATTTGATACATTTTTGTTTCGATCGTTGAACTCAAATGTAAGATCTACTTTTATAATTGTTGAGTCGTTAATAAGTACATCGAAATTAACAAGTTTAACATTATTGTTGTGAGGAATTATGGCATTGTATGCATTGTTTATAGTTGCTAATATTATTAAGAAATTAATTATTTTCATTTTTCTTTGTTATAGATTTCCAACTTGTGACTTTGCTCTTCGTTTTAAATAATCGTCATTTTATACGTTTGCACATAGTTGTTTATTCTGTTATTGTTTTTGTTGCTGTTGTTGATTCAGTTTTTTCAGTTGTTGTTGTTTCCGTTAAAGTGTTAGACTTTAATATGTTATTTTCATAATTTTTAGATTGTGGGTTTTGATACAATTGAAATGATATGTTTATTTTTATCAAATCATTGTTAGGTGGTGTTGTATTGAATTCTATACTTTCTCCATTTGTTGTAAAATTATTGTTGTTGTTGTCATTATTTCATGTATTCAAAATTGAGTTGGATTTTCCAAAATTTAAATATAACAAATATAAAGATAATTTTCTTCATTTCCCTCTAAATTGTATTGATTATTAACTATATTAAATATATACTTTTCGCACTACGCATTTTATAGACAAATGTAGAGTGCTCAAAAAAAATAATATACTTTTATATTTTAAAAATGTGTTTTTTCGTATCAATCACATGTCATATCCCACTGAAAACCGACACCAAGATATTTCGATTTGATTTTTATTTCCAATTTTTATTATATACATATCTCTTATTTGTCAATTTTTAATATAAAAATTGAAAATAAAAATCAAATCGAAATATCTTTTGAACCAAAGAAGCCACATCATATATAGACCTATATATATCAAGTTAGCAGAACATTAATTTTTTTTTAAATAAAAGAGCGGCAAAATTAATTTTTTCACGAATATATTACGGATAATTAACGGCAAATTATCCATCCCCTAAATGTTGCTTTTTTCGAAAGTGTTTAGCTAACTTGATGCATATACTAAATAAAAAGTTTGAATTGAATAGATTTGCTTTTTGCTTATTGTTTAATTATTTGTAATAGATTATTTGAATACATCAAAATCATCACCATATATATCTTTTATGTCTTTAACATATTCAGGTTCTCAATAAATAAATATTTCACTCTTAATGAAATTATTTAGGTCTTCAATAAACAATGGGTTTGTTGTCCACTCTTCCACAATTTGCTTTTCCTGTTCCTGTTGATATAGCTCGCCAGTGTAACGGTTAAGTTTAAAATCAATAATAACCATTTTCTTTAATTCAGGATTGTATTTTAAATCGATGCTACCCATATTTAATTAGATTGAAGCTACTCTCGCTTGTCTAGTAGTTTAGTAGAGTGATTCCTTAAAGGAACAATATAAGGAGCTTGGAAATGATAACGATTTTGATTTTGACTCTGAATTAACTTATATTGATAAACATAAAATGAAAGCACAATTTTTATTTAACAAGCACAATTGTTTTTTATAAATTGTTTATTTACTCATTTATTTAATTTTTAAAGTATATATATATGTACATACAACTCTTATGTCTTAGGTAAAAAGTTATTACATGTAATTCCAAAAATCAAATGGTGCAATCCCTTTTTTTTGTAATACTTTCTCCACGTATTCAGCCAGTAAGATGTCGGTCACTCTACCCTCATGTGGGATAGTAAGCTCATCATATTTCTGAACTCTTTCCAAGTATATTTCCATATCAAATTGTTCCAAGCACGTGCTTACACAATACTGCATAGAACTATAGTCTACACAATGTAATTCTCCATCTCTGAAGAATAAGGCTCGTTTGCGTACTGGCAAGTCTAAGCCAGCAAGCATATAACCAATTAGTATCTCCAATGGTAATGATTTAATTACTTTTTTTGATAATGGTGACTTGTCTTCATTGGAATGCAGGTCTACGGTCACTTGGACACCATTTCTGAGGTGTATGTATTCACGTACATTTGTAATCGCAATTGTTCCATAATAAAAGACAGTGATGGCTAAGTCAGTGTCTCTAACGTGCTTGGTTGCTCCTTGCACAACAGCTGCGAATCCGCTAGCCACGAACCAATGTTCAACGTCCATATTCTCCATCATTTCCTCCAGTTGACCTTGTAGTCTATTATATCTTGTTGTTTCATCAAAATCGGCTTTTCTCGCCTCAAAGCGATTTAATCGACCCATTTTAAACTTTTTATTGAAAGTACATACCATTGTGTTTTTTCGAATCTGATTTATATACATTCTATATAGTTAACTAACGTGTTTTTCCACGTGAATCACAAGAAATGTGTTTTTCCACGTCAATCACAAGAAATGGGTTATTTCCACATTAATCACATTTCATGACTTTGTTGCAAGGTGAATTGCTAGTTCAATTTCAACTGGATCTTTGCAACAAAGTATTTCTTTCTAATCAACTAATTTGCAATTCAGCTTGATCTTTGTAAAAAATTATTTCTTTATAATTTAAACCTAATTTTAAACCTAATTTTTATATTCTTCCTAACACCTTTAATTTTTTTAATTTCGGTTTTAACATTATTTTGATTACAATCAATTTTAATTGAATACATTTTTGCTCTTAGCCCCACAAATTCTTTAATTAATTTTCCTTTACATTCATCTTTCATCATTCCTAATCGTTTTTTATTTAACAATGGTAAATTGTAAACATTATCAATTGGGTATTCTGATGTATCATAATGCTCACTAATATCAAAACGAATATCATCATAGAAATCTTAAGTCTTAATATCATAAATAAAAGAATCAGTATCCATATAATTTAAATCAATTTTTTTTTTATATTTTGGTTTCATATAATCATAATGAAAGCTATACTTTTTATATTTTGATATCACTGCGGTCCGCGCAAGTGACGAAAGCAGCACGAAGGGTGCGAAAGGCGTCTAGCAATATACACAGGAAGAATGGAAAACTTGCTCTGTCCGTCCGATCGGGTCGAGTTATATACCGATCGAAAGGTATCAATTTAACTTACAAATGTGCATACTAAGACTTTTGGAAACTCACCTGGTTCTATTTGATTTTTTTAATTTTTTACTATTCTAATCAAAAATACGCGTCGAATGACACCTTAATCATCGAAATACGACCACTGGTTCAAAAAATAATTAATTTTGAAATATTTTAGCGGCCTTCCGAAAATGAGATGAAAAGTCAGTTTGTCTGTTTGTTTGTTTAGATCAAATCGTTGATTAAGCTTAAAAGTTTGTGTGAAAATCTAGGAACGTTTGTTCTACGACTTTTTCGAAAAATCGCTAGTTTAGAGGGAAATCACTAAAACCCGCTAAAATCTATAAGTCGTTGGAAAGGTACTTTGAAGGGCTCTTAAGCATACCTTCAAACTTTTTTTCTAAAGTACACAGGTACAAAGATACAGGTGAAATAAGGTAATTTTTTCCACATTTTGGCGGTTTTCGAGAAAACGATAAGTTTGAGCTTGTAAAATTTCGCGTTTTTTGATAAATCATACATAAAGTTTTGTTGATTGGTTTGGAAGATATAACAAATTAACTGAATATAAACGTTTAACTTTGAATTGGAATAGGACAGCAGCAACAAAGTGTCATAGCAGCCAGAATTTGAGAGTGCTGATTGATTTTGAGCTTGGCATGTTGGCATGTGTGTTAGTAAAGGGAACCAGTGTTGCCAGACAGTTTGTCTTTGCTTATACAAACAATAAACACCGATTGACAAAGTTAACCTGTCAAAAAAATATTGCAACTGTCAAAATTTCCGATGTCTTATTAAAAAACTTCTGATATCTTAAAAAAAAACATCTTTACGAGGTAAAAGTCTAGTGACGAAAATATTTTCATGCCCCAAAATTTCTGATATCCAATTTTGTGACGAAAAATATTGTAAATATCGAATTGTAATATTCTATGAATTTTCTTTAATATCATTCCATGTTTAATACATTGTTGCAAATTTTATTAATGAATAATATAATTATTTTTAGATGTTTAAACAGCAATCAATTTAATTTGTTTCAAAGTTTCATTTCTTTTGTTTTGTGCTCAGAATGGTAAATCATTTTGATAATCATGTAGTTTTTCATCATATTCCAAGTCTACCTCTAAAATATAGCCGATAGGTGAATCATTTTCAATGTTAAGAACAAAATTTGCAATATCTTGTACCCAATTAAAATTTTTATGTTTAATAAATTGTGACATAGTATAACCATATAAATTGTTAACATCTAAATAAACTAAATAATTTGATTCTTTATTGCAATCATAGTCATTTAAATATTTATTAGCAAGTGAATGTCGTTTAGAACATTGTACAATACCACCTCTAGTGCCCTTCAATATAAAATTATACATATCGATATATAAAATTATACATATCGATATCAGTTAGAAGTTCTATTTCAATTTGTGTTGTTTTTAACATTGCGTCCCTTGATAAACCAGGCGTTGTATAATATTGACATGAATACAAATTTTAAATCGTTTCACCTACTTTTCTAAAATTTTCAAAAATATCACGTAACAATAGCACATCTACTTTTAAATATAATAAGAGATAATCTGATAACTTTTCACATTTAAAGACATTTACCGTCAAAATCATATGTTAATCCGACCATTTGTTTACAAGTTACAGTGCTTTAAGTGACGCTACTTTTGAGTTAAACAAAAAAATAATTCAAAGCAATTCCGTGTGCTGATTTATCATTGTTTTTTAATGAAAAAAAAATACTGTTCAATGCCAGGAATTGCTTGAAAAACATTATTCGGACTCTGCTCCATCAAAAAGAAGCATTTGTTATTGGTATGCCGAATTCAAACGTGGTCGTACAGACACCGATGACATTCCATCTACTGGAAGGCCAAATGACGCTGTTATTCCGGAAAACGTTGAAAAAATACTGAAAATCATTACGTCCGACCGTAAAGTGAAACTGAGGGAGATTGCTGACATTCTAAAGATATCAGCAGGCAGTGTACACACCATAATACACGAACATTTGGGTATGAAAAAGGTGTTTTCCAAATGGGTGCCGCATTTGCTCACACCGGAGCAAAAACAACAACGAATCGATGATCACAATGGATGAAACATGGATCCACCATTTCACTCCAGAGTCTAATCGGCAGTCTGCTTAGTGGCATGCAGCCGGTTAAATGCCGCCCAAAGCGACCAAATACGCAGCAGTTGGCTGGCAAGGTTATGGCGTCTGTATTTTGGGATGCGCATGGAATAATATTCATCGACTATCTCCAGAAGGGGCAGACCATCAACAGCGACTATTATATAGCGTTATTGGAGCGTTTGAAAGACGAAATCGCAAAGAAACGGCCACATATGGCGAAGAAAAAAGTGTTGTTCCACCAAGCCAATGCACCGTGTCACAAATCAATGAAAAAGATGGCAAAATTGAACGAATTGGGCATCGAATTGTTCCCCATCCACCGTATTCTCCAGATTTGGCCCCCAGCGACTACTGGCTCTTCGCAGACCTCAAAAAGATGCTCCGTGGTAAGAGATTTCGCTCAAATGATGAAGTAATCGCCGAAACTAACGCCTATTTTGAAGGCAAAGAAAAATCGTTTTTCAATGGCGGTATCGAAAGATTGGAAAAGCGTTGGAATGATTGTATCTCTAAAAGGGGACTATGTTGATGTATAAAAACGAATTTTGGCAAAAAAAAAATGTGTTTTAATTAATTCGTCACATACATTATTGAACGAAGTGTGATGTGCAGCTCCTTTATATTGACCAGTTAAATGACAATGATTCCTAACTTTATCATTATTATAAACAAATAAATTTCCACAAATATGACAATTTTGCTCACAGTTAATGGAATGTAACTGATAACTTGTTAATGGATTTGGTAGTTTAATTATATTCAAATAGTTATTATAAAGTGTTAAGCAATCATCTTATAATGTTTGAAAACAAATTTGATGTACAATCTTCACCATTATATATTCGATATATATCTAGCTTTTTATCAAATGAACATTGTTGCAATTACTGTATGCACATGCAATATGTTTTTGTACTGAATTTACATTTTTTGAATATTTAACATTTACCTCTTCTAATATACATTCAAAATCAGAATATACAACAAAAGGAGCATCTAATTGTTTCTTAATTTATTATGATTTCATATGTGTTCACCAACTGAAGGTAATTCGGTAACCATTTTATTACATTCATCACGATGACGCTGCAGCCTGTTGTTATCAGGAAAATGTTGTAGGCATGTGTTGCATATTTTAATTTCCTTGGTGTGACTCGTCAATTGATTGCGAATTAATCTGACGAAAAATGTATATTCAGAAAATTTCGATATACATATAAAGATTGTGAAATGTTTTCAATCAAAATATAGTGAAATTTATCATCCTTTTCCACAAGTAAAAGGTTTATGTGATTCGATTTTTCTTGTTGTGTAAAATAATTCTATGGTCCAATAATTGTATCGTTATCCAATCCAAAAACGTTTATACTTATTTTAGGGTTATTGTTTTCAAAAGCTTTTATATTGACGACCGTTAATGGAAAATTTAATCCCATAAAATTTAAAGAGATATTGTTTTTATTATTATTAAGGAAAATTTTGTCTGAAGTGATAGCTCGAATTCCTTTTTTTCTGTATGAAGAAGCACGATGTTAAGCATGCTTATCAACACACAAAGCTGATACTATAGCCCATTGAAAGCAGTATATATCTTTGAATTTATATTAACAATGGCTTTTTTAAGTTTTGTTGTTTTTGGTAAAGATATATAATTTGAACCCTTAAGGGGTTGGTATTTATTTATATTCATTTCCATATGAGTTATTTCTGGTAATGACCAACCACTTTCCCGTTCTTGAAATTCACTCTTTTTAATTTAGATGATTTCACACAAATTATTGATCGTTTCAGTTATATAATTTTCGTTCATGGTTTGATGTGATTTCAAGTCTGTTTCAGTTAAATCTTCACTTTCTCCATTTAAGACATATTTACAAAATAGTTCTAAATTAAATTTGATGTTTATATGTTTTTTTATTGCATCTTGTATCAATTTACAAATTTACAAAAATTTGTTTACATTGAAACTCGTTTGATTAGGATTCGTTATCGTACATGCTTCAATGTTATTTTCAAATCTTATAAAAAAACCTCTTTACGAGGTAAAAGTCTAGTGCCGAAAACATTTTCATGCCCCAAAATTTCTGATATCCAATTTTGTGACGAAAAATATTAAGTTTTACACATGAATTATTAAAAAATAAAATTTTTGTCACTGGCACTTCGCAAAAATGTACTATTTATTAGGTATGAAAAATTTAGCGCAATGTGCCCAGTGACAAAAACTTTATTTTTTAATAATTCATGTGTAAAATTTAATATTTTTCGTCACAAAATTGGATATCAGAAATTTTGGGGCATGAAAATGTTTTCGGCACTAGACTTTTACCTCGTAAAGAGGTTTTTTTATAAGATATCAGAAATTTTTTAATAAGAGGTCGGAAATTTTGACAATTGCAATATTTGTTTAAACAATTCAATAATTATATAATTAAGAGAATTTAAAACACATTCTATCAGAGACTTTGCAATATTATATATATTTATAAATATATTTCGATCTTGCTGTAATTGGAATTACAAAATGTTTCATCTGCCGCAAAAAGAATTCACCACTTGCAAGCAGTATCTTTCCACATGCACTGCAAGCAGTGCAAGTAGTGTACATGCAGTAGTATACATGCAGTAGTGTAAAGGTAAAAGGTATATTCAATTAACAGGTAATATCTTGCCTAAACGAATTTTGAGAGATAAGTGTTATATGTCAAAAGACGCCGAATTGAATTGTCTACAACATACTACATATTTAAAAGTGAATTCATTTGTAGATTTTTCATAAATTAAAAAAAAAATTTTTTTTCACCTGTAGCTGTTTACCTTTTTACTTTAAAAAAAAACTTTGAAGGTATGCCTAAGAGCCCTTCAAAATACCTTTTCATCGATATATAGATCATATCTGTAGCTTCTATCGTTTGGATGCTATGAGGGTATTAAATTTAGCGGTTTTTAGCGATTTCCCGCCAAACTAGCTATTTTTCGAAAAAGTCGTAGAACAAACGTTTCTATATTTTTGAGCGGGAACAAGTCCTCATTCAAACATTTTAGCTAAAATATCGCTTTGATACTAACAAACAAACAGACATACTGACTTTTCATCTCATTTTCGAAAGGCGACTAAAAATTTCAACATTAATTATTTTTTGAACCAGTAATCGGATTTCGATGATCGAGGTGTCATTCGACGCGTATTTTTGATTAGAAGAGTAAAAAATTAAAAAATAAATCAAAAAGGCCCCAACGGCCCCATTTGCTCCAATAATTTAAATTTTTCCCCTCCCACTTACACCTGCTTATCTCACGAACCAGGTGAGTTTCCAAAAGTCTTAGTATGCACATTTGTAAGTTAAATTGATACCTTTCGATCGGTATATAACTCGACCCGATCGGACGGTCATAGCAAATTTTCCATTCTTCCTGTGTATATATGCTAGTCGCCTTTCGCACCCTTCGTGCTGCTTTCGTCACTAGCGCGGACTGCCGTCCGCAGTGATGCACTTGTTAAACCTTTTAAATTATCGTTTATTTGTGTGCCGGCCAACTGTTTATGTGCATTAGTACTTGAATGATTAGCCCATTTACCATTTTCAACATGTTGATCACAGAAATTACAATAAAGTGTATTTGTATTATGCTTAGATCTTATATGTCGTCTTAAATTTTTGTTATTCTTATAGGATAATCCACAAAATTCACATAAAAAGTTATAAATATTTATTTTTATTTATTTTATAAATTTATATTATTTTTTTGTTTTTAGTTTACATTTGTTAAAATTTATTCTGCAGCCGGAAAATCCAATTCGTAGTTTCTCTCATCCAACTTGATTTTAACAACGGCGCGATTTCCCGCAGCAATGTGTTTTATTGCCGCATCCGACAAGCAATTATAGTCCTCTGGCAGGAACAAAACGAAGTCTTCACATGTCATCATAATTTTGTCCCCGAAACGAGTTGACTTTCGTTCGGCTTTAATTATTTTGAATGGTTGATCGAACGGTAAATCCTTAATCGCCCTTATAGGACGAATAAAATGTAGTTTTACTTTCTTCCATTCAGCATCATAGTTCGCCATGTTTAATATTCAAAATAATGTTTCTTAATATTTTTAAAATATCGTTCGCTGTGCTTTTATTGGGTAATTTCAAGTGGTAATACAAATAATGTAGCTACTTTTCATTTCAATGTCATGTCAACTGATAACATACATGGTTGTAGAGAAAATTGTAAGGCGCTATTAGGTTTAAATTAAAAAGAAATAATTTGTTAGTTGATTAGAAAGAAATACTTTGTTGCAAAGATCCAGTTGAAATTGAACTAGCAATTCACCTTGCATCAAAGTCATGAAATGTGATTGATGTGGAAAAAACACATTTCTTGTGATTGACGTGGACAAAACACATTTCTTGTGATTGACGTGGAAAAAACAACTTTGTTAACTATATAGAATGTATATAAATCAGATTGGAAAAAACCTAATGGTATATTCCTTCAACAAAAAGTTTAAAATGGGTCGCTTAAATCGCTTTGAGGCGAGAAAAGCCGATCTCAGTGAATCAACAAAGTATAAAACTCTAGAAGGCAATCTGAAAAAAATAATCGAGAAAATGGATAAAGAATGGATTACGCTTTTGTGCAAGGAGCAACTAGAGAGACATCGTTAGAGACATCTACTTAGCCATCAATGCGTTTTAGTATGGATCGAATTCAGATGCGATTACAAAAATATGTACATACATAGATCTCAGTAATAGTGTCGAAGTGTTCGTACACATTTGTTGTATTGAAAGCAATTCGTCATTACCAAAAGAGTTAATTATATCATTACCAATAGAGATAATTATTAGATATGTACTTGCTGGCTTAGACTTGTCAGTGTGCAAACGAGCGCTATTCTTAATAGATGGAGAATTATGTTGTGTAGACTATTGTTCTATGCACATGCCTAGAACATTCAGATTTGGAAATTACTTGCAAAGAACTCGGAAGTATGATGAGCTTACTATCCCACATGAGGGTAGAGTGACCGACATATTATTGCCTGAATACGTGGAGAGAATATTACAGAAAAAAATGATTGCACCACTTAAATTTAGGTATTTCACCTTAGTCATAAAAGTTTTATGTATATATATATGCTTCCTTTAAAAATAAAATAAATATGTAAAATAACAATTTCTAAAAAACTTTTTTTTATTTTATATCATTCTTTATTAACAATTGAATTGAATAATTTCTAAGCATCGCAATGAAATTTTACTATATAATTATTGACATGTAAAATTCCACTTAAATTAATATAGTTTTGGTTTGAAATTTGCTCGAAATCCTGAAATGCCCGCATTAATGATAGTGAGCCCACAGATATGTGACGCTATCATCAAAAAAATTTGATCCATAAGTAATAAAAAATGTTCAACTAAAATAAGAAAACCATTTTGATTGTTTGTTATTACAATACTTTAAAATTAAATAATTTATTAATGTATATAGTATATAAAAAGTGCATAATCTTCTTTGAAATCTAGTCCATTTGTACAGAGAGGTCTTTTTAAATGTATTTAAAACAATTAATTTAAATGTAAACTTAAAGTTTGGATTCATAATTTTTTCGGAATCACTTAACAATGGAATAATTTCTTCTTGGAAAAGGTCCTCCAGGTTGTCACGGAAAAGGCTATTTTCCTTCCAAGCTTCTTCAATAGCGTTTAGCTGCACCAATTCAGTGTAATTTTCGGAACCAACAACAACGATTTCATTCTTGTCCTCGATGTAACGTAACCGTAAACTTAAAAGCATTACTAAATATTCAAATGAAGCTTACACTGGCTTTTGCAGCTACATATATCAAAGTCAAAATTTTTTAACGCATACGGGCTAGATCTGTTCATTTGGTCCTAAACTACTTGGAAAAAAAGTTTTACCTCAATCGGAGTATGATAACCCGTGCCGACTTGGATCGGAAAATTTTAAAATTATATGGAGGAAAAAAAATCAAAATATTTATTTTTTTTTATTTTTTTTGTTTTATTTATTTGGTCCTAAACTAGCAAAAATAAATTTTCACCATAATCGGAGTAGGATAACATATTCAAAATTGCTTCAAAACTTAAAAAAACAGTGTTTAAAAACAGATTACACGTTTTTCGATGATTTTTTATATATTTATACACTGAGAGATAACAAATTAATTTATTTGTTTTCAATTTATTTCATTGTTTTAGAAAAGTTACATAATTTTTTTTTATATAAACATAAATATATTTTGTAATTAACCTAGTTTGATATAAATTTGCATCTAAATTTTAATATGAATAAAGATTAAATAAAAACTGTGCTTTCATTTTAAATTGATCAATATTTATTAATTCAGAATCAAAATCAAAATCGTCTGCATTTCGAAGCTCTTTATAGTGTTCCTTTAAGGAATCAATTATATCAGTCCTTATTACTGTATTTAAGCTATCCAGAAAATATTTGTCTTTTGTCCAAGCCTGAACAAATTTCTGCAACTGCTCTTCTTGGTTAAGCGCTAGATCAGTAATAATGATTTTCTTCAATTTAGAATCATATGTTAAGTCAACGGTTCCCATCGTTGTTTTAAAATGAACTACACTCGCTTGCCTACTGAACCAACCAGCTTGTAGACTAATGTAACGCGTTCATTAAAATAATTCTATGTACTTTATATTATAAAAATCGTTTTTCATTTATTTCATTTTCTTTTATCTATATATATAAAACTCTTTGTCCTGACTCACTGACTGACTGAGAATCAACGTGCAGCCCAAACGGTAAGAGATAGAGAGCTGAAATTTTTACACAACATAGATGAGATAATTTAATTTAGACGGCGTTTTTCGAAATTCTGCCTATAAGTGGGTCAAAATCGGGGTCAAAGGTCACGGAATTGCCTAGTATGAAAAACTTTTTTGTTTCTTAAGATATCTCAAGAAAACTCACAGATTATATGTTTGGTACTGTCTCTTATATTCTGACCAAATTTGGTCATAGTGGAATGACTATATCTTATAGCTGCCATAGGAACAATCCGATGAAAAACACCTTTAGTATGAAAAACTTTTTTGTTTCTTAAGATATCTCAACCAAACTCGCAGATTTTTTGTTTGATACTGTCTCTAACATACTGATCAAATTTGTTCAAAGCCGGATGACTATGTCATATAGCTGCCATAGGAACAATCGGATGCAATCGGAGATATCCTAAAAAAACTCTCAGATTAACACTTCTTGCCAAATTTGGACTAATTCTCTTAATTTAGCCTTTTCCCGCCAAATTTAGCTTTTTCCCGCCAAATTTAGCTTTTTCCCGCCAAATCACCAAGTCCGACGAATATTATGTAAATTTGTTAAACCGGACAAGCGAAGCGAGCGGGGGGTTGGCGAGCGAAACGAGCAGGGGGCGGAGCCCTCTAGTTTAAAATAAATGTATAGTCTATAGTTACAAATAAGAATTATTTATTACCTGTATACATTTTTACATCATTTCTCTCTATTTCAATAGATGCATTATATCTGAATCAGTTAGGACTTCAGTTATAGCTAATAAATACAATTCCGAATTTATCGAACATCACTGCGGACGGCAGTCCGCGCTAGTGACGAAAGCAGCACGAAGGGTGCGAAGGCGACTAGCATATATACACAGGAAGAATGGAAAATTTGCTATGACAGTCCGATCGGGTCGAATTATATCGAAAGGTATCAGTCTAACTTAAAAATGTGCATACTAAGACTTCTGGAAACTCACCTGGTTCGTGAGATAAACAGGTGTTAGTGGGAGGGGCAAAATTTAAATGATTGGAGAAAATGGGGCCGTGGAGCCTTTTTAATTTTTTGACACCTTGATCATCAAAATCCGACAACTGGTTTAGAAGATAATTAATTTCGAAATTTTTGGTGCCCTTTTCAAAACGAGATGAAAAGTCAGTCTGTTTGTTTGTTTGTTTGTTTGTATCAAAGCCTTGATTTAGCTTAAAAGTTTGAATGAGGACTTGTTCCCGATCAAAAATCTAGAAACGTTTGTTCTACGACTTTTTCGAAAAATCGCTAGTTTAGCGGGAAATCGCTAAAAACCGATAAACCGCCCATATTATCCAAACCATAGAAGCTACAGATATGATCTATATATCAATGAAAAGGTATTTTGAAGGGCTCTTAGGCATTTCTCCAAAGTTTTTTTTTTTAAGCAAATAGGTAAGCAGCTACAGGTGTTTTTTCCACATTCTGTCGGTTTTTGAGAAAACGCCGCTAGCGATTTTTTTAATTGTATGTATGCTATAGCTTGTACAATTTCGCGATTTTTGATATATCATGCATAAGATTTTGTTGATTGGTTTGGAAGATATATCCTATTAACTGAATATATACGTTTTGCTTTGAATTGAAATAGGACAGCAGCAGCAATTACATTTGACTAACAGTCTAGTAACAATGAAATCTATAATTAGACGGGCGGCTTAAAGATCGCCAGTGGCGTAAAGTGTAGAGCGCTCGGTTTTTGCATGAATTCTCAGCTCGGGTTTCGGGTTCGAATTCTGGCACGGACAAAACTTTTTTTGTTTTAATTTTTAAATGCAATTAATTTGTTAGTATATGATCCGAAAAGGTTTTTTTTTAATGTTTTTCAATTTTAAAAAGGTGTTGGCAGAAATCTTAGCTGCAAAATAAAGAATCGCTGTAGTCAGATCTGTCTAAGGTGCTAACAATAATTATTTTTAATAATTCATGTGTAAAATTTAATATTTTTCGTCACAAAATTGGATATCAGAAATTTTGGGGCATGAAAATGTTTTCGTCACTAGACTTTTACCTCGTAAAGAGGTTTTTTTATAAGTTCAAATAGTTATTATAAAGTGTTAAGCAATCATCTTATAATGTTTGAAAACAAATTTGATGTACAATCTTCACCAATATATATTCGATATATATCTAGCTTTTTATCAAATGAACATTGTTGCAATTACTGTATGCACATGCAACATGTTTTTGTACTGAATTTACATTTTTTGAATATTTAACATTTACCTCTTCTAATATACATTAAAAATCAGAATATACAACAAAAGGAGCATCTAATTGTTTCTTAAATTTATTATGATTTCATATGTGTTTACCAATTAAAGGTAATTCGGTAACCATTTTATTACGTTCATCACGATGACGCTGCAGCCTGTTGTTATCAGGAAAATGTTGTAGGCATGTGTTGCATATTTTAATTTCCTTGGTGGGACTCGTCAATTGATTGCGAATTAATCTGATGAAAAAAGTATATTTAGAAAATTTCGATATACATATATAGATTTCAAAATGCTTCATTACTTTAATTTCCTTGAAATGTTTTTAATCAAAATATAGTGATTATTATCATCCTTTTCCACAAGTAAAAGGTTTATATGATGAGATTTTTCTTGTTGCGTAAAATAATACTATGGTCCAATAATTGTGTCGTTATCCAATCCAAAAACGTTTATACTTATTTCAGGGTTATTGTTTTCAAAAGCTTTTATATTGACGATCGTTTATGGAAAAGATCATCTCATGAAATTTAAAGTGATATTATTTTTATTCTTATTATTAAGGAAAATTTTGTCTGAAGTAATATCTCGAACTCCATTTTTTCTATATGAAGAAAAACTATGTTTAGCATGCTTAACCCTCTAGTGCCCAGGCAAAAAAAGAAATGTGAGCATTCACTAATTTTCAGACTTAGAAAATTCGCAGTAAATCTCATCGTAGAGCGGTAAAAGAAAAACTGGCTGATGGAATATTTAGTTATTCATAATGTTTTGTAGCAATATACTTTTAATTATAAATCTAATATAATTGTATTAATTTTTAAAGTTTTAACTAAGATTTTTTTTTACCCCGTCTAGAGGCGGTCTTGGACATTAGAGGGTTAACAACTCACAAAGCTGATATTATAGCCCATTTAAAGCAGTATATATCTTTATTTTCTATATTAGCACAAGCTTTTTTAAGTTTTATTGTTTTTGGTAAAGATATATAATTTGAACCCTTAAGGGGTTGGTATTTATTTATATTCATTTCCATATGAGTTATTTCTGCTAATGACCAACCACTATCACTTTCTTGAAATTCACTCATTTTATTAAACAAGATTTCACATAAATTATTGATCGTTTCATTTATATCATTTTCGTTCATGGTTGATTTTAAAAACATCATTTTAGTTTGATGTGATTTCAAGTCTGTTTCAGTTAAATCTTCACTTTCTCCATTTAAGACATATTTACAAAATAGTTCTAAATTAAATTTGATGTTTATGTGTTTTTTTATTGCATCTTGTATCAATTTACAAATTTACAAAAATTTGTTTACATTTAAACTCGTTTTATTAGGATTCGTTATCGTAAATGTTTCAATACGATTTTAAAAAGCACTTGTTAAACCTTTTAAATTATCGTTTATTTGTGTGCCGGCCAACTGTTTATGTGCATTAGTACTTGAATGATTAGCCCATTTACCATTTTCAACATGTTGATCACAGAAATTACAATAATGTGTATTTGTATTATGCTTAGATCTTATATGTCGTCTCAAATTTGTGATATTCTTATAGGATAATCCACAAAATGCACGAAAAAGTTATACATATTTATTTTATTTATTTTTTAAATTTTATTTAATTTTTTTGTTTTTAGTTTACATTTGTTAAAATTTATTCTGCAGCCGGAAAATCCAATTCGTAGTTTCTCTCATCCAACTTGATTTTAACAACGGCGCGATTTCCCGCAGCAATGTGTTTTATTGCCGCATCCGACAAGCAATTATAGTCCTCTGGCAGGAACAAAACGAAGTCTTCACATGTCATCATAATTTTGTCCCCGAAACGAGTTGACTTTCGTTCGGCTTTAATTATTTTGAATGGTTGATCGAACGGTAAATCCTTAATCGCCCTTATAGGACGAATAAAATTTAGTTTTACTTTCTTCCATTCAACATAATATTTTGCCATGTTTAATATTCAAAATGATGTTTCTTAATATTTTTAAAATATCGTTCGCTGTGCTTTTATTGGGTAATTTCACGTGGTTATACAAATAATGTAGCTACTTTTCATTTCAATGTCATATCAACTGATAACATACATGGTTGTAGAGAAAATTGTAAGGCGCTATTAGGTTTAAATTAAAAAGAAATAATTTGTTAGTTGATTAGAAAGAAATACTTTGTTGCAAAGATCCAGTTGAAATTGAACTAGCAATTCACCTTGCATCAAAGTCATGAAATGTGATTGATGTGGAAATAACCCATTTCTTGTGATTGACGTGGAAAAAACACATTTCTTGTGATTGACGTGGAAAAAACAACTTTGTTAACTATATAAAATGTATATAAATCAGATTGGAAAAAACATAATAGTATATACTTTCAATAAAAAGTTTAAAATGGGTCGTTTAAATCGCTTTAAGGCAAGAAAAGCCGATCTTAGTGAATCAACAAGATATAATAGACTACAAGGTCAACTGGAGGAAATGATGGAGAATATAGACATTGAACATTGGTTCGTGGCTGGCGGATTCGCAGCTGTTGTGCAAGGAGCAACCAAGCACGTTAGAGACACTGACTTAGCCATCACTGTCTTTTATTATGGAACAATTGCGATTACAAATGTACGTGAATACATACACCTCAGAAATGGTGTCCAAGTGACCGTAGACCTGCATTCCAATAAAGACAAGTCACTATTATCAAAAAAAGTAACTAGATCACTACCATTGGTGATACTAATTGGTTATATGTTTGATGGCTTAGACTTGCCAGTACGCAAACGAGCCTTATTCTTCAGAGATGGAGAATTACATTGTGTAGACTATAGTTCTATGCAGTACTGTGTAAGCACGTGCTTGGATCAATTTGATATGCAAATGTACTTGGAAAGAGTTCAGAAATATGATGAGCTTACTATCCCACATGAGGGTAGAGTGACCGACATCTTACTGGCTGAATACGTGGAGAAAGTATTACAAAAAAAAAGGGATTGCACCATTTGATTTTTGGAATTACATGTAATAACTTTTTACCTAAGACATAAGAGTTGTATGTACATATATATACTTTAAAAATTAAATAAATGAGTAAATAAGCAATTTATAAAAAAACATTTTTTTGTTTATTTATTTATATCATTCTTTATTAAAATAATTTTGTAGAAAATTTTTTTCTCTTTGAAACAATTGCTCATAAAGATGAATAATTTCTAAGCATCGCAATGAAATTTTACTTATATAATTATTGATATGTAAAATGCCACTTAAATCAATTTTGTTTTGGTTTGACATTTGCTCGAAATCCTTAAATGACTGCATTAATGATAGTGAGCACACAGATATGTGACATCATCATCAAACAAATTTAATCCATAAGTAATTAAAAATTTTTTCAAACTTATGTAAATAAGAAAACCATTTTGATTGTTTGTTATTTCAAAATTTTAAAAATATTTAGTATATTTATGTTTATATAAACAAGTGCAAAATCTTCTTCTTCTTGGAAAAGGTCCTCCAGGTTGTCACGGAAAAGACTTTTTTCCTTCCAAGCTTCTTCAATAGTGTATAGCTGCACCAATTCAGTTTAATTTTCGGAACCAACAACAACGATTTCCTTCTTGTCCTCGATGTAATGTAACCGACTCATTGTGATTGTCTCCTCACACAGTAAACTTAATAGCATTACTAAAAGTTCAAATAAAGCTTACACTGGCTTTTATAACTACATGTATTCAGAGATAATAAAACGTTATTCGTACACTGAGAGATAACAAATTGTTTTAATTTATTTCATGGTTTTAAAAAAATTACATCATTTATTTTTATATTAACATAAATATGTTCTTTAACTAATCTAGTTTGATATAAATTTTCATCTAAACTAGAATATGTATAAAGATTAAATAAAAATTGTGCTTTCATTTTATGTTTATCAATATAAGTTAATTCAGAGTCAAAATCAAAATCGTTATTATTTCCAAGCTCCTTATATTGTTCCTTTAAGGAATCACTTATATCAGTCCTTATTACTATATATAAGCTATCCAGAAAATATCTATCGTCTTTCCAAGCTTCAGAAATTTTCTGCAGCTTCTCTTCTTTTTCTTCTTCTTCTTCTTCTTCTTCTTCTTCTTCTTCTTCTTCTTCTTCTTCCTTATGCGCTTGATCAACAATAATGATTTTCTTCAAATTAGAATCATATGTTAAGTGAACGGTTGTCATCGTCGATATGCCATTTATAAATATTTACATTATTTCTCACTATTTCATCAAATGCATAGTCATTAATTGATACATTTCGATATGCATTTATGTCTGAATCACTTAGGACTTGAGTTGTAGTTAATCGATACGTTGCTTTCATTCCAAATTTATCGAACATTCTCAGATCCTCTGAGAAATAAAATTCCCGTACATCAAAATCATCACCATGTATATCTTTCATGTCTTTAACATATTCAGGTTCTCAATAAAAAAATATTTCATACGTAATGAAATTATTTAGGTCTTCAATAAACAATGGGTTTGTTGTCCACTCTTCCACAATTTGCTTTTCCTGTTCCTGTTGATATAGCTCGCCATTGTAATGGTTAAGTTTAAAATCAATAATAACCATTTTCTTTAATTCAGGATTGTATTTTAAATCGGTGCTACCCATATTTGATTATATTGAAGCTACTCTCGCTTGTCTACCAAAAAGTCTAAAAAACAACCAAGCAGTTTATAGACAAATGAAGACTGCTCAAAAAAAATAATATACTTTTATATTTTAAAAATGTGTTTTTTCCATATCAATGACATGTCATATCCAACTGACAACCGACACCAACAGCCGATGTCAATCCTACCGCCCACCCCAGCGCCAACCATAGCTTAGCTTAGCTTACCTTAGCTCAACTTAAACTCTTGCGCCTGCCCCCGCGCCAATTTTAGCGCTAACTTTAGCCCCGCTCAACGCGCCAACGCCCCAATCCTTATCTCTCAAAGCCAGCGCAGCAACTGCAACTGCCTTATCACCTGACCCTCAATAGCCCCTAGGCTAAACGCAGGCCGCCTTATCACCCAGTATACACCCTCCTTCCACCCTGAACTTTACACTAACCCCTACAGCCTACAAACCGCAATCTGAATCAGGAACCCCCCTCCTGATTAGTTTCAAATCAAGACACCCCTCTACAGCCTACAAGCTACTATCTGAACCAGGCAGCCCCCCTTCCGATTAGTTTCAATGCAAATCACCCCCCTACAGCCAACAAACTAAAATCTGATTCAGGACAATCTCACACCCCCCTCCAGCCTACAAGCCAAAAAAAATGATCACGAAATCTCCTCCCGATTAGTTTCCATACAAAATTTACAATCTCAACCCCCCCTCGCCTACAGAAATCGAATAATTTTGGGTTCCAGAACAAACATATCCATACTACTTGTTTTGTACTTTGCCAATTTACCTAGATAGGCTTTCCCCGCCTCAAAGAGCTGTAAACGACCCATAAAGTAACTTTATATTGTTCCACTCTGACTTGTAATTTAACTGGAAAACAATAGTCTTTATTTATCAATTTAGCAGAATATTTATTATTTAACAATGTAGATTTAAAATCATCTGAGAAATAAAATTCTCGTATATAAACATCGTCACTATGTATATCTTGCAGCTCTTTAGTATGAAAGTCTTCTAAATAACCACCGGTCTTTTTTCGATTAGTCGGATATTCAGGAAAAGATCGTTGTTAGTCCACTCTTCCAGAATTTGCTTCAGCTGCTGTTCTTGATATCCCACACCAGTGTACTGGTTAAGTCAAGGATCATCAATAACAATTTTCTTCAATTCATGATCATACTTTTGAATCGTTTGAATCGTTCATCGTTTTGAACGAAACTACACAATATACACATTTGCTTTTTCATTTCTGATCAAATTGATTTTGTTTACATTTTTATGTAAACACATCATTTCGGAAAAGCTTTAATTTTCTAAAATTACTTTCATTAAATCTCAACTATCTATTAAAAATCTATTTGACGTTTAACATCGCACATTGTACAAAAACTATAAACGACAATATTCCAATTTCCAATATGAACGAGATATTGGGGGAGCATGGCAAATAACAGTATTTCACGACAATTGATTTAGCAAAAGGTTTCTTTCTACCAAATTGAAGTAGACTTTAAATCAATACCTAAAACTGCATTCTCAACAAAACAATTTATATTACAAAAATCGTGGCAACATTTAATAATCTGATAAAAGAAAATTTGCAATTCCATAATGTCTCACAAGTTCATTACTTAATCCAAAAACTAAATAGAGAAATAGAAAATAGAGTACTGTTCAACTTTGTAACATAGGTTCAACATACAAATACCTTTTGGCACATTAGACGAAGACGACAGAAAACAAATTACAACAAAATACCATACAAGTCAGCAATCTAAATCATATCATTGATAGTCTTAATGATGGCATAAAAATGGTCAATAACCAAACTAACTAAAAATTAATCACACGATTGGGAATTTTCAATCCTAAATTACTTAAACATGACAAACCTGGCAACATTGATTATAAAAGCACAAAAGCCTCTGCCTGGTATAACACAACCACTAACGAGATATTCCAGATGTCTCATATTCTCACTAGCCCAATTGAAAAACCAACCTTCTTAGTCTGACCAAACCCTGACAATAATGGACAAATTATCAGGCAAATTCTATTTGCAAATTAATTATGTTATAAGCACTCTTATATTAATAATAATAATAATAATAAAAACTAAGCAGTCTTATAAAAAATATTATTAAAGACCATTGTATAGTCAATATAAGACATGCACTTTCCAAAAATATATCAAAACAAACATACTAAATAATTACATGGAATATGACACGAGAATAACTTGATCGAAATGGTAACAGCCAAGATATTTATATTGAAAATAATAAAATTATTAAAGTGTTCAATTGTACTGTAACTAACACAAGTTTTAATATCAAATAATATTCAACAATACACAAACCTAATATTCACTGAACACAATGGAACCAAAATTGAACCAATGTCACACATGGAAGTTAGGGAAATAATTTTGTTTAGTAATAACAACACACTTTATAAAAATCTTCTAATAATCATTTTCTTTGTACTAGCTATAATTTGCATATTTTATGTCTATAACAAGTGCAATACAGCACCAAATATTATAATTAAATGCTTAACACCAAAGGTAACCAAGATAAGACAAACAATCAACAAAGAAATAGAAAAAGAAACTATGTAATTTCGGAACAGTTGCAGAAGTGATCTGCATTGAAACCCCAGCACCACAATTATATCCAATCATAAACGCTTGATTACAAGCTTAAACATATAAACGATCTTTTGCAAAGCTTCACTTTCCAAAAGCTTATCGAAGACATCCAAATGACGAATGGATCATATATCTTAATACTCACTTAAAATGTATAACCTTAGGCTAGAACACTGGACAAATCTCAGAGCATTAATATTGTTGCATATTATGTTATGTTATATTATCAAAAAAGAACCTCATTACCTTTGTGAAAAACCTCATGACGAACAAACAATATCAAAGCTATTAGACATAGACTCTCATTGTCAGAAAAACAATTTTTTGTACATGACTCAAAGACAATTAAAAGCGCACCCATTTTTATAACCAAAATTTTTAAGCACCTACAAAATCATATAAAAATATAGTTCTAAAGCAAATTATATTAAAAAATGCATTTAAAAATTGTATTTATAAAAATCAAAATTATACATTGTCAAATAAATTATAAGTTATTTTAGAATAATCGTAATGCCAATCATAGGATTAAATGAACTATATTATTTTGTGACTATTACCTTAATCATAAGTTCCTTACAACTTGTAGCACTAATATGTAAAATAAATAAATAAAATCAAAGCTATGTAGAACTTAAATGTAAACTTACAGAAATCAAATAAGTAAACAAATGTAAACAGCTCAGCAGAGCTTTGAAGGTTGGCACAGCCCAGATCACAAGTCTTGTTTAGTTAGTTTTAAGTTGCCTTTTGACTTGAATATAAAATTAAATAAACCTAAATTTTTTTTTTATTTGTAATTGTCGAACAGTTTATTATATATATTTGATCAGCATTAGTCCGTCCATCCGTCTGTTTGAGCCAGACGATCTCAGAGACTATAAAAGCAAGCGACTTCAAATTTGGTATGTATTTGTTTAAGTTTGTTCTAAAATTTGGATCGGGATACTATTTCATATATCTGCCATAGGAGCGATCAGTCGAAAACAAGTTTTAGTATAACTAGTCGGCGGTGCTACAGTCGAGCGGTACTCGACTGTCGGAGACCCCGTACTTATTATAAAAACTTAAATAATATTTATAATAAACTTAGATTCTTATTCATACAATAAAAATTTGTCGCCGCTCGAATTAGCTTTTGATAAAGAAAATTTTATCGAAACCCAGGGAACACCACGGGGAGGCCATTACAAAAGTAATAGGGTCACTCTATACAAAAAAAAGGTTTGGGGACCTCCGAGTCGACTTGAGTTGCATTAAGTAGCCCCAAAATTCCCCAAAAATGTTGAAAAAACACTTCATTCTTAACGTTCGTAAAGCCCTTCTTATCTACCTGTGTTTTTAGGGTCTAAAAAGTGCAGTGTTTTCCTATTCTACGCATTGAAGCAAATGAAGTATACCAGTAAGTTGGGCTTACCTAATATAATGTAAATTTAACAGGCAATACATGCTACCGGATCCCACGACCATTTCCCGAAGCGTTCAGAAAACCGCAAGGGAGGAAAAAGAAGAGCTTAAGGAGGAAATAAATAATGTTGTGAGCAGCGGTGGAGCATCAGCTACTTACTATGGAAAAGCAATCACTGCTTAAAATAAAATAATATTAACTGCGACAAATTTTATTATAGTTATGCACTAAAAGTACTTTTCGCCCATCGAAGGGGCTCCAGTCGGCTGCAGTCGAGTGTGCGATCAAAACGTAAAAAACGTAGAACATTCCCAAACTATGAATTCGGTTAAGCAAATAAAAAAAAATTTCATACTAAATCTATATTTTCGGTCAATCGTTCCTATGGCAACTATATGATATAGTAGTTCGATTCCAACCAAATTTGATCAGGATGTATGAGACCATCTTTTATGCATGTTCTGTCAGTTTGGTTGAAATATCTCAAACAGCAAAAAAGTTATCCATACTAAGACTTGATTTTCAACTGATTGTTCCTATGGGAGCTATATGATATAGTAGTGCGATTCCAACCAAATTTGGTCAGTATGTATGAGACCATCTTTTATGCATGTTCTGTCAGTTTGGTTGAAATATCTCAAACAGCAAAAAAGTTATCCATACTAAGACTTGATTTTCAACTGATTGTTCCTATGGGAGCTATATGATATAGTAGTTCGATTCCAACAAAATTTGGTCAGTATGAGACCATCTTTTATGCATATTCTGTCAGTTTGGTTGAAATATCTCAAACAGCAAAAAAGTTTTCCATTCTAAGACTTGATTTTCAACTGATTGTTCCTATGGGAGCTATATGATATAGTGGTCCGATCCAAAATCTAAAACAAACTCGATCTGCTCCCAATATAGACGAACCTACATATCAAGTTTGGAGTCTCTAGCTCTTATAGTCTCTGAGATCTAGGCGCTCTTACAGACGGACAGACAGACAGACAGACAGACGGACAGACAGACAGACTGACAGACGGACATGGCTATTTCAACTCGGCTGTTGATGCTGATCAAGAATATATATACTTTATGGGGTCTGCCACGCCTCCTTCTGCCTGTTACGCACTTTTTTTTTTGTGACAAAGTTAATAGACCCCTTTACTTTTTTAAAGTACGGGGTCTAAAAAACGTAGTTGTTGATTGAGATATCTCAGCCAAACTGACAGAATGTGTATCGGAGACGGTTCCATACATGGTGATCAAATTTGTTTGAAATCGGACCACTATATCATACAGCTGCCATAGGAGGGATCAGTTGAAAATCAAGTTCCGGCGTGCCTTACGGCGTTCAAATTAGTATTAGGCAATATACATGTGGCCTAGGAGTACAACTATCCTTTAGCGGTCACAAAGCACAAGGAACAAATGTTTGTCGCGCCTAATAGGCACAAGCACTTGAATTTAACTGAGGTCTTCAGTTGCCCCTTAGTGGCTGAAAGTTCACACGTAAGTTCTTTGCTGATATGTATTTTGGTTTCGTTTATTGAAGTTCAACCTTTATTTGACTTTGGATTCGCGGATTCTTAGTAGTCTTTTTAGTAAATCTATTTATTAAAACACTTAGGATATCCAACCGGCTGCGCCAAAAGCGAAGCTTCTTTGATTTATTTAATAAAAAAATATAACTTAATTAAATGGAAAACATAAAGGAGTTGAAAAACGGAGTTCGAGAAAAATTATAGACTAAATGTTAAATTTCTTGACGGCGCTAAACAAACCTCGGCTGTGAGCGTCTGAAAATTGAGCTATCTGCTCTAACACAAGCAGAGAGATCTTAAGGATTGGAATATTTGGGTGCTAAGAGACAGACTGGATTTGTGAAGCGTCGGGGGATTATGTACGAGAAAATTTAGGCATCTAAGTGCAATACAAATGTTACTATGTATCACTGCGGATGTATCACGAAGGATATGAAAGGCGATCAGGTCAAGTTATATACAGATCGCAAGGTATAAATTTAACAAACAAAAGTGCAAGCAAGACTTTTGAAAACTCACCTGGCTCGTGAGATAAACAGGTTGAAGTGGGGGGGGGGGGAAATTTAAACGATTGGAGCAAATGGGCCCCATTTGGTGGAGCCTTTTGGTATATATTTCTATTTTCTATTCTTATCAAAAATACGCCCCGACACCTCGATCATCAAAATCCGACCACTGTTTCAAAAGATAATAAATTTTGAAATATTTAGTCGCCTTCCCAAAATATCTAGAAACTTTTGATCTACGACTTTTTCGAAAAATCGCTAGTTTAGCGGGAAATCGCTATATATCGTTGGAAAGGTGTTTTGAAGGGCTATTAGGCATACCTTTAAACTTTTTTGCTAGAGTACAAAGGTAAAAAGTTACAGGTGAAAAAAATTTCTATGCCGATTTAAGTAAAATCTACACATCAAATCACTCTAAAATATGTTATATGTTATAGGCAACTTTATTCCGCGTTTTTTGACATATAACACAAATCTGTGAAAATTCGTTCGGGCCAGATATTACTTGTTAACTGAATATACCTTTTACCTTTATAGCCTTTCCTCACTGAAACTACATTTCAGCATTTAAGCATTTTTGTATAGGGTGAAATGTGACATTTGCTCCGAAAATGCTGAAGTGTAGTTTCAGTGAGGAAGGCTATTACACTACTGCATGTACATACATATGTACACTGCTTGCAGCGTCACACAGTGGGGCCATTGCTCATTTTACTTTGCAAAAATCATAACTTTTGAACCAAATGAGATAATTGAAAAATTTTATCGGCAAATGATAGAAAACTCTTCAGCCTATGAAACCCGATAACTCTCTTGTGCAGAACTGTCCCGAGGTACACTAACTTAAAAACGCTTTGGTATTCATTTGTCTAATAAAAAATGTTCAGGGTTTTGTCATGTCCGTGTCCAACTATTTAAGTAAAATCAAAAAAACCAAGGCAACCTCTCATAAAAACATGCGGCTTAATTGCATAGTTCGTCTGATTGTTCCTATGGCAGCTATATGATATAGTCGTCCGATGTGAACCAAATTTGGTCTGGATGTAAAAGAGTACCCCAGATTCATAAAATGACAGATTGGTTCAAATCGGACTAGTATATCATATAGATGCAATAGGAATAAGGTCGATAAATGCAATTCTGATAATTTACACCGAAAAATACATTTTTTCAACAAAATTTTAAAATTTTTTTTTTTTTTTTTAACTTATTGAAAGTAATTTTTGAATATAAAAACCTTTAAAATAAAACAAAACAAATCAGAAATTTTTAAAAATATTTTTTTTAGGTGCCATAAAATTTATTTTTTTCACAAATTTCACAAGTTTCAACTTTGATAGCCCCTTAGTAAGTATCTAGAGGACGTGGCACTTTTCTTAAACACTTATTTCATAGGTTTAAGTTTTTTATCATATGCCGTTACAATTTTTCAATTATCTCATTTGGTTCGAAAGTTATGATTTTTGCAAAGTAAAATGAGCAATGGCCCCACTGTGCGTCATGCGGAAATATACCGCTTGCAAGTATATTGGAAGATCATTATATATTTAGGGTGACTATACATGTTTTAGTCGAATATTAGTCGATATTACCTGTTACTTAAAATAAGATAGCAGCAACAAAGTGTGATAGCAGCCAGAGTTTGAGAGTGCTGGTAGCTTTTGCGCTTGGCTTGAGTGTTTGTAAAAGAAACCAGTGTTGCCAGAAATTTTTTTTTTGCTTGCACAAAAAATAAACACCTTTAACAAAGTTATTTTTCAATTTTTATTATAAAAATACCTTATCAACGATATAAAGATCACATATGTCGCTTCTATCGTTTAAATGATATGAGGTGTCAATTTTAGCGATTTCCCGCTAAACTAGCAATTTTTCGAAAAAGTCGTAGAACAAATGTTTCTAGATTTTTGATCGGGAATAAGTCCGCATTCATCGATTTAAGATATTTCAACGCTTTGATACAAACAAACAGACAAACTGACTTTTCATCTCAATTTCGGAAGGACACTAAAAATTTCAAAATTAATAATAATAATAATAATAAACCAGGAATCGGATTTCGATGATCGAGGTGTCATCCGACGCATATTTTTGATAAAAAAATAGTACAAAATTAAAAAAAAAAATTCAAAAAGAACCTGGTGAGTTTCCAAAAGTCTTAGTATGCACATTTGTATGCTTAACTGATACCTTTAGATCGGTATATAATTCGACCTGATCGGACAGACATGGCAAGTTTTCCATTCTTTATGTATATATTGCTAGTCGCCTTTTGCACTCTTTTTGGTTGAAGGATTTTAAAAAATATTAATTTTTCACAAAATGGCGGACAGTTAAAGTTAAAATTTAGATTTTCACTAAAAAAAAACCCGCCGTTTTTTGGCTTTAAGACGAATAATTTTTATCGAAGAAAACGTTGCAATCAAATACGACAACTTTATGTATTGAATAAGCCGGACAAGTTTCAAAAAGATTGGTTCAGTAGTTTTAATTTCAGTCGTTTACGTAATGGATTCCTCTCGTTCAACGCCCATAGCTCAGTCAATTTTGTCAGGATTGACTTAGGATGTTTTCTTAAATAGTTGTACTTCAAAAAAATGCAAAAAAAAATATATATATTTTCCACAGTTACAACTGGGGGGGGGGGGGTTTATTCGCCGTTAATTCTGCGTAGTTTGGCAATAATTTCATCAAAATCGGTCCAGAAAATCTTGAGTAATCGTGCGAACATGTTTGCAAAACATAGTTTCGAGAAAAACGACTTTAAAGTTTTGACTTCAATTGTATTAAAATGTCATTGCTTCATAAAAATGTCTTTGAATTTTGGAAAATACTTTTGGGAAAATATTTTTCACTATGTAAGCTAAAGAAATATGTATGTTTTAAAAAAAAAATTCTGACCTAGAAGACCCCCTTAAATAATTAACACGGAATTTCGTTATTGTATATTGTATAATTTCCATAATATCCGGGGTGCCACAGAAATCGCTTTCGCTTGAATTTCACTTATATTTGTATGAAATTTAAGTGAAATTCAATCGAAAGCGGTTTCTGTAGCAACCCCGTATATGTACACAGAAAAAAAAAAGCCGTTCTAAAATCAAGCCTAAAATACTTAAATAAGCCTGCATTTTTTAAGTATGTTTCCAGGATTAAGCTGAACAATCAAGTCTAAATCGGGATTAAAATTGAAAATAAGCCCAAATTACTTGATTCTCTCTCGGCCTCTCTCATTTCAACTGGTCTGGTGGCTCAGGGGTTAGAGTCGCCGACCTGTTTGAAAAAAACCTGGGTTCGATTCCACCAGTCAAACAATCCCTTCATTAAAAAAAAATATGTTTTAAAAAAAAGCAATAAATAAAAAATGTTTAAAAAAAATGTTAAAAAAAAAACATTAAAAAAAATATTTAAAAAAAAGTTTACAAATTTAAAAACAAAAAATAAATTTAAAAAAAAATTTAAAAATAAAAAAAAAAAGTTAAAATCAAATGTTAAAAAAAAAGTTAAAAAAACTTTTTTTTTTTTTATTTTAAGAATTTTTAGGATTGAATTCGGGATTGAAAAAATCAAGTATTTCATACTTGGTTTAAGTAAATCCGAGATTACCCCACTTCTGACATCGTTTCGGATTGAATTCGGGCTAAATATCCCGGATTTTTTTTTCTGTGTAGTTTTCAATTATATGTAAATAGTTAGTTTTTAGAAATTAATTGACTTGAGCTTAGGGTATTCTTTAGTCGGTAGTTGTCCACTATAAAATTTCCGTTCGTTCTATTTAAACATATTGGAAAGCAAAGAAAATTGCGGAAGTTAACGCATGCTCGATGGAAATCGTTGCAAATATTGGTTGAGTCCCAAAACAAAACTGTTCTCTTCCAATCCGCCGCTCGTAACTTGGTCGGGAAATGCGAGCTCATTTCTAATTTGAATGCCAAGTTCGGCGAACGTTGAGTCTTGTGAAAATGTTGTGCTCAGCTTGGTGTGAAGCCGTATAAATATTTGAATTGACAATAATAAAGCAGTCCGCGCTCGTTACTTTCGTAACAAATGCCATTCATAACTAAATCAATACAAATATAATAATAAAGATGGAAAAGTTGCATGAATATCAAGGGGTCACTGGTCGATTCCATCAATGGAGAGACAACATAAGAGAAAAGTACAGTAAGAACCAAGAAAATTCAATCAGCTTTTTGGAAAGAGTCAAAAGTACCGCCAAGGATCAACTGAAAGGAAACGCAAGTGCAAATGCGGATTATTCACATATTTATAGGTAAGTCCTACTTTGAAAAAATTTCCTCTGAAACTATGAGTCTAAATCAAATCCTAGCTCCTTCTGAGATAAGGTTTTAAGTTTAAGGCATGATGAAATTATAACAAGGTGATGTATTCTTTTTTCGGGGTCACGACTGTCAGTAAGAAAGCAAACGTCGTAGCAAGCGGTTGTTTCTAACTTTGTTAAAAATGTGTTGCTCAAACTCGGGTCGTTTGGTTTGTATTCCCATAGATATAAAAAAAACAAATGTGGATAAATGCAACAGGAACACTAGAAACTAGAATTTGTAAAAATCATTTCAATGAAGGTGAATACATATATAAATTAGAGCAATGCAAAACGTAAGTTGTTATTATACACGGAAGAAATGCCCTTTGCTCTCAGTGATAATTTGCGTTCGCAAACTGAGTAAATGAGTTAAGAGTTTAGAAAACCAAACAAAACAAGTTTTCCATATATCTATCTCTGTCGTCTCTCTTACTTCAGACTCTCTTTAAGAGCTGACAGCAAAAACGTCGCCCCGAGAGAGAGCGAATACATCACCTTGTTGTAAATTCATCTTTGTTTGAGGTGTTTTAATAAACTGCTTATTTAAAAAAAAAAGTATTTTTTTTCAAATTTACCCCCTTTGTCATGCCACTCTTAGTTTGACTTTGTTATCATAATTTTCTTTGAAATGCTAAGAATATATAAATCAAATTTCAGACCGAAACCTCGTTCAAAAGTTACAGATTTTTTCCGACTACTTTTCTTATGTTATAAAAAAAAGTTGAATCAAAAAAAAAAATTAGTTGAATAAATAAAAACAAAATTTAAATTTGATTAAAACGCTTCTACTTTTTCTCATAATCCTGATGAGTATGCCATTTAGCTAACAAATAAAGTCTCATTAATTTACAAGACTTTGTAGCAGATAAAACAGGACGACCCACATCAAAATCAAAATCGATTATAAGCTGAAAAGTTTTAACCAGCTTAGTAAACAATTCAGAGCAAATGGAGCTACCATGTTTGCAGTTTTCAATTTTTGCACTTTATACGAGCAAAATAAGTTTATTTCGCTCTTTTGTTGCTTAATAAAATACTTTAAAAAATCCGGCACTAGACATGTACGACCAGGGTGTTGTATTTTTCGTAATCAAATTGTATTTAGATTGGAAAAGTATATCCGAATGTAGTTAATAATGTAGGTAATCATTTTTGGCATTCTTAGCTTGGTGAAACATTTCTAAGTCCAAATATAACTAAGTCAACCAAATCAATTGCGATTGTGAGTGCAAGAAATGCTACTTTAAAATCGTTTAAAATCTTTTAAAATCACTTTCCTGTTTATTTTATGGTCTTTGAATGCATGAAGTCCGACGAGCGCAATAATGGGATTTTAAATAATTGAATTCATGTTCTTTTAGAACCCTCAATTGATTGAAATGCGTAAATCCTTTGCTATCGGTTACCCGCTGAGAATCTAGCACACAGCGCATTAGAATGACTTTCCTTTTTATTGGCAGACACAAAACCCGAGCAGAACTAATCCGAGTATCCGCTGCAGTGATGGGCATTGAGTTTTCGTATGCGGCAGAAACAGCTTTTGTGTCCCCAACCCTGCTTAAAATCGGCGTGGAGCATCAGCACATGACACTGGTCTGGGCATTGTCGCCTTTAGTTGGATTCTTTCTTTGCCCCATACTGGGCTCGTTTTCAGATCGTTGCAAACTAAATATTGGACGTCGACGACCATTTATAATTCTTTTATCTATAGGAGTTTTTCTAGGTAATTATGAATATTAAATATTAGTATCCAAATATGGTTTCCCTTTCGACATTATTTAACAAAACTGAGAATTCTCCAAATGTGACAATTTTCTCCTTAACACTTGAGCTGATTGATTAAATGTTAAGCAATAAATTGGGAAAATCCCGTTCTGGTAAATATTGTCGAAGGTGAAAAGTACTTAATGCATTTTAACAATAATTTGTAATTACTTAGGATTGATCTTGGTTCCAAACGGAGAAAACTTGGGATATTGGTTCGGTGATGTGGATCCACATTTGCAAGCTGCTGCAATGAATACGACGTACAATATAACGTATAATTATTTGAACATAATTCCCCACAAAACGACGGCTTCACAATCTACCAATGTGGTTTATTCGAAGACCTCGCATCCTTGGGGCATTTTTTTCACTGTGCTAGGCACTGTTCTTCTTGATTTTGATGCAGACGCCTGTCAAAGTCCATCCAGAGCATACCTGTTGGATGTGTGCATTCCAGAAGATCATGCCAAAGGACTCTCTACATTTACCATAATGGCTGGCCTAGGAGGCTTCTTTGGATATTCCATGGGTGGCTTGAACTGGGATGAAACGGAAATCGGTATGTTGACATCAATTTAAGATATATCAAAAATCAAGTACTCACGAAAGATCTGTAGGGAGACGCCTAGGGGGACATGTAAAGGCTGTGTTTACGATAATTACTTTTATTTTTATCGCCTGTGTGAGCTTCACAATAACCAGTTTTACTGAAATCCCCCTATGGGTGCTGTCGAATTCGGTATCGAAAATGGAACCAAATGAAAAATCCGAATTGGAAAACACTTCCACAAATTATGGAGCTATGAACAATGATGACGAGTATAAAACCAATGAAAGTGTCCTTGAGGTGAGTTTATGCTTTAATTTAAAGTCTATCTGGTAGTCCTGTTACTCTCGGGTAAAAGTTTCCGAGTGAACTCATGTGTCGCACGGAATGTAGCGCATGTAACATACAGCGGGGACCATAAGTATTTTGACACCACTTAAAGTAATTTCTACTCATAATTTGAGCTTACTTCATGCAAAGTTTGGCATCAATGGAAAGGTCATTCGAATTCCTGTTGAATGATTAAAAAATTTTCCTTAACCCATTGAAATTCTAGAATTTTTGTAAACGTCTACTTTTTCAACTTTTTCCTCGGTCTCAAACAAAAAATTATTTGATGTTTCTTCAAACAATATTAGTAGTGACTGCAAATGGCAAAGAAGGCACTTCTTCCTTATTTCCATGCAAAAAGTGCCTTTTTTGCCATTTTCAAAACATTATAAAAAATACTAGCGAAGAGATTTTTGAAAATAAATGTTTGCAGTCACTATTAGATTGTTTGAAGAAATTTTAATGAAATGAATTCGAATGACCTTTCCATTGAGCTTTGCATGAAAATTATGAGTAGAATTAACTTTAAGTGGTGCCAAAATACTTTTGGCCACCGCTGTATTATTCCATAATATAATATATTTATGTAGTTTCCGTCTCATTATACCCGTTACTTGAAAAATAAGTAAAAGGGGATATTGTATTCGTTGCAATGTATGTAACAGGGAGAAGGAAGCATCTCCGACCCTATTAAGTACATACATATATTCTTGATCAGCATCAACAGCCGAGTCGATATAGCCATGTCCGTCTGTCCGTCTGTGCGTCTGTCCGTCTGTGTGAGCGCATAGATCTCTGAGACTATAAGTGATAGAGCAACCAAATTTGGCACACAGACTTTTATGTGGGGTTTATAAAAGTCTGGGGTCAGGTCAAGTTTGATTCTTATTTTTGCCACGCCCCTTTCCGCCTCCGTAAATCGCAAAAAGTCACCACACGAACAGTTTTCAAGATATTACGATTATTTTACTAATTAACGTAAGCTACTGCTATTTCCTAAATCGTAACAAGATCGAACAAATAGAAAGGTGTTAATGGCTGATTAAAGTTTTAAGCAATGTAAGCATGCAATAAAAAATATTTTAAATTTAGTTAAATAAGGAACGGGTATCCTATAGTCAAAAGCTCGACTAGAGCCTTTCCTACTTGTTATATTTTAAAGTTAAATATCAAAGGCAGCTTGAAAAACTTGTTTTAAATCAAACATTCGACATATTTCCATGTATTAAAATGGTTAATGTTACAAGCTTAGTGTAATTGTTAGAATACAAACGGTAAAATTTGGGAGTCAATTTTAAAGAAAATGGTCAAAAATATGTAAATAGTGAATTTAGCGATTTCCAATGACTAGCGGTTTTTTTTTAAGTCATAGAATTTTCCATTCTTTCTGTATATTGCTAGTTACCTTTCGCACCCTTCGTGCTGCTTTCGTCTCAAGCGTGGAATGCCGACCACAGTGCACTATGGGACGAAATCCGAAAAATGTAATATTTATTAATAACTTTTAAACCAAGCTAGATTTTTGAATGCGGTTTTCTTATCTATGTTATGTACACACTCAGAAATATTTTTGGAAAAGTGGGCGTGCCACCTACCCCGCCCTTTATTTTTTTTTTTTGTATCGGTAACAAGTAAGCTTATAATTTTTGATCCAAATGACAAGCTATGACCAAGGTGAATTTATATATGGTGATGTATTCGTTTGACGTGCTCTCTTTTTCGGGGCACAAACGTCATTATGAAAGCAAACGTCAGAGTGACCGGTTGTATTAAATTCTCTGAAAAATGCTCCGTGTGTGTAAATTGTGTCGCTCAAACTCGAGTCGTTTGATTAGTGTTCCCAGAGATATAAAAGCAAGACAAATATGGATAAATGCAACAGGAACACTATTAGAAGCCGATAATAGAATTTGTGAAAATCATTTCAATGAAGGTGATTTTATACATTATAGCAAAGGAAAGCGTAAGGCTTTGCGGCCAAACGCAGTTCCTCAAAATAGGTTGCTATCATACACGGAAGAAATGCCCTCTGTTTTCAGTGATAAATGAGTGAAGAGTATAGAAAACAAAACAAAACAAATTTTCTATATATCTATCTCTGTCGTCTCTCTCACTTCAGACTCTTTTTGACAGCTTTGCCCCGAGAGAGAGCGAATACATCACCATATATAAATCCACCTTGGCTATGACCTTGTGTGCCCTTATAGATGGTTGAGAGCATAAAATTAAAAAAAACAAAATTTGGTTCGGGGATTTTGACACGCCTACTTTTCCAAAAAAATTCTAAGGGTATACATAGCACTAGAAAAAAAACCGCATATCCGCAATCATAATATCCGAAGTAGTTTTCGATTTAATAATAAATACATCAAAAACTGGTCAAAAACCTCAAAATACCTCATACTACAAGCGATCAAATCTGCATTAAAAAATGGTGAGGTTACGTCCTAAAAAATTAATTTGCGCAGATTATGGCAAATTGTTCACATTGAGACAAATTGCATTTAAATAACAATGAGTCGGTCTACGACATACAGGTGGACGTACGTTAAGCATCTTTGCTAAATTCTTCCACAAAGTTGATATTTCTTTCCAAGAAATTAGCTTTCAAAACATTATCTAATTTTACAAAATGTTAATAGAACACGCACAAATACAGAATACTAGTACAACGAACACATAGTACAAAGCCGTATAGTTGGTATCCGTTTTAAATTTTATAAAAAAAAAAAGATTAGCCTTTGAGATATATTAACTTGAAAATAGGCTCCAAAAATGTTGCAATTTTAACGCTCGTGCTTTTCGGATGCAACAGCTGACTTTAACAGCAGTTAGGTTTAACATTGGTCTGTTATATAACATTTTTGGTACTGAACTTTACAGTTTGAAGTTTTCTTAAGATGTTAACCCAAAAAAAATAGTAATATTAATACTTTGATATAATCACTAAAAATTAGATTTTTAGTGCAGTGATAGGCTAAAAGCATAACATTTTCTTAGTAATGATTTGTTAACGTGGCCATTTGAGACGACAGGTTAATTAATAAGTAGTCAAATCTCAATTCTAGACCGTTTTGGCATACTTTTGATATAATTAAATTTCTGTTGTTGTTTACTTAATAATATTGAATTTTTAATTTTATTTTATGCTTTTACTTGTATAAAGACAACATCTGTGGCGGCACCGGAACAAGTTTTTGCAAATAAGGAGAATATTGGTGAAACGTCATTCACAGTGAATCAAGAGCCTTCGATGCACCGAATTGAATCCGCAACGGACTTCCCTGCGCCCCAGAATAGCGAGGAAGTCCAATCCCTATCGCACTATTTACTCTCTATCGTGTACATGCCCTACTCCCTGCGCATAGTTTGTCTTACAAACCTCTTCTGCTGGATGGCGCACGTTTGCTACTCGCTCTATTTCACCGACTTTGTGGGGGAAGCGGTCTTTAATGGGGATCCGAGGGCAATGGAAGGAACAATACCACAACGAAGATACGAAGAGGGTGTTCGCTTCGGATGCTGGGGTATGGCGATGTATTCCCTGTCCTGTGCCTGTTACTCACTGGTTATAGATAAGCTTATCCAACGATTTAGGTATTATTTGTAACTATACGTGTTTTACTGCTTGAAATGAAACGTTTATCTTTACATTTTATAAAGGGCAAAATCTGTGTACGTTGGAGGACTTCTCTTCTATTGCGTTGGAATGACCCTAATGGCGTTAACCCGAGCTAAATTCAGTGTCATTATGTTTAGTTGGACGGCAGGTGTAATGTACTCTACGCTCTTTACCATGCCTTACCTGCTGGTGGCTCATTACCATTCCCTAGACACAGTAAGTAGCAAACAGATGGCCAAATTCAATTACTTATAAGCTATAACTGCCTCCAAAGAAAGAGTTGATTCCTCTTTTTGCCGCTTGCTTTCATTAATTCTTGTAAAAAAACGGTATTTTCCATGGTTAAAAAAGTGGGCAAAGCTTAAACTTTGTATCATTTTCTTTTATTTAAGATTAAAACCATATTTAAAGGATATTTAATAAATATTAATAATTTGCAGAAAAAATGTGTATAACAAGTGTAATGTCCGCAATAGAATAAAATGAAGATTTTTGTACAATGATATGGTCATATATTCCACTCAATTTTTTTGTATTTGGATATTTCTCGTTAATTATGCAAAATCGTGTTCAATTTTTGGTAACGTCCCCGTCGGTACTTTCAGCGAGCTTAATTTTTTTTTAACAGTAATGCTTTTGTCCTTAATTATGTTTAAAAGTACTCCCAAAGAACTGCATAATCCAGAAAATTGCATTCAAATTTACCGATCTGATCGGGAGCTGTATCAGTTTTAACCTGAAAATACACGTGAAAATGTAATGTTCGCAACACTGGATTAGCCCATATGCATTAATAATATTATTATCTACCCGAAAAATGCTAAAATTAATATTTTTCTTTAATTTTCAGTTTGAAGTTGACGGCAGCGGTTGCGCAAAACTGGGATCAGGAGTGCGGGGTTTAGGTACCGACGTCGCCATTGTCAGCAGCATGGTTTTCTTAGCCCAGTTCATTCTCTCAATGTGTATGGGAACAATTGTTAAACTTGCTGGAACAACAACAGCTGTTATCAGCACTGCCAGTTTTTTAAGTTTCTGCGGAGCTTTGTCGGCAACAAAAATTGTTTACTTAGATCTATAAAATCCTTACTAATAACATAATATGTATCTATTAATAATAACATTTGTCGTTTGTTGATTACTGATGAAAATAAACCAATTTCATATCTGTGAGTTATACTTCATTTATTACCTGGATGCCAACATTAAAAGAACAACGTAGAAACGGTATTATTATTCAAGCCTGTTCCGGTTTTTACTTTTGGCAAGATTTTGCGGACTGAATTCACTTGACATTGAGCTAGTGAGTTTGATTTCGGAAGGGATAAATCAATGCTTAGTGTAAAAGGAAATTAAAAGCAAAATATTCATAAAATAGCAGAATGCTTTAGGAATAATGTTGCATCATAATTTTTTATTCATAATACCCCAAAACCGATAAGACTCAAACCTAAAATGTTTGTCGGATTTGCTCGACCTGTTCTAGTTTCCGTGAAAGTGAATCGGCTATTTATTAGGGCTGCCATTGTGTGTGAAAAAAGCGTAAATATTCTGGTACATATTTTTAACCACAATTTAAGTGCTTTTAAGCATTGCGTAGAATAAAGTTTTTAATTTCTGGTTTTTTTTTAATGCAAGTTTGGACACAACTGTTTGTAATTTAATGCAAAAAAGAGGTGTACTCCATTTCTCAATCGTTAGTAGAAAATCCCATCGGAAATGTTTTAAGGAAGCAGATCATTTCTGCTTTTATACTTTTGACACCTGTCCTGACTTTGCTCGCCGTAAGGCGCGAACCTAGTTCTTTAAATGCCTAGAAATGCAATTTTAATTTTTTGCGACCATTTGTATCATATTGGGATTCTTAAAAACGATGTAAAAAACGTGTTTGAGTATACAATTAATGTTTAAAAACTAGTTTTTATTTGTTCTCTTTCGTTTTGGAATTTAATCACCTACATATCTGTTAAAATAAAGACAACAAACCATTTGGTTTTATTCAGAGCTCGCAAATAACAGTTAACACTTTCAGCGTGTCAGAAAATAACAGTTTCTTAACTGAAGGCGAATTTGTTAGTCGAACGTGTTCGTCGAACACAAATCTGTTTGACACTAACATTGACTAACATTGGTTGCCGAACATCATTTAAAAAAAAATTGAATCGAGTAAGCATGGAAGCGCAAAGCAACAAAGTCATAACAATACATGATTGCCTAAAAAACAAAAAATATTCATTCTATATTTAAATATGACAATAAATTTAATAAGTCGGGATGCAGCGTATGTGGCATAAAACAAAAGCAACATGAAGACACTTTGGCCTGATACTTTTGGGTTTTGCTCATTTGCTAACAGTTATTCCGGGAGCACTCGCTAAAAATCGTTTTTTGATTGTTATGGGTGGACGGAAAAATTTGTTTTTCTGAAGGAAAATACTGAACAGTGAGCACAAACGAACAGAAAAAAGTGTTCCGATCAGTGCGAAAGCGTCTGCGTCAATGTTTTTCTGATTTTTCAGTGAGCAGATCGAATTGCATATAAGTGTTTACTGTTTTTTTTTTCTCACAATTATATACTTTTGATCTTTATAAATATCGTAATGTTATATGTTTGGTAAACTAAAATTATTTCTTTTTGTATTTAAAAAAAAGAGGTGAAGAGAAGCATCGCTGTGTTGACTAATAAGAAAACTTAGTTGAAAACAAATTTGTTAAGCTGTTTTATCATTGTCAGACTAGAAATATTTCAGACCGCCCTCGTACTACATTTTCGAAAAATGTTTTCATTTGGATATAATTAATGATATCCTCAACTTAAGTAGCTTCTTTAATATAATTTGATGAATTTGTGCCGATTATTTTAAATTACTTGGCGTGTTTCGTGTGTTGTATGAAAATATCTTAAATTTCATTGAGCCAAAGTCTGTGTGTATGTTTTGTTTAAATGTGATAATTTATAAAACAAAATCGATTTTCGGACATGTGATATTTTATAATTTCCGGCTCAATTAATTTGAAAAAGAAAAGATCTGTTCATAAAAAGAATAAGTCAGCAGCACTTTTTGGAGGTGTTAAAAAACGTATCATTTATGTGACAAACATAAAATCACAATTATCATACCCAATAATGTTACTTATACAAAAGAAGAACATTTTTAACTGCTCAGTATATAATGTAAGACATGAATCTTAAAAAAAAAAGGAACGAATTTTTTTAGTTTTTAAAAATATTTTTACTTTTAATACATTTTTAAAATTTAAAGATTATGTATAAGTTGCCGTGGCCTAGGCTCAGGGTATATTACTGTCGAGTGCACTCGACTGATCCGCTTGTTTTATTTACTTATTTTAGCAAACTCTCGGCTGCAAACGTTTCAGAATTTATTAAAAATAAATTAAGTTCACTCACAGACAATATTATAACACAAATCTTAAACAACATCGGCCCAAGGACTGATCCTTGTGGAACTCCACGTCTTTTATATACTAAGGACGAACACCTATTTTACCAAACTCCGGATTGACATCTATTAGCTAGGTATGTCGACAAGAGTCTAACTGCTGTATCAGAGAAATTATTTATATAGATTGCAGGGCTAAGTGCATAAAATTGTGTGTTCAACTGGTCGATTGCTTTGCTATAGTCAAGTAGCCAATCTAACCTGAAAATAAGTTTGTGAGCCTGTTATACACACATAAGAAAACATAACATTTTTATAATATTTATTTGCATATTTTAGTAGAAAATTTAGTTTTTAAAAGGGAAATGCTTGAATGTTTAATTACAAGCTCACACAAATGGCAAGAGGTTGAGTTAAAATCGAGGGCACGTTTCGAATTTCAATATGTACGTATTCTTTTCTCATGCTTTAGTATTCATCGCCTTCATCGACTTCGGCCGTGGAGTCTATTCCCACCTCTTCGTAGTCCTTTTCGAGTGCGGCCAAGTCCTCGCGAGCCTCAGAGAATTCGCCCTCCTCCATGCCTTCTCCAACATACCAATGGACAAATGCGCGTTTGGCGTACATAAGATCAAACTTATGATCCAAACGAGCCCAGGCCTCAGCAATAGCCGTCGTATTGGACAACATGCATACAGCTCGTTGAACCTTGGCCAAGTCTCCACCTGGCACCACGGTGGGTGGTTGGTAATTAATACCGACCTTAAAGCCCGTCGGACACCAGTCTACGAATTGGATGGAGCGCTTCGTCTTGATTGTTGCGATTGCTGCATTAACATCTTTGGGCACCACGTCGCCTCGATAGAGCATACAGCAGGCCATGTATTTTCCATGTCTTGGATCACACTTGACCATCTGGTTGGCGGGCTCGAAGCAGGCATTCGTTATTTCCGCGACAGTTAATTGCTCGTGATAAGCTTTTTCAACGGAAATTACTGGCGCATATGTGGCAAGAGGAAAATGAATGCGTGGGTAGGGAACCAAATTGGTTTGGAATTCAGTTAAATCCACATTGAGTGCTCCGTCGAAGCGCAACGAAGCTGTTATGGAGGAAACAATCTGCCCAATTAAACGATTTAGGTTCATGTAGGTGGGTCGCTCAATGTCCAAATTGCGACGGCAGATGTCATATATGGCCTCGTTGTCAACCATAAATGCACAGTCGGAGTGCTCCAGAGTGGTATGGGTGGTCAAAATCGAATTGTACGGCTCAACAACAGCTGTCGAAACCTAGGAAATGCGTTATTGATCAATACGTTCTAATTACTATTATTTTTTCAACTCAAGTTTGCTTTCTTTAAGTTTAAGCAAAGTTCTCTCATCGATTATGTACCGAATTCAGGGTACCTCATGCGAACTCCAAATACTTTTGCAGGATTTGGGAAGAAGACAAAAAAACCAAGTATAGAAATATGAATTAATATAAGAATGGAAAAATTTAAAATTGGAATTGAAAAAATGAACAGACAAATTCCGTGTTCACCAGAACAAATCGACAACAGAAAATCGATGAAATTTGCATGATTATTCTGGTGAAATGCAGTGATTAGCAATCATGATTTCAAATTTTGTGATGTATGATGACTGAAAATTCATCACCAAAATAGTACGCTGAAATTCTGTGATTGTGATGCTTTGTTATCGAACAAACAAAATACATGATTACTGATTGATTAGTTCTGGTGAACACGGCCAATATTTTTGCTGGGCTTCCTAGTTTTTTTTCTTAAATTCAGGTTCTCGCTTAGTGCTCCTAACTTTCAAACATCCAACTTTTGGAATTCTAAGAAACACTTTTCACAATTCTTGTAGGGAATCAGACTTTAAGAAAGCACTAAGTAGCTTTCGTTAAACTGAAAGTTATATACGTACTTGTGGAGCTGGATAGATTGAGAACTCCAGCTTAGACTTCTTGCCATAGTCAACTGATAGACGCTCCATAAGCAAGGAGGTAAATCCGGAGCCGGTTCCACCGCCGAATGAGTGAAATACTAAGAATCCTTGAAGACCCGTGCATTGATCAGCCAGCTTGCGAATCCGATCCAACACAATATCGACAATTTCCTTGCCGATAGTATAGTGACCACGGGCATAATTGTTAGCAGCATCCTCTTTGCCGGTGATCAGCTGTTCCGGGTGGAACAATTGCCGGTATGTTCCAGTGCGCACCTCATCCACAACCGTGGGCTCCAAGTCAACAAACACAGCTCGGGGCACATGTTTGCCGGCGCTTGTTTCACTAAAGAAGGTATTGAAGGAGTCGTCGCCACCGCCAATAGTTTTGTCCGAGGGCATATGACCATCGGGTTGGATTCCATGCTCCAAGCAGTAGAGCTCCCAGCAGGCGTTACCAATCTGAACGCCAGCCTGTCCTATGTGAACTGAAATACACTCCCTCTGAAATCAAATCAAAAAGCGAAACACATTACTTCCATAAATATCAATGGTCCCATTCTGGTTTTCTATGCTCAGCAGACCGTGCAGCGCGCTGCTTTAATTGTGTTTGAGGCTACAACATTTTTAAGGTACTCTACTAAGGTAATCAATATTTATATGTTTTCTACACTCAGAAAAAAATCAAGATTTCCGTACTTAAACGTGGAATATAAAACAAACGATCTCAAAAGCTGAATGAGTTCGAAATTTCCAAAACTGGGAAACCTTCCCGGAAATCTTAAAATAACATTTTCTATAAGTACGTTTAAGGAATAATTTAATCTATAAAGGATCGAATCATACTTCCCGCAAAATGTACTTGTTTCTAGTACAAAAAAAAAACATTCTCATATTTTAATCCATTTTAATCTTGAAAAAGAGTAGCTAAAAGCTCTGTTGTTTCTAGGAGTATTTCAACAAAGCTCAGGGATTTAATACTTGGCATGGTCTTATGGTATATATTCTGACTAAGTTGGGCTAAAATCTGAATATTTAGTGTTTCCAAAACAATTTAGACATCTTTTGCTTAAGACATCACCCAATGAATCAGTTATTATTTTTTCTATTATTTTATCAGAACACCATATAAAAGCTTTAAATAGAATTAATTGAATTAGTTATGAATGTCTTAAGTTAATTCATTAATCCTTTATTTAGTTCTAATTAATTATTCAGAAACATTCGATTATGCTCATTCAAAGTAGATCATTAACTTGTTTAACATCAATAAGTGAAGCAATCTTTTTCCTTGACATTTCATTTTATTTAAAAGTTAATTATCAGCGCATTAAAAAAGAGATACAAAAAAGAGGTATATAGGCAATAGTTTGCAAATTACAGAAACAAATCTGCTCGAATACTTTCAAAAGAATATTTTATTATGTTGTATGTATTTTTCTTGTGCATAAGTAATATCTATCGGGTATAGTAATATTAAAATTATGAGAACCAAAGATCCTCGTAGCCTTCATGAGATTACCCAAATATCACTATCCTAAGGAATCTTCTAGCAGTTAACTCACCATATTTATTGAATATCCCAACTTTTGTTTGTAATGAAACACAGCTGAATATCGACTAACCGAAGCTGCGATTGCACGAGCTATTTATAGGCGACGCACTTCGGAAGCGGGCAAGTCTTGAGCGCACATAAGCCCATATATAGTATGTGTACGAGGGATGTTAAGAGACTTGGCGTAAATTCTTGATATGTATGCTCTCTAATTTTTATTTAGTAAAACCGACGCAACAGAGACTGTCATCTGTTGGAACACGCATCTTCTATGTAAAATTGGCAATTAAAGTACAATTGGAAGTTGACAAGGGCGTCGGCAGGGTGGGGCAGGGGGGCCGTAGCCCCCCTTCACTCATTACTTTACATTATTTAGCTTTCGAAATCCAACCAGAGCACAGAAACTTGGGCAGAAATTCAATATTTTATTTCAATAGAGAACTATTTGGGACATTTGAAATTCATAGTATTACAATTTGCAGCCCTGCGATTTTACGAAGCCCTGAAAATCAACGAATATTTTACCGCATGCTTTCATTTCAAATCTTTATGAAGTAAAATCTACGTCGAATTTGAAAGAAAAACAAAATGGAAAACAAAGTTGAAGGTATATTATAAGTGTTATCATGCATTACTTGTTTTATGTGATTTGTCTTCGTTTTATGTCCTTTGGTTAAGTGATGTATTTTAGCAATTCTATCCTAAAACTTGTTGTGTTCCGTGGAAGAAGGGTATAATTGCTTGTAGTTGGTTGCAAATTCTATTAACGCATTGTTAATCGTCAATAGTATTTAATAAGATGGAATTAGTATTTTTTGCCCGTTTTTGGCCTTTTTCGTGTAAAATCACATGTTGCACTTGTGAATTTATGCGAAAAATTCATATTTTTTTCCGGAGTCAGGTGATGAGGGGGTGAAGATATACGGGGGTGCCACAGAAATCGCTTTCGCTTGAATTTCTCTTCAATTTCATTTCGCTGTGCCACAGGTCAAATCGCAGAATAAATTTACGCGTATTAAATTAGCGCTAAGATCGCTGGCGTCCGATGCTGCCACCTAGTCCGATTCAGATCTTCGAAGTCAGGGTCAGCGATGCCACATTTTTTAGTCACAATTCGAAGTAAGGTATTTAAAAAAAATATATGGAACCACTTCAGTTTTCTTTAAATTAAGCATTACAAAAATAGCTCTTTTGAGGTAAATCAAGTTTTACCGAAAAAAGCCTTTAACTTATTGTGCAATTTGTGAAAACATTTTTCACGAAGAGCTGCCAGACTAATGACAGACAATTGCTAGAGTTGTTGAGTAATTTTCATTTTTTCGCGCCAATTACTTTTAAATTTTTTTCACCTAAACAAAAGCAATCACTGCATAAATAAATTAAATTATTTTAATTAAAACTACAAAAAATTAAAAACCTATTGTACTGCAATTATTAACTTAAAAAAGTTGCTAAACAAACCCTTGGGTAATTTAATCTGAGAAGGTGTCAGCCCTTAGCAGCCTAGTTCGAAAAGGTTGGTGAAATTGCTAAAAAACATTAAATCATTCGAAGTTCTGTGGCACCTCGGAAATTTCCGTGCGGATTTGCTTTCTGCGGAATTCAATTTCGCTTGCGATTCTTGCGATAGTGCCTGTCACATTGAATTCGTTTCGCTGAAAAACATTTAAAAGTAATTGGCGCAAAAAATAAAAATTACTCGACAACTCTAGCAATTGTTATTTTTTTAATGCTTAATTAAATTCTGACTAAAAAATGTGTCATCGCTGACCCTGACTTCGAAAATCTAAATCGAACTAGGTGGCAGCATCGGACTCCAGCGATTATAGCGATAGTTTAATACGCGTAAAATTATTCTGCGATTTGACCTGTGAAACAGCGAAATGAAATTCAAACGAAAGCGATTTCTGTGGCACCCCCGAATGATTACAGTCCCTGATTTTTTCACACTTTTTGGCGGTTTTTGAGAAAACGCCCCTTTTTATTTTTTTTAATTTTCAATATATTGTAGTTTATACATTTTTTTTTATATAAAAACGGGGTCAAAAGTCACGGAATTGCTAAGTATAAAAAACTTTTTTGTTTCTGGAGATATCTCAACTAAACTAACAGATTGTATGTTTGGGTCTGTCTCTTACATCCTGACCAAATTTGGTCAAAGTCGGTTTACTATATCATATAGCTGCCATTGGATCAATAGGATGCAGATTAACCTTTAGTATGAAAAACTTTTTTGTTTCTTAAGATATCTCAACCAAACTCACAGATTTTATGTTTCTGTTTCTTAGATCCTGACCAAATTTTGTCAAATTTGGATTACTATATCATATAGCTGTCGTAGGAACAATCGGATGCAGATTAACCTTTAGAATCAAAAACTCTGTTCTTGTATGAGATTTCATAACAAAATTCACAGATCAACTCTTTCGCCAAATTTAGCTTTTTCCCGCCAAATCCCTAAATCTGACTTTTAGCCAAAGTTCAATAGCAAGGAAGAAACATTAAAGCCGCGGACAGCGGAAGTTAAATATTTTCGTATTTTTATAAAAAATGTTATATTATTTAAATTTGTTAAACTGGACAACTAAAGACTTTCTTTTCAATTTTGCGAGCGAAGCGAGCAGGGGGCGGAGTTCCCTAGTATGTTATAAATGTATGGGATTTTGAATTTGTAGTCTTTTTCTCGGAAACTTGGATTAAATTACGAAGTAGAAATAAATAATGAGTAAATAAATAAAACAAATTAATTTTGAGGCATCAAATTAAAACACAAATTAAAGATCACCACTGATGGTTTCCTAAATTGATTGGCAAACGCCTAATCAATCAGAAAAAACATTTTATGAAACAATTGCTTAAGTTTTGGGTTAAATTAAAAGCCTTTCTGTAACTGATTTTCCTATATTTTAAACATAATTATTTAAATATATACACCTGCCATTTACTTTCTTTTTTTAATCACATTCTACCAAGTAAGGGCTCTGTAATCCGGAGAACGCAGCCGCTGAATACTCTTTTGTGACACAACTGAATTGTAAAAGGAATATCAAAGTTCCAAACCCGATGATAAATCGAACACGTAAAACTTAATTATCTACCTCTTAAACCCACATCCGAACCGATCTCCCGTCCCTATTAATGGTTTATTCGGAACAAAAAATATAATATAATATCATATTCACACATTTTTTTGTAATATTATACTTTTTTAACTTGATATAAAACAAGCATAGTAATGATAATAAAATCATAATTTTTATTAATATTTAAAAAGAAAATGGGCTTTACTAATAATATTGGATAATAATATTGGAGAACTGTTGACCAAGTTTTGAACCAGAACGAGCTTGAACCATTGAAACCAATCTTCTTTAAGAAATCTTTATTTACATAAGAAAATACATCAACTTTATTTTTCGACTCCTATTTCTGTTTATTATCAAGAATTGATATATTGTACTTTAAATGGCATCATAGCGCCTGTCACATTTACGAACTCAAAACAGTAATGACCTTTTTTTAAATTACTAAAGGTACGGTATATTTAAATTGGACAGTGAAAGTTCAGTTGTTCATCACTGCCTACAAATCCAGAAAAGTACGATTCCATTACTGCACGTACTACAGAAGTTGGAAAACACGTAGCATGGCTGCAATAGTCTCATGAATACATAATTGAGCCCACAAATGGTCAGTGAATACATACCGAAAAGAGTGTGTAGTATATCTAGTGAAAAGTTAGTGATTAAAGTATACCCTGTATCCAGATCTGGACTATATGTTAGCTCGTCGATAAATATGAACGGTATAAACGCATTTACAATATGTATATATTCTAATGATATTCTGAAGATACTCCCTTCGACTTGTTGCATATGTTATCACAATTCTATAACCCTTTCAACCCACTTTAGCTGAGTACAGGGTATTAGGAAACAGTTATATTTACTCATACATTGTCAATCGCACTACAAATCTTATGCATCGAATTTTAACTCATACGATCGGGGCTTAAAACATACTCGTTGGTATAACCAACGTTCATTTGAGTTTTGTTAACGCTTACATGCAAATGTTGTGGCCAATTGGAAAAATGAATCCGAATTTTCTAATTGTATTCGCGTATGTGTGGTACATTGTTGCAAGTGCTAATGCAGCGGATATATCTTTTAGCCAGGATACATATGCGGACGCCTTGCACAACTCGCATAAAACCGACTTCGGTGCGTACAAAAGTATAAAAATGTATAAGTGTCAAGTGATCAATAAAATATACGAAAATAAAGTATTATAATAAGGCGTATCATGGAAATATCTTTCAAACAAGTTTAAACTCTAAACCAACTTCCGGTGAAACAAACTTAGGGCAGTCGGAGCTCGACAACAAAAAACTGACTCCTTAACTTTTCGAAGAAGTGACCGAATAAATAAATCCCTATTTTATCTGTGTACCGGGATCTTTAACTAATATTTTGCAAAGCCAATCGAACCAACTTTCACTAGAGTTTGTTGTAACTCCCTGAATGCATAAAAAGAGTAAATTGTGATTTTAATACTCTCGATTAGAGATGGGCGCAGGCCTCATTTTTCAGGCCCGGCCCGACCCGAGCCAGAAATTCCCGATGGAAAAAAGGCCCAAGCCCGCCCGATACTTTTGTTATAAAGCCCGAAAAAAATAAAAAAAAAACCAAATTTATTTAAAAATAAAATCTTTTCCAATTTGGAACTTAGCAAGCCTGGTTATTTTTTCGTCGTCGTACCAATAATTGAACTAGCTTATTAAGTCATTCGTGATCTTTATCTTTCTAAAATGCAATAGATTTTGGTGTGTTCCGGGCTTTCGGACTTTGAAGTTAGGCCCGAGCCCGTCCCGGCCTGACCCGAAATGAAATTTTTCGGTCCGAACCCGACAATTTTGTAAAAGGCCCATGGGTCCCGAGGTCCGACCCGACCCGTGCCCATCTCTACTCTCGATGACGATAATATACAGACCTTTTTCGCTTTCACTTTCGTTAACATTTAACGAACTGAATTCACTTGACATTCTGCTAGAGAGTTTGAAATCGAAAGGGATAAGTAAATGATTTCAAACAAAATATTTATCAAATACTTTAGTGTTTTAGTTGCAATGTTGCACAACAGACAACAATTTATATTATCTTTTATTATTATTTTGAATCTTGAACGTCTGTCGGACTTGATCGACCTACTCTATTTCCCGAAAGTATTTCTGAACATTAATGTATGCTAAGATATTAGTAAATACCTCTGTAAATGTTTGAACTAGACAACAATTAGAGTATATCAAGTATCGCATAAAATGAAAAATGCAAACCCTTTGTATTTTAAGTTCAAGTTTGGCCAGAAATGTGTTTGTCCAAATGCAACAAAACAGAATGGTTATGTAAACAAACACTGTATATCAATGGACAACTCTGCAAACAAATATTTCTCAAAATATTTCTATGCTGCATTATTAAAAAAACATTCGCAGCTTGAAAATCTGATGACAACGCTTGCGAAAAAATTTTTGGTATGAATGGATTATTTTCAAATTGCAAACCAAATTAATTCTTTTGGCGTTAACGACGCGTCGTAAAATTTTCCAGCACTGTTCAGCTGAAAAGTATGCAGCACAATATCAGAGCAGAGAAATTCGGTGGGCAGGAAATTTAAGGGAAATTCAGGCAACATTTTCGGATTGAAATTCACAAAATATAAATGAAACCCGGATAATATACATTTATCAAATAATCAGGTGTGTTACGGAAATCACTTCCACTTCAATTTCACTTAAATTTCAATAAGATATAAGAATAAGTGCTCAATCCGCTGTCGTCCGATGCCATGAGAATAATGTCACATTTTTTGTCCGAATATTAGAATTTAGAGCTGTCGAGTAGCTTTTATTGTTTGTCGCGCCAATAACTTTTAAATTTTTTTAAGCTATACGAAATCAATTATTATATAAATAAATAAAATTATATTAATTAAAAAATAAATAAAATAAAAACCTATTATTCTGCAATGATAAATTTAATAAGGTGGTAAAGTTTATCAGTCGTTTCGCTCAACATTTTTCAGGGAATTAGTCTGTGTAACAGAGAAAGGAAATTGAAGTCAGATTCAAGTGGAAGTGATTTCTGTAGCACACCTGATAGTTTCTAATTTGACATTAATTTCTATTCATTTTTCGTCAAATTCTTTTTTCAATAGTTATCAAACACCTTATTTAAATATTGAAAAAACTGGCCCATGATGGAATTATAATTACTATAAGACCTTAAAATACTATTGTTCCCTTGATTTGATTATTTTGATTGTAGTAGACAAACATTACTTTAATTCCAAATGATAGGTTCTGTCGAAGTTTGAATTTAAAGTTCAGTTAGCAATCAACAAGAGATAAATTCTGTCGTTGCAATAAATTTTAAATAATTCAATTATTTAGTGAATATAATTTGTAATTTAATTATGTAATGTGGTATGTATTAACCTGCATAACTGCTTAACCTTTTTAAATTAGATGCTACTGGGGGAGGATATGATTACAACCCACCAAAGGATATAAGCTACCTGCCACCAGCCACGTCACCACCGGCTCCTGCATACGGTCCTCCACCAGATTTCAGTGGAGGAGGCTATGATTACAATCCACCAAAAGACAATAGCTACCTGCCACCAGCTCCATCACCACCTGTATACGGTCCTCCGCCAATATATAATTATCCACAGGCACCTTTTTATAAGCCAGCACATCCTATACCGTATCATTCACATGATTCTTTTTTAGCCAAACTAAAATCAAAAATAAGTCTTTTTACCCTTGGAAAAATAGTTTTAAAACTGTTGATATTCAAAAAGATTGTTAAATTTATTGGAATAATTTGTTTGCTGCTCGTATTACCAAAGCTGAAGAATTTATTTCACGATAATATGAGTGTTGAAGATGAAGGAATGAACAGCAAACACGTGGAGACTGATAAAGGTAAGAGTATTTGGCAGAGTATCAAATCGAAACGAATATCGGTTTCAGTTACGGTTTATGTTGATTTCGCGTTTTGGTAATCGGTTACTCAAAATATTTGTATATCGCTTTCGAAACGGTTAACGGTTTTATGTATGTTTCGGTTTTGAAATACCGGCGTGATTCCGGCAAAAAAAAGTTGTAAATTTAAAAATTTTCTTTGATGTTTACAAAGAAATATTTAATTAGATCGATACTTAATTTATATAAAAATCAATATCAAAATTAGTAATTAATAATTGGATTTGTATGCTTGATTGATCCGAAACTAAACGATACACCTAAATCTGTTATTATGGTTTTAATAATTTCGGTTTCGGTAAAAATAGTTTCGTCTCGGTATCGGTTTAATTTCCGGTTACCGATTTGAATAAATTATTACCGCCAACGGTATGGTTACGATTTTAATCCCTGGTAATTAGATTATTCATTCAGAAATTAAATGGCTTTTAATCTTTTCTTTTCAGAAAAATTGGAAAAACAAATAAATGATGTTTATGAGTTTATAACAAGCTCGATTCAGGATTTTGAAGAGAAATATACGTAAAACGCAAGCTGTTTTTATAATAACATATTTATATTTTTCGAAGTATTATTTATTTATTTAAAATGAACAATATATATAGTTTTCAAATACATAGCAAATGCAAATGCTCACATATCTGAATTTGATTTTCTTTATAAATTCTGTACTTTGCGGATTGAAAATAAAGAAAGCAGAGTGGTATTCAATGATTTTATTTTTTTTATGAATTCCAGACGTAACAAACTTAAGACATTTAAGTTGGATTCTATAGCGGAAACAAAATGGAAAGTATTCAGAAGTATTTGGTTTACAAAAAAATTATTAGTACTTGTACTTGAATTCCAGACGGAACAGATATTGAACATTAACCTGTGCTATATCGTATACAATAAACTCATTATACAACAACGATGACTGAAAGTTATCATTCGTGACAGCCTTTCCAAGAGGTATTTCAACACCATCATCTCGAATGATGGACTCTTTTGGATCTGGCATAGTGCGTCCACGGCCATAACAGCTATGTTTATTCTTAGGCAACTGTGTAACATATTTAGCTGCAGTACACTCCATCATATCGCCCAATGCCACTTCCGAGAGAAGCATCAGTCCTGTAGAGTTTTGCTGGCTGGTACAACAATAGTTTGCCGATTTGGACACCATATCTGCAAAATAGATTCCCTTGCCGAACATATAACCAGTAGGTGGTGCTTCCGGTGGTGCAATTTTTAAGCCATGGGAGAGTATGCCAACAAAGTTTGTAAGTCGTGAACCGTGCCATAGCAACTTTCGATTGTGCAGCTTCTTAAACGGCTTAAAACGACGAGCTTCACCTTGACGAGCTACCTTGAATATGTCGATAATTTCCAGTTCATATGAACTATGCGTAGAGGCATGTGTATTTTGCACATACTTGTTAAGAAGTGCAAATTCGTCACTAGTTTTGTCTAGTGGTTCCAATTTGGTTTTCAATTCCTCATAATGTTTATCCAACGGATTGATGCCTTCAACATTATCTTCGTTCTTTATTATATTGTAAGCAACTTCGATCTCCGATAGCGAATCCAGCATTTGTCGCAAACTTTCAACTTGCTCAACTGCTTCAATTAGAGGTGGTGCATTTACTCCAAAATTGTGAGGAATTAACGTATAAAATCTATTACTAGCATCAATGAAACGAGTGTTAGAGGCGCGATCCTGAATCAATTCATAGATTTCATTTATAACAGTATATGCCGATTGGAGTTGCTTCAAGCTCAGTTTGCCCAAGGGCATTTTTTCCATATCGATGTGAAATTCTAACATTGTTTTCTTCATAGAATCAACATCGAATATAAGTTTTATTAGGTTCTGAACGGAAGCTTCCAGTTTAGAATCAATTTGTGAACTGTTAACGCTTTCGACTTTCTTGTCATCTTCATATTCAATGTCAATTGGATACATACGACCCGGATGTTTAACAAAATTATTTCTGTTTTCAAATAAATTTCCAGTTTTATCTGCATACACCTCATGAAAACTTTGTACTGCGTCGATTACTGTGCTAAAGTTTTCTACCTTTGAATTTCCAATTGTTGTGCCAATGCGACCCCAAGAACGAAATATCCAATACCTGTAGATATTTATAAAATTAAATAATAGTTAAACTTTACAATAGAAATTTTAATTGTTATAACGTACTTATTTTTGTTATCCGCTTCCAATAGCTGAAGTTTATAATATGAATTTTTATTGCGCTGTATGTCTGTTAAGCCCAACACAACGTTATATTTATTATCGCCTTTAACATATACATGAGCGATATCCTCCAGTCCACTATCCGGATCAACAGCCAGTCCGTTTTTAACTTTAAGAGTCACTGACTTAGGCACTGATTTAGTGTAATGACTCTTGGATTTTGAGCTCTTTACGTCTTCTTGAGGAAGTCGGGCTGACGGGTCTGTTCCCCAATCGCACAGTGTCATACTATTGATGAAAGTTATAGCGCCAGAGCCATCGTTTTCAACACAATCAAGATACTTCATTGGCACAATATGTATGCCCAGCTCTTTTGCTTTTTTCATGCGAGACGACAACTTCTCAACTTCTTTTTCAGTTGATATTATAGCAATAACGTCATCAGTTATTTTAGAATCGCATTTACCGCCCAATTTTCCGATCCGCTTCTTTAATTCTGCCTCATTGTCTTTCAAGCCAATTGTTGAAAATTTAAAATTGTATAATGGTGGTCGTTCCCGCTTTATCTTGGGACTGAAATAACAGTAAGTAATAACATATATGTTCATAAGTAAATTTATTCAGAATTTATTAAATCGCTGTTAGCTACTCACCCATCCAGTTCTTCGGGATTTTTCTTGATAGCTATGTCCTTAGCTATAGTTGACGCACTTGGAGGTCGGTACTGAATAATTCGCATTTCTGGTTTCTTTTTGTATTTACTTAAAAACTTATAGGAAGTCTTAAGTTCATTTGGAATTTTGCAAGCAGTACGCTTAGGTTCAGTTAATACCTTTGTGCATTTGGTCCATTCTGAAATGTTACCATTGCAAGCGTAACCAAATTTATTAAAAGTGAATTGATGACTCTTGCATTCTGGACAAAATTCAATTGCGCCGAATGTCAATAAATCTGCCGCTTGATCCAACAGTTTTTCAGAATCCCCAACAATAGGGACCTGTGTGTTATATTCTAATAGTTTTTCAATATCTGGTTTCTTCATTTCTCTTTTTAGTTCATCACGAAACTTGAATAACATATCGTTTTGTTGCTTTAATTTTTTTGTCTGTTCCTTTTTCTCTAACTCATCTTCGATCTCCAGCTTCGGTTTTTTTGCATCTGGTGTATCTTCCGACTTTATAACACTGCAATCAAAGATTTAAATTATTTATCGGAATTAACAATTGGAAATCTTTTAATGAAACGTACTATGCACCATATCAGAAGTTCTAAATAACCCATTAAATTGCTTTCTCAATGTCAATCAAATATTTTTCTGCAAGCTTTGGCAAAGCCATTGAGTGATTCGGGCAGCACATGATTCGTTAAGTTGCCGTGGTTATTCCTTATTTCTTAAAATTTAAAATCCAGATATCATGTACTTAGCTTGTTTATATGTTATAACAAGTATACTTGTTCTCGAGGTTACAGGAGTTACATTTTCGAGTATTTAACTCAGAATACTCCTTTTCCTACTAATAGAAAGCTCGGAATATTTGGAGCACCGAGCAATTGGCAGCACTTTCGACGACTCGTCAAACAGTTACCGCAAGGCTCAAATTCACGAGTGCAAAGGGTTTTAAAGCTATCGGATTTCCACAATGTCTTGGCGCGATTGGTAAGTAAAAAACATGTGGCTTTAATGTTAATTTTTAATAAAATAGTAAATGGATGTCACATTGAAGTAGATTAACCTGCACCAGAGGCAGTCAACCACCATAATTACAAAGGGTGATTCTCTATTGTGCACTTTGCTATTTTAATAAATCAATTAAAATTTTTAGTTTAAAATTCCAGATGCTGGCCAAGTTCAAGGAAGTCTGCTAATTGGGGACCTTGGGGACACTAAAGAAAAAGACCTTCAACTACATGTCGAAAGACAGACGAGTTGTGGAGAATGCGTTTGGACACCCAAAAAAGAACGCAGCTATTATAATGGCCTGCTGTGTTGCACAATATTTTAACCCTTTCATGGATTAGTCCCATATAAGGGACAAACTTTTTGTTCAGCTTTCAACTGTTAAAATTTGAAAACAATGCTACAGTTGTAAAAGCTCCAATGCAACTCTGAAAGCTCACAGATCTAGCTTTACGTCGTTTTCTTTTTTCCGCTCTGTGTTACCATTTGATCGAAATATACGCGTTTTTGTAGATCCATCTTTTATCCAATTAAATGCAAGATTTTCAGCTAATCAATTTATATGGTTACTGTCATCAAATTGGCGTAGAAAAAATATGTAAGTATAGTTGCATCCTTTGTTGTTAATTAAGTGCGAAAACTTCTAATTTACTTGTACAAATAACAGAAATAGAAGCAAAACTATCGTCGTCCCTTATATGGGACCAGGGCTGATTGTGTACGTGATTTTTGTTAATTTGCGCGGGAATCATTACGCAATTTGTTTTGCAGCAGATTTATATATTTTGACCAAAATGCATAAAACTATGCAGAAAAAATTAACAGAAGAAGAAATTTTTCACCTTTTAACTAATTCATCGGATGTGGAAGACGAATCGGATGATGAACTCGACAACGACCGGATAGACTTGGCTGTAGAAAAAGTGCGTGCGGCCGAGACAGAGTGCACCCAAAAACTTGCGCACATTGAATCTGAAGGCGAAGACAAGGATGACGAAGGGCATGTTATAGGGGAATTGGAGCTTCCAGACCTCCCGAATATAGATTCCAGTGTCATGGAAATCCAAATACCAAAAAAAAAGGAAATAAAATGGAAAACAAGATTTTGCGTCATGAACAATTTGGAATTCATAAGCACTGATGGTGAAACATGCGAGGAAGTACAAAGTCCATACTCATATTTTAGACGATACCTCGGAGACGACTTTTTTGATAGTACTGCCAATTTTACAAATGCGTATGCTCATCAAAAAGGTGGGTCCATTATGAATTTGCAATACTTTAATTGCTGATGAAAACCTTTTCAGGCAACACTACATTTAAAAATACTACATCGACCGAGATTCAGATTCTGTTCGCTCATCACATTATGATGAGCTGCTTTAAATTTCCAAGAGTAACCATGTTCTATGAAAAGCGATGGAACCTGCCCTTCTTCCGTAATTCGTCAATGCATATAAAAAGATTCACATCATTAAGGAATCATCTTCATGTTAGTGATCCGTTCAATTCTTCAACTACTGATCGACTTCACAAAGTAAGACCAATAATGGAACACGTAAGAAGTCATCTACGCACATTACCTATGGAAGAATGTATGGCAATAGATGAACAAATAATTCCATTTAAAGGACGTTTTTTCGCTAAGCAATACATCAAAGGGAAGCCCTGCCCCTGGGGCATAAAGGTTTATTTCCTTTGCGGCAAGAGCGGTATGCCTTATGACTTTCTTGTTTACCAAGGCTCGACCACACCTTTAAGTCCAATACTAACTAAAACTATAGGCTCAGGATCAGCTACAGTGCTTGAACTAGCAAAGCGGATTCCAGATGCAAACGGTTACAAGCTTTTTTTCGACAACTACTTTCCATCGTTTCAACTTTTTGAAATCCTCTTGAATAGAGGCATTCTTGCGGCAGGCACAGTAAGAGCAAACAGATTTGGCAACCCTCCATTACCTGATCCGAAAATTATGGCAAAAAGGGGGTCGAGGTTCATCAGCGCAGTGTTATAGTGACAACGACAAAGTCATTTTAACTCGCTGGTACGATAACAAGGTAGTTAATCTGGCTTCTAACTATATTGGAATCGGAAATGAAGATAAGGCATTCCGTTGGGATAAAAAGCTACAAAAGTACATCGAAATTAATCGTCCGGAAGTGGTTCGTTTGTACAACGAAAACATGGGTGGCGTAGATCTCTTAGATCAAATTCTGCAATACTACAGAATCAATATAAAAACTAAAAAATGGACGTTACGCGTAATTATGCATTTTGTGGACCTTGCACTGGTTGCGGCTTGGATGGAGTACAAAAAAGACTGCACCGAATTAAAGGTCCCAAAAAGAAAAATTTTAGATTCACTTAATTTTCGGGTAGAAGTGGCGAATTCTCTAATAAAAGCAACAAGCTCTCATGTGATGGTCAATGCCGAGACGACGTCGAAATTACGTGGCAGACCTTCTCTGATGAAAAGGTCACTGTCGCGACAGCCGCTCCAAGAAATATCACCCACTTCATTTAGTAATTCTCCTGCCACATCTCTAAGTTCTTTATTGGAACCATCTGAAGAGAACACTCAAATCAAGCGAAGAAGGTCCATTCAAACATACCCAGAGAAAGAGATACGCCTAGACAACATAATGCATATTCCGGAATTTGTTAACAATAAAAACAATTCCCGGTGCAAATTAGAGGGGTGTAAAGGAAAAACATTTGTAATTTGCAAAAAATGCGATGTTTATCTTTGCCTTAAGCGAGAAAGCAATTGCTTCGCTCGCTTTCATCAAAAGTTGTAAGGTACCATTTAAGTTGATTCAATAAAAATATCTGTAAAAATAAACATACTCTGACTGCTCTAGTCCTTTATAAGGGACATTACCTGGAGGCCAGGTGAAAAGAGCTACCTGAAATCTGATTGCATATTTGGAATCAGCGTCGTCAATATACCTTATATCCAAAATATCAGATTTTTAGGTCAATCCGCTGAATTAATCCCATGAAAGGGTTAAATGCGCACAATAGCGCCATTGATGAGACATGGATGTCAGCACTGGGTAAAAGTAAAAGGAAAGCCGCAGCAAAGCAACATTTCCTATGACTTCAGCAGACCGGTCGAGGAAATCAGATCAGCAATTGCAGAGTATCACCGTAAAAAATAAACAAATGAAAAAAAAAACAATAAAGTTGTAAATATTTATTTCTTTGAACGCAAGTATTCCATAAATTCTTTTTGGAAACGCTTGTTGTCATCGGCAATGCTCCTATTGGTATTGGCAATGCTCCTATTGGTTTCGGCGATGTCTTGAAAAATTTTCTGTTGCTTATCCAAATGCTCAATGTGATTTTTAATGTATTCGCGTTGAAGCTCCAAGCGCTCCCGAGCAACTTCAACTAATTCCGCTTGGATGTCGATACGGACACGCTTAGCTGCAGATTCCTCTGTGGCTCGGCTTACGTTGCTGTGCGTGCTGCACATGGACGTTTCTGGCTCAAATTTTATGGGGTCGTTCAAGTACTCAACGGCATCTGCAATTTAGGCGTTATATGAACATTAAGAAATTACTTATCAATTCTATTATAAAAACTTACTTGTTAGATCCAAGATCGGGGCGTTCGCATCATGCGCCTGTAAGCCGACCAATGTCAAAATCTCTGCCCTGCAAATGGATAGAATAATTGAAAATAAATCTATCTAGAAATTTTCTGTATTACCTGTATTCTGTATTTCTTGATAAAATTTTAAAATTTGGTTAAGACATCCATCCAGCCACTAGGAAAACCAGGAACTCTTAGCAACTCCGACATCTCAATGAGTATGTGCTCTTTCTCTCTTCATTATCTTGGTACTAAGGCATATTTCTACAAGCACTTAACACCTTTTGACAAAGTTATGTCAAAAGCATAGGTAATTTCAAACACTTCTTGCAGGGACTGCAAATAATAATTATGAGTTTCAAAAAAATTGAAGCACTAAAAAGCGTCCAAGAAGAGTGGGAAAAACAGAGATATGTTATTTTTGAACGCCAAATTCGAAAACAGGATAAACTTTTATTTTAAATTTTATAAAAAAAAATTATTTTTAATTATTAAAATTAATTTATATGATAAAAATCAAAAATAATTATTATTTTTCAATTTTTATATACAAAATTTAACCCTAACTCTTATTTCCAATTTTTTTGACTGACTAGTTCATTTCTAGGCTCCAGTGAAAATTTGAGCGCAATCGGAAGCTTCACTATCGAGTTAGAAATATTATTGTTGTGCAACCTTTTGAGTTTTTTGAAAAATGGAAAAAGCTGAATTTCGTGGACTTGAATCCATTACTACATTCCGGCGTCCAATCGGTCATCAGCTGAGTGGCGAGAGGCCGGTGAAAGCCGTTCCAAGCGTGTCAAGGCAAGTCGATGGGCTGGTAAGGTTTTTGGCAGTGTATTTTGGGATGGACATGGTATAATACGCATCGACCATCTTAAAAAGGGTGAAAAATGCAACAAAGAATATTACTCAGCATTGCTTGATGATCGTGTGAATGACGAAATTAAGAAGAACGCCCACATTTGGCAAAGAAAAAAATCCTTTTTCGTCAAGACAATGCACCAACTCACAAAGCCGCTTTTACGATGGAAAATGTCAAAGAATTAAGTTGGGAATTGCTTCATCATCCTCCATATTCCCCAGATCTGGCCCCTAGTGACTACTATCGGTTTTCAAACTTGAAAATTTGGCTCCAGGGAAAAAAATTTTACTCCAATGAAGAAGTTGAATGGGAAACTGAAGCCTATTTTGGGGGACTTTCTTCAGACCACTACAAAAAAAGCATCGAAATGTTGAAAGACCGTTGGACAAGGTGCATTAAGCTAGACGGAGCCTACATTGAATAAATATATTGATAAAAAAAATGTTTTTTTCACGTCAGTCCGGGGACTTTTTGAACGATCTAGTATATATGGAACCACTTCTGTTTTCTTTAAATTAAGCATTCAAAAAATAGCTTTTTTGAGGTAAATCAAGTTTTACCGAATAAAAACCTTTAACTTATTGTTCAATTTGTGAAAACATTTTTCACAAAGAGTTGCCAGACTAATGGCAGACAATTGTTAGAGTTGTCGAGTAATTTTTATTTTTTCGCGCCAGTTACTTTAAACGTTTTTTCTGCTAAACATTATCAATTATTACATAAATAAATTAAATTATATTAATTACATAAGGAAAAAATTAAAACCTATTGTTTTGCAATTATGAATTAAAAAAGTTGCTAAACAAACCCTTGGTAATGGTAATTTAATCTGAGAAGGTGTCAACCCTAAGCAGCCTAGTTCGAAAAGGTTTGTGAAATTGCAAAAAAACATAAAATCATTTGAAGTTCTGTGGCACTTTGGAAATTTTTGTGCGGAATTGCTTTCTGCGGAATTCTATTTCGCTTGCGATTTCTGTGGCACCCCGGATTAATTGCAATTTTTTGGCCATTTCACATATCAAACACATTGCAAATACCGCCTTCGAACCATCATACGAGCCCTTATTTTTGTATGAAATTTAAGTGAAATGCAAGCGAAATCGATTTCTGTGGCACCCCGCATAAAACCGGTAATTTAAAATTAAACAAACTATTTGTGAAAAAATTGTATGCAATACGTGGGGACTAAGCTCGGTAAGTTGACCGGAAAAAAATTAGGAATTTTTTTTATTTATTTATTCTAAATCTTCATCTTTTTTATCTTCTCTACATAATCGCCATTGATTTCAATGCATTTCTTAAGCCTTAAAATTCAATTCTCAAAACTGTCTTCAAAATCTTGCTTTTAAAGCTTTTTAATAGGTAGGTCGACTACTCTGGAGCTCCATACCATGTACTACTCTTTGACTTCCGGGTCTTATATATTAAACCAAGCCTTGACTTCAAATTTTCAAATTTATTCAAAAGATATTGGGCAAAATGCATCTGAGCTTCTTTTTGGACCTCTTTTTAAATGTGTGAAATCCATTGCGCAAACTTCTTCGTATTCATCAGATCTTGATGCTATATTCGAGATACGGCTATGGCATTCAAGTCCACTTCACTGGCAATCATTTCCTGGGTAGATCAAGGGTGTTCGGCAAGTTTTGTTCCAACTAGGACACATTTCTTTCATCCCTCGAAAATTTTGGTCGACCTTCTCGTGGATCCTCCTCTACAGAAAAATGTCCTTTATGGAATCTTTGGAAACATTTTGAATTAGTCTTCAGAGATGGTACATTCGTTCCATAGACATTTTGACATCCATCAAATATTTGTACCGGCTTCAGTTTGCGTGGAAAACCGAATAAAAGGCTATAGTGAATTTCTGTTTGCGTTGGTAGTAGAATTTCTTCTGAGGTGCCTTCAGCTAATTTGCGTTTCATTTCAACCGATTTGTTTAAGATTTTTAATATAACCTCGTAAAAGTATTGCGAAAGTTTTGAGATTTTTGGAATTTTGAAAAACGATTTTAAAAATATCAACTTGTGATGTCTTAATTGATATTCTGGGTGTTTATGGCGCAAAACACGGCTCAAATCGGCTATTTGATGCTGGTAGCGTGGACCAGTAACTGTTTCACCAGGTTAAAGGAGGTCGCATCAGATTTCCCCACGCATATCCTAGAAAACAGTCTTTCGGGTTCTTCCTCACATCAAAATCACCACTTTTAAATTTATTGAACCACTCATTCCACTGTGTACGACCTAGAGCATGTTCGCCGTAAGCTTCCTCAAATATTAAATGAGATTCCAACGCCAACTTCTTCAAATGAAACAACAAAATCAGTTGTGTCGGCATATCGCTATTTGTGAGTAACTCAAGTTTTTCAAGAGCGGAAAAGAATGTGTTGTAGTGGGAAACTTGACATAATGTGAAATCACCATTGTTGTTCCGCTTGAAATTCGAACATATTCGGCTATCGACCACTACATGTTTTACCGGGATTATAGGCGCCTTATACCTTATATTGTTCATAAGTACAAAGGCATGTTCAAACGCACGTAAAATTGTTCGTCCATACTTTAATTGCATCCCATTTATAAGACTGATCGGTCCTGGCACACTTACGCTCACCGACATTCAATTAAAGACACCTAACTTTTGAAACATGAAAAATTATTATTGTTATTCTAAAAAATTTTAATTTTCAGTTTTGAAGGAAATTCAATTAACGACAGCACCTTTGTATCTGTTCCCAAAGAAGGTTCTAAAGTAAAAAAGTTTATGAGTAGAAAATAACCGAAAAACGCTGAATTCCATTTTGAATTCAAAATGGGAATAAGTACGACACTATCATCCGAAGAAGTTGCTAAGGTCCTTGCTAACAAGGATACTGGTAAGTCCAATCAAAAAATGCAAGTGCCAAATCGGGAATTATTGGCTCCGACTCAAAGAAAAACGAAAAAACGCAGCTCTGTTTGATTGAACAAACATCTTCCAATTTGTCAGCAGCAGAGAGGGTAAAGTAAATCAGTAAGAGAGCATCGATGGCCAAAAAAAAGGGAATTACGCTTTCAGATAGAATTTTAATTTTCATGTCCGAAAAAAGATTCGAGCGTTCGATTAAAAACTAAGTACTAATATTTTATTTTTCTCAAGTGGTTGAAATAAGCTGAGCCATTGTATTTGGTTGTTTTTTTTAGTTTTTAATTATTATAAAATATTTAAAAAAATATTTTAAAAAGTAAATGATATCATATTTTATAAGTTGAAGCATCAGACAAGCAATTAAATTTTTTTGATTTCTCCTTTAGTTTAGATTTTATAGACGGCAAAACTTTTTTTGGTAAAGGTCCAGTCTATGCGGCACACCTCCAAAAAAAAAAAAAAAAAATCCAAAATTAGAGCCTGATTTATGATGATTTTTGGTGTAAAAATTATTTCCGGCTTTTTTATGGTTTTTTCTTAAAATTTTTTTGAAATTTTAATAAAAATTAACTTTTTTTTGTTCTTTTTATGCAAAATGAACTATTTGAATGTTCTTTTGAGTTTTACAGGGTTGATTTGAGCTTTGCATGGTTCTTTTTTTTTCGATTATATGTAAGGTTTACCAACACTACTTTCATCCTCATGTAAGAGGGATATGCGGGACAACATTCCACATTTTGGAAGTAAACCAGAGCATTATATTGGATATTTGGCCAAATTTCAATTTCAAAAGAAATTTACGAGCCACACAGAAAGGGTTCATGAGCTCTTTATGGCAATTGGTAGATTAAGATCAATGAATATACTCATGCAATCCTGGTTAATAAAATGTGATTAAAGCGCCGCAGGCGAAAAATTTTGAAAAAAAAAAAATCGCGCGATTTTTTTTTTTTCAAAATTTTTCGCCTGCGGCGCTTTAATATTCCAAGAATATTATTGATGAAGCCTTTGCATCAAATCGGTCCTTTACAGGACCACCAAATTTTATCAAAAGAGATTTGCTTATTTTCAATAAGTTAAATTTATGTTATTCAAATCTTTGACATGATTCCCTTGTACAGTGCTGGAAATCACGTTAAAAATTAATATAAAAAGAGTAGTGTTGGTAAAAGCCCCTTCAGACGAGCACTTTTTTACCGACACTTTTTGTCAAAAAGCTGTCCGTGTCGATCACCATCGCTCACCGATGGAATAGAACGTGTTCCATTTCCATCGGTGAGCTTCGGTTTTTCACCGGCGCTTTGAAATTTTGTGTGGTTACGCGACACGGACAGTTTTTTGACAAAAAACGACAAAAAGTGTCGGTGAAAAAGCGCTCGTCTGAAGGGGCTTTAAACGTTCAAAATTATTCAACATACAAAAGAGAACAAAAAAATAGTTCATTTTAATTAAAATTTCAAAACTTTTTTAAAAAAAAACCATAAAAAAGCCGGAAATAATTTTTACACCAAAAATCATCATAAATAAGGCTCTAATTTTTGATTTTTTTTTTTTTTTTTTTGGAGGTGTGCCGCATAGACTGGACCTTTACCCTTTTTTTAAGGTGCTGGTTGAAATAAGCTGTGAAGTACGACAGCTATATGAAATATTTAACCGGTCTTAACGAAACTTAGTCAGGATGCAAAATATCACCTCAGATAAATATTCAGTCAGATTGGTTAAGATATCTCAAAAAAACAAAAAGTTATTCGTACTATGTATAACTTGATTTTCGACCGATCGGGTGGACCGATTTGACCGAAAGTCGTAATCGCCGCCCACATTTTGTATGCAGTTACAATGCAATTATTTAGATTTAAATTAAGTGTAGGTAGAAAGGGTATAAAATATAAATCACTGTTGTCTACTTACGGTAGAAGCCTTTTAACTTCTGCTTTTTCCTCGGCTTTTAGCTGCTTATATCCCGGTAGATTTTCGCCAGTGTCGAACCATCCAACATCCGATCGCAATTTAGCAAAGCACTCCAAATGATGCCATAGTTTTTGACCCCCGTATTTCATTCCAACTTCAGTGTCGAAAACGGTTTTAGATACCCGAACTTCATCTTTGCTTATCTTTAGCTCGCAGCCGCGGCATGCGGCACGCCCAGACTTAGCATATTCAATTCCAAAATCTTTAATTGCTTGTTGTTCCTCCTTTGATCGCTTTTTGCCTGATTTGCTCTCTACGGTTTGTGAACCGCTTCCTTAAATTATATGGGTAAAATTAGGTATTATTTTATTCTTTAACAGATGTCAGAATATATGTACACTGCCGAACATATTTATTGGCACAGCAAACATTTTGAGATTTGGGGGCTTAATTGTTCCCTGATCGTTAACATGTTGGTATCAATGGAAAGGTCATATAAATTCCTTTTGAATGATATAAAACATTTCTTAACCCATTAAGTACCCTTCGAAAATTTCGAGTTTATGTAAAAGTCATTTTTCGAAACTTTTTTCCTCGATTTTTTACAAAAAATATTTTGATGCAAAAAAATTATTCAAACAATTTAAGGAGTAACTGCAAAAGAAATTTTTCAAAAATATTTTTGCTAGTATTTTTTATAATTTTTTGAAAATCGCTAAAAAGGCACTTTTTGTGTAAAAAGTAGGAAAAAGGGGTTAAAATGGTCATTTTTAGGATTTTCAAAAAATTATAAAAAATACTAGCAAAAATATTTTTGAAAAATTTCTTTTGCAGTTACTCCTTAAATTGTTTGAATAATTTTTTTGCATCAAAATATTTTTTGTAAAAAATCGAGGAAAAAAGTTTCGAAAAATGACTTTTACATAAACTCGAAATTTTCGAAGGGTACTTAATGGGTTAAGAAATGTTTTATATCATTCAAAAGGAATTTATATGACCTTTCCATTGATACCAACATGTTAACGATCAGGGAACAATTAAGCCCCCAAATCTCAAAATGTTTGCTGTGCCAATAAATATGTTCGGCAGTGTATATACATACCAACAAGCTTTTCGATTTCAGACTGGTCCGCAAATCGCAAATTTTCATAGTTTTTAATATCCCCAACGGAGGCCGGCCGTTGCTTCTTGAAAAAACAATCCTTGTGATACCATTGCGCCACTTTTCCATCATGAAAAGGAGACTAAAACATATACAAATATTGTGTTTAAATTAAATTTCTTTGTTGCATTCCAGAGTCGAAAGGACAAATACATATAAGCTTGCACTGAAATTTGTTTTGGTATTAATCCCTGGTATCGGTAATACTGTTCCTAAGCGCTTCTTAATGTAAACCGAAAGAGTTTCCTATTCTGGTGAAATACAAATTCTTATAGAATATGTACATACATACATATGTACATACAAACATGTACATAGTGGAGTTTGATAGTTCTGGACAACCAAATTAATTTCTGAGATGAGACAGATTTGCCCCAACGTGTCTTTAATTTCTTAGAGTATGTTTAGCTATTGACTTTGTTAAATTTGAACTTATGCACCGGCAGACAACCAGCTTTGTGTTTGCTATAATTTTGTACATACACACCTATCTGCATTTGTATGTAAAAGTTGCAAGTATAAGATGCAAAGCCAACGTGAGTGCATTCCAGCAATAATATACATAATGTACATAGAAGTTAACATGTCGCATATGAACTCTGCATTCACTTACCTGGACCATAATAGCAAGACGAACAGAATCCTTTGGAATTGGCGATTTGCAACCCTTACAAGAGGCTCTACCACTTTTGGCATATTCTGCCATGTAAGGTAATTCGACATCCATTTTAAACTTTCAGAGCCTTTGGTAGAGCAATTTAAATTAAATAAAAAAAAAACCTTCGGCAGACGCCAAACTTCCCGGCAAATGTTCAATGTCAATATCACGATAATTCTGAGAAAAGTAAAAAATCATACGAAAGAAAAAGTTCTAAGTGTGTAATCAACATTTTCTTGAAACAGCGGAATGAAACACAAAACCGTTTTTTATACTGAATACTTTGACAAGAATATTGTCAGAAAAAATAAATTCAATTTATTTACGGAAAAAATAACACTAAACTAAATTTACATTTAAATATATTTGTACGATATTGTTTGCATGAGAAATATATTACAATTTGTAGACAAAAAACTAACGAAACCAGTGTTTAAAATTAAGTCGAAGCAGCAAAAGTTTCAAATTTTGAGTTTTCTCGGCGTTGGCTATTCACTATGGAAAAGAAAACGAAAGTCGAAGCATCAGTCGAAATCACCCACAGAGCAACCTCAAAGCAGCAGCAACTGCTTGCCTTCAGCAAGTGTGTTATTACATATGTTTTTAAATGGTCAAAGAAAAATAATTAAAAATAAAAATAGATTGTTATGAATTGGAAATAACGTCCGCGACGTCGGTCTGTGACGAGAGCCGACTTGCTAAAGCTAAACAGTTGCTTCTGCTTCGACTTACGGTGCCGACCGAAATTAGACGCAAATCAAAATCAAAACTTTTCAAAAGACAGCTGCAACTGCGTTTCGCTTATCGACAGTGATTTCCAAATTACTGGACTGTTGCTTTGGTTGAGACTTTCGTCATTTTCGGTAGATTGTAGTTTTGTTTAACATTGATCGAAACTATTGGTATTCAATAAAAATATGACAATATTATTTATTAATACATTAGCTTTTCTTTAAATTTTCTCAGGGAATAAAACCGGAACCGAAAGGGTTGAGCCGGTACGGTTTCAGTACACTTTTCCAAAAGTTATTTTAAAAAATACGAAGGTTCGTAGAGCTATGTATGTATATGATATAGCTTGCAGCAGGCAAATGAAATTGCTAGATAAAAGGCTGGCGTTTCTCAACACTGTTCGGCAAACAGATGATCGAACCGCTGAAAGTTGTTATTGTCATTAGAGCAGATAATGGTCAGCACACAAGCGAGAAAAAAGAAGATTCAGTTGAATTTGGTAGCTTACGACGACAGCATTAGTAGAATATATGCAAGAAAGGAACCTGAACTAAACTATGGACATACATACATGAAATGAATTTGTTTTTTTTCCATCTCTCTGTCTGCTATCCACTGCTGGCACAACTGGCGTTTTTGCGCCAAAACTGTATCTTTTTTTCTATCAGAATCTGTTATTTTCTAAAGTTTTAGGTTGAAGTACATATTTAATTTATTTTTATTACATAATCAATAGATTAAGATAAAAATGTGAAATAGTTCGGGAGTATGATGAGCTATCGCTATGTTTGTGAAAAATATATTTCCTATTTAATTAAATGCAAAAATAACATGAACTGCAAAAAAAAAAGTTTTGGCTCTTTTTTTGTGAATTTGTCTCTTTTTCTTTTGGCCAGGGATTGCAAATAAGAGTTATGAGGCGGAAAAAAATCAAGCCCTAAAAAAATGCCAGGGACATCGAAAAAATTCCACATATGTTATTTTTGGAAGGTCTATCCAGCTACCGGATAAACTTTTATTTCCAATTTATATTTTTAAAATTATTTTTAACTCTTATTTTCAATTTTTATGATAAAAATTTTAAATAAGAGTTATTTTTCAATTTTTATTTAAAAGTTGAAAAATAAGAGTTATTTTCAATTTTTAAAATAAAAATCAAAAATAAAAGTTATTTTCAACTTTTATCATAAAAATCAAAAATAAAAGTTGAATTAAAATATCTTTTGATCGGGAGGGCCCATTTCATTAAACTGCACTGAATAAAGGTATGATCATTTTATGGGCCATGATAAAGTGTAGATAAAATATATAGGCAGTAACCTATAACCGTTACACCCATCTGTTGGAGTAGAGTGAATTATTAAATTAACGACTTTTCACAAATAAAGGCAATTTTTAATATAAATAAATAAACATCCAAAATTGACGCTTAATTCATTGTCAGCTTTCGTCAATTAGTCGAATTTATGATATACTGTTTATGCACACATTTGTAACCTTATTCATGAAATGAATATAAAAACCAGGCGTCGTATAAACGATGAAGTATAAAGCTTGGTACGGACGTCGAAAAAAAGACCTCGAAAAAAAAAGACACCATATAAAAATAAACGTTGGCGTAATGTAAAGAAGAAGAACTTGACATTTATCTCCGCTTGTCGATCCGGAGGAAAAATAAAAACAGAGTTGCCAGATAAAGAACGGGCGTTTTTCAACACTGTTCGTAAAGAGCTGAGAGGCCTCGAAGAAGATCGAAGACAATTTTTATAGACATAAATAAGGCAATTTTTTATTTTTTTTTCATTAATATTAATGGAGAATCAGCGTAAAAGTTCAAAAGGAATGGGTGCACACAATATGCGCTGTGCTTGCGTGCCAAAGCATACTTCTCCTCTATTTACTTTAATTTGCAGTTTTCATTGCTTATTCTCTCCTCTTTATATTCATATCAGTTCTGCATGTTTAAATTTAAACTTCAACTTTTTATAATTTTGCAGTGTTGCAGCCGTGTCTTTCCGCTCTTCGACAGCGAAATATTGAGCACTTCACGCCGCTAAATATATTTCTCACGTCCGTACCAAGCTTAAAGCATAGTACGCTCTAGCTGGAAATCCTGTTTGAAAGGTATCAACTCCATATAAAAAAAGGGTTGCAAACTGGCTCTAATTTTATTTGTAGGGCTATTTCTAAGCCCACGTACCCAGTACCTAAACATGGGCAGCTCAGAAAATTGTCGGGTGTTTTACAACAACTGGTAGCTTTATTTTGACCTTTCAAAACATCGATTGAATCAGTGTTTCGACTAACCGAAATCATTTTGAAAAGAAATGACGGCCAACATGTAGCACAATAAAAGCCGAATTGAGCTCTTTGAAAAGAAAAGAGAATTAAAATAATTGAAAAGGTGCAACTGAGGCCAATAATCAATAATTTTTAATTTTATAATTAAGGTAGTATTCGCTGACACTTCTTTTATCATGTCCACATGATCCATTTTCTCACTTATTATTGTAATTTGATTTACTTGTTTGTTGTGCACAGCTGACGCAACAGTGTTACCACATCAGCTAACACAAAAAATCTCAACTTTTTAGTGATTTTGGTGCTATGCTGTCACTCTGAAGTTTGTAAGCCCGATATCAAAACATCTAACATTTTGAGCGCACAAATGTTTTCTGCTAGAGCGAACTATACTTAAACGCATAAGCGATGAGGAGTTTTATGAGATGAGGAGTAGTTCTGTTAACTCAGATCTTACCCCAATTGGATTTTTGAAGCAACAGTAACATTATGGAGAGATATTGCATTTTTTTGAGTTAATAATTACCGTGATTACTTAAAAATAATCGCTGATATTAAGCACAATTGCAGTTCTCATTTGTGTCTGTGTCGAACTGTCTTACATGGTAACAGAACATGTTCGATGGCAACCCTTATGCGATAAAGCAACGGCGCTAAAAAAATAGACGGCTTCTGACTCAGTAAATGCTATTTCAAAGTGTGTGCGTGTGTGTGTGAGATTTACATGTTCATGTGTAAAGTGTGTAGTTCTATATGTCGAAAATACATACTTTAATTTATTAAAACGTTTTTACCTGCAAAATTTACATCCGTTCGTTAATTTATTATTTTTTGGTGAGTTATATATATTTATCATACCTCAGTTGCAAATGTAAATGTGCCTTTTCTGTTTTCAGCCAACAAAGAAAGCTGAATTCGGCAGCAAATGTCAGGCGTGGATCAGGTAATGGCATTTTGGTATACATACATCTGTGTATGTACATACATTCTTACATTGATGCACATTTGCTAATGCAAGTGTGTGTACATTCAATATAGGTTTACATATGTAATAATTTAAATATCTGAGTTAAGAAAAATATATATTTGATTTATTTATATGTATGTATGTACAATTAAAAACATGAATGTAGAATTGTACACACATAGATACTTTTAATTGCATGCTCACACATAAGAATTTATTTTGTATGTATGTATGCCTATGTATGCAGTTATAATCAAGTTTGTTATTGTGTAAACTGAACGCCTAATGTTTTTTTCTTTCTTTTTTCCAGAAAATATCAGGAACTGCAGGTACTTACACATATAATATACATAATAGCCTCCGTCGTACACCTCCTTGTACATATACATATGTATGGGTGTACTTATGGATGTAAATCAAATGACCTGTACATAACAGCCATGTACTTTTTGTATTAACTAAATAGAAAATATAAATATTCATATATTTACAATTATGGACAGAGCAATTGGTGCGTCAGTTTCTGGCTTTTAAATATAGGGACATGTTGCAGTTTAACTTGTATGTGAAGAGCTCTAGGCAAAAATCTTTAATAAACTTGGATTTATCTACGAATTTGAAAGGCACAAACATCAAAAAGACCTTAGCTTAGGATGCCTAGTGGAAACATTCTTTATGTTGAAAGATGTAAAAGCCGGTATACAAATTACTATTTGTGCCTTAGATTTGTTAAGCATTTATTTTTAAAATATTGCCATTTTATTTTGATGGATTTCATATGATATGTTTGCTGTAAGGCTCAAACATGAATTATTTTTCATAAGGATTAGTTTCGTAACAAAATTCGATTCCAAAAAATGTTTTTAGGTAAAAGGTTATACTTCGGTTTCGGTATCAGAACCGGTACAATGCATTGTAAAAAATATATTTTAATTCGCTTAGAAACAAAAATATAGTAGAAGATGTGTACATATATTTATTTTATGACGAAATGGTTACAAAAACTTTTGGAAAATGTACGGGGTATGCAAATCTCGCACCAATTGCAGAAATTTCATGTTTAAATTATGTTTTGTGTCAAACGATTTTTATTATTAACTAAAATAGTAAAGTCTGTCGGAGAGCGCAATATACCATGGAGCCAACAAGTTGATGAGGCATCGTACGAAAACTTATCTTCTCCAGCCAATGATGATAACTCTGGTAGTATAAAATTCTTGAATTATGCGCTATATCTATTAACAAACTATTTTGATTTACATCAGGTAATCAAAGCTCAATGCAATTCCAATTTCCACCGTTTATTGTGAAAGAAAATAATCATTCGTCATTGAGTAACACAGGGAAAGGACGCAAAGCATCGCATAATAATGGTAAGCACAGAAAACTCAAAAAATAAAAATATGGTGGAGTATACCTACCTTATATTTGGTACAGGCTACATAAGTATGTACATATGTACAGTACATATGTATATATATCGAAATCGGCCGGATCGGATAACTGTATCATACAGCTGTCAAAAATCCAAATGTTACAAAAAAAATTTTAGTTGCTGTAGTTGTTTATTAGTTTTACTCCTTTAAGCATAGTACGCAAACTCAAAAAAAGGCCAGGCGTAAACGCAAACATCATATAAAAAAAAACGCTGGCGTAATGTGAAGAAGAACTTGACATTTATCTCCGCTTGTCGGTCCTGAGGAAAACTAAATTAAAACTAAACACAGAGTTGCCAGATAAGGAACTGGCGTTATCCAGCACTGAGTTGAGAGGCCTCGCGAAACATCGAACTGGTAAGAGTTTCGCTAGGTATATAGGAGATAAATGTCTAGTACACAAGCGAGAACGATGAAGAATATTTGAATTTGGTCAATAACGACGACCATATTGGTAGATTATAAGCAAGAACGAAAGCTTAAATTGTTTTTATAGACATAAATTAGAAAATTGTGTAATTTTTCATTGATATAAATGGAGAATCCACGTAAAAAGTTCTAAAGCGATGGGTTCACCCATACGCGCTGTGCCGTCGCATATTTCTCCTATATTGACTTTAATTTAAATTTTCACTGTCTTTCCGCTCATTGACTGCTAAATATTGATCACTTTACGCCGCGTAAAATTTATCCAGTTTGCTTACTAAGCTTTAAGCACAGTACGCTCTAGCTGAAAACATTTTGGGCGCTCGAAATGCTCGATGTTTTTATGTCCGGCCTTACAAACTTCAGTGTGACAGCATAATGCCAAAAATCACTAAAAAGTTGAGAGATTGTTGGGGTTATTCTGCTGTGGTCGCACCGTTACGTCAGTTGTGCACAACAAACAAGTAAATAACAGTAAAAACAACAAAAAAGAGAAAAAGGACCAAATGGACAGGATAAGAGAAGTAGCAGTGACTATTACCCTAATTATTAAATTAAAAATTATTATTTATAAAAATCGCATTAAAATGTTTTTCGTCGGTCAAGTACCACAATAAAGATGCCATCTATTTACCAAACAGTGCTGTAAAACGCCCAAAATTTTTCTGAGTTGCCCATATTTAGGTACAGCGTACATAGGTTTAGAAATATAGCCTTACAAAATAATTTCGAACATGTTTGCAACCTTTTATTTGGTCTCTGATCTGATTAGTTTGATGTTAATACATAGAATCGTTTTGATGATCTGTTGTAGTCGTATTCATGCATCTATGATTAAATCTGGTAATTTATACTTTGTCTACTTTAGTATGTGTACTTCACACTTCAAGATTGTCTGTCTGTCAAATTAGATATTCTCGAACATGAACATCGTAAAGCCGCTTCTAGTATAAATTAAATAATACAAACACAACAAATAAAAATAAGAGTGTTTTCAATTTCAAACAATCCCTTGACCACTGACAAAAAAGATTGAACCGTTTTCTGTATTTGAGTTAAGCAGACTTCAATGGGTCGATTATTATTATGTTTGTTACAAATGTGGACAATTTTTCATGATGAATTATATTAATTTGCCATAAATTATTGGTTACGATTCGAAAAATTACTGCACACCAAAATCTGCAATAAGTAAAGCAGTTAATATTAAATGAAGAGTTTAAATGCTAGGAATACTTAACCTTAGCTTTTAATATGTCTTCCGACCAATCCTCTTTGGAAATTCCTTTGATTGCATTAATCAGAACTTTCTGCACTTTATCAACTTGTTTCCTGAATGTATATATTATTTCATGAGTATTTGCCAATTGCTGGCTGGCACACCAACACTCTTTATTAGTAACGAAACTGAGGGATGCGTATAAAATGCCGGCTTCCTTAGCTAATACAGCCTCAGGACATAGAGTCATGCTTAAAAGATCGGCTCCCCAATTGCGATACAAGTTGTTTTCAGCAATAGTTGAATAACGGGGTCCTTCTAGTGTGATTGCAGTTCCTTTTGGGTGTACTGGAAGATCCAGCTCTTCAGCTGCTTTCAGGAGATGGCCTCGTGTTCGTTCACAGAATACAGGATACATTGGCAGATGGCACACGCCAAAAGGGCTACCAACAACACCATCATAAAAGGTTTGAGCGCGTTTTGTTGTATTGTCAATAACATCATGCGGAACCACCAAGTCCCCTTGATAAATATTCTCACGCAGCGAACTGACGGTATGCGTAACGAGGATATGGGTGCATCCTAACTTACGCATAGCCCAAATGTTAGCCCTATAATTAATATTAGACGGCATTATATCATGAAGGCGCCCACTCCTCGAAAGTAGAGCACAGTTGACGTTCTCAATAGTTCCCTCAATAATAATATCTGAAGGCTTCCCATAGGGTGTACATACAGCACATTCTTTTCTATCATTTAATATAATAGGAGTGTCGAGTCCAGATTCACCAATAATCCCAATTTTTATCTCTTCGTTTTCTTTAACTTGTTCTCCCATTGTGCAGACTTAATTTAGTTGTTAGCCGAAAATTGAATAATTTATTGAGGAACATCTAAACAATTTTGACCAGATTACATGTTTTCAAATTTTAATTTATGTGACTTTATTCACATAGACATTTGTAGGCTTAAAAAAAATCAAACTATTTTTTTTTACCAATAGGAATTCCATAAAAGTTTCATGGCATAAAAAGATATAGGATTAAAGCCTCATTATTTTTAATTAGAAAAATTTAGTTTATCAATTTTTTTAAGGACTTTTTAAACCCTCGTATATAAATATAAAAAAAACCTTTCTTTTGTATATATCAGAAGTGAAATTTATGAAAGACAGGTAAAAACAATAAAACAATATACGAGATATTCATTTTGGTGAGCTCATTAAATTTACCAAAGGCTCCAACGGCCCCATTAGCTCCAATCGTTTAAATGTTGACCCTCTCACTTACACCTGCTTATCTCACGAACGAAAGTCTAAGTGAGAATGCAGAATTGTTAATCAATCGGACAGTCATAGCAAATTTTCCATTCTTTCTGAATATGTTTATTGCTAGTCGCCTTTCGCACCCTTCGTGCTGCTTTCGTCACTAGCGAGGACTGCCGTCCGCAGTGATACATTATTATTATATTAAATAAAAAAATAAAAACCTACTATTCTGCAATGATAAACTTAAAGTTGCTAAACAAACACTAGGAAAATTGAATATGGCAGCCAAAATTGAACAGCAGCCGAGTCCGAAAAGGTTGGTGAACATGCTAAGAAAATTAAATCACTCGAAGTTCCCTTCTGATTTCCGTAGCACACCTGTATATAAATTTGTTAAACCGGACAACTAAAGAATTTGCTTTCATTCCTAAGAGCGAATCGAGTCGGGGGTTGGCGATCAAATCGAGCGTTAGTATTCAATAGAAATCCAATTTTTAAAAATGAAAGTACAGTGGTATTTTATAGCCTAAATAATATACTTAACATTAAACAAAAATTTAAAAATGTCTCATCACAAAAAATTTGTAACAAAAAATCAAAATTCAGTTGAACTTCCACCTCTCGAACTTCTATAACTCGAATTTCTCTGTAACTCGAGCTAAATGAGTGGCAGTAAAATTAATAATCTTGAGAAAAAGAACTCTATAAGTCGAATATCTCCATAACTCGAACCCTTTTTTTTGATTATGGTGATTCGAGTTAGGGAAGCTCGACTATGAAACAAAACATTAATGCATTCGTCCTTGAGCTACTTTTAAATGATCTTCGACGTGTGCTCAAACGTATGTAAGTACATATATGGTTCCGTTTGGATGTCAAAATCCTGGAATCCGTCCGTTATGCCACTTACACAATAGAGGAAAAAGCATACCAGCATGGTGTACTTGTGATTTAATGCTTGATTTGACCTACAAATTTCTACCATCGGGACCAACACTTCATCTTAGATTCGACCATCCACAGTAAATCTTTCCAAACGATGCGTCTAAACAGCGAAAAATCATTAAGTAATCTCGATTAGTATTAAGTGCTATTTATATGACCATGCATAAATCGTGCTTGCATGCGAAAATAAATTAATAAAATATATATTAATTTCCAGATACAAAGCAAAAGTATGGAAATCCGGGGTCTTACAACAATCCAAAGCGTGAAAATCACCACATAAATGTTTGGAATTCAAGGCGGCTCTTTGCGGAAAGTTCTGCATCTTCTAATCGGGTAAGTAAAATTTGTTCAGTTTTCTAATGCTATCACGATAAAATTCAGCACAGATCGATTATGATACTTAGTAAATTTGAAATTATTCCTGTGATTGACTTCTGTGGAATTAGGGGTAATCGGGCATGATGCGAATGGTTCCAGCTCAAAATTGTAAACTCCCCAGTTTTTATGTTTTTTTTTTAGTGGATGCTTAATTTTGACTTAAGAAACTTTTCTCGAAATTTAAATTTATTCTTTTCTTTTGCAGTTCTTAGCCTTGTTTTTTTTAATGTCTTCATAAGGTCTCACTTAACTAACTGAATGATATTTTGACGTTAATTTCATAAAAATAGAAGTCAAATAATAAAATATCAAATTTTAAGTTAAACTGGACATTAAAATATGTGGCTTAAGGTTTTAGCTTAGAAATAGTTTTTGTAAGTAAATAATGAATGAATTAAGTTTGCTCCTGGAGAATTGAAAGCTCTAATTTAGCAAAAAAAAAAAACCAAATTGAAATTGTACATTCAGGCATGTTCTACGGGTCTCTATCAAACTAACTAAATGCAAATTGGTTGTTAGTTTTCCTTAAACCAATAAATTTTATTTTTATAATTTTTCGAATGTCAAAATATTTGTATTTGATAAAATTCAAGCATTAAGCTGAATTAATTTTTAAACTGAATAAAAAGACTTAAAATACATTCTAAAAAACTTTTGGCGTGGCAGAACCCATAAAGAACATTATTATTATTATTATTCTTGGTCAGTATTTTCGTCCGAGTCTATTTAGCTTGACTTCAGGAGCAGAAGTCTGAAAGAGATTGGTTCAACATACCTGTATATTTTGTATATGCGTAAGATTTTTTTATTGAATTAAATAGGATGCTCCTCAGGAATGCTTAAATGGAAAGTACAAGCTATGACAGAGAAAAAAGTAAGAAACGAAGAGAATAAGATCTATTGGTAGAACTATAAAGACTCAGCCGGTGTCTATGTCCAGTAGTCGTACGGATGAATGAGAGGAAGATTTCACCTCCCGGAGGGTCCACCCAGGCTTTTAGTCGAAGTGTTGAAATGGACCAGAAGTCGTTCTCCGTATCAATTACTATGCAAATTTATTTGCAACTTGATTATGATAAATTAACCACATCTGCTACACGTGTATATATATGTAGATAAATGAAAATGACGATGGTCTGTCATCAAAACTTGACAAGCGTACAGGCGAATCTGTGGATGAAGTTAAGACACACGGTGCAACCGCTGCACCTAAAAAGACGACTTGGGCCTCAATCGCTTCCCAGCCAGCTAAACTAACTTCGAAAGTAAGTGATTAATTCGATTTTAAGTTTTTTTATTAAGAAATGGTAATGAATTATTTTTTTTTTGCGTATGCAGACAACATTTACCACTTCCAGTCATAAAAAGAAAGGTCCTGGTATGCCCCCACCACCTATGGTACCCGGAAAGCATAATTTAGATGTCAATGTGTGGGACTTGCCCAATAGTAATCCACCACCAGTGCCATCCCCGCCTTTACCGATTGACTTGTCCAGTTCGGAACCAAATTTTTCCTCGACAACTAGAGATGAATCAGCCCCATCCGTCGGCAATCAATCTGATAAGGATGAAGGCTACGGGGTTGCTAGTAACAGTAATGTTTGCAGTGCAAAACCGTCTCCGACTTCACAAACTCGCAAAAATTGGGTTTCTCAGCCGCAGCAAGTTCATCATACAGAACCACGACAGGGAGGCGGAGCATCTGCTCCACTCATCCGACGAATCGTACCTACTGGTAACCCAATCCGATATAACGAACGTAGGGGAAACTTTACCGGACATCGCAACGATTTTGAGAAAAATATTAAGCATGAATATCGTGATGAAAACAATCCGCGTATTGCACAAAACTCTTCTGTAATTGAAGAGGTTGTTGCTGACCCACAAATATTGTTGGACGAATTAAAGGATAAAAATAATTATAATCCTACAGAGATTGATTTGGATAAAGCAGCCACAGCACGGTAACCAAAAAATATTTTGATTTGATTCCATTATATTAAACTCATTTGACCATCTTCTTCTCTTTTTTAGGTTTTTCGTCATAAAATCATATTCTGAAGATGATATTCATCGCAGTATAAAATACGAGATCTGGTGCTCAACAGATCACGGTAATAAGCGTTTGGACGACGCTTTTAAGGAACGGTACAAAGAGGGCGGAAATGTTTTGCTTTTCTTTTCGGTAAATAGCTCAGGTCATTTTTGCGGTATGGCACAAATGATGACTTCAGTTGATTATAACTCCACATCCAGCGTTTGGTCTCAAGACAAGTGGAGGGGAAAGTTTAAAGTGAAATGGATATATGTTAAGGATGTGCCTAATGGAAAGCTCCGACATATTCGACTTGAAAATAATGACAATAAACCCGTGACATATTCAAGAGATACACAGGAGGTACAAAACTCAAAAGGTATTGAGGTTTTACAAATATTGCACTCGTATAAGCATACAACATCCATTTTCGATGACTTTTCTCATTACGAAAAGAAGCAAGAAGAGGAAGTTTCATCAAAACGTCCAACAACTCACGTTGCAGATGTCATTAGCCAAACTCAAGTACCAATCAACAGACATTTTAATCGTCAAAACGATGATAGAGAACGAGAGCGCAATGTGCGCGATAGTCGTAGCATTACCATTAATACGGCTCAAAAGAATTCCTTTAGCGGTGGAAACAACAACAACTTTCGCGACCGCAACTCAGTTCATAAAAGTGGAACGGGATCTGGGAACTATAGCAATAGCAATAGCTATAACGACTATCGACGAGGATTTGAGAGAGAAATTATGCAGAGTGAGAGGGAGAATCATTTTGGAATACGCCATGGATCCAACAGAAAGGAAGACCATTCATATAGTCATTCGACAAAGGCAAGGTTAAATAAGCGGGATTTCAATACTGAACCAATTAAAAGTGACGTGCGTTTAAGAACCGGACTGTCAGCATCAAGGGATTTGCCAAAAGTATGCATTAACCCTTGAACACGGGTATACACATATAATATTATCTGATAACCCATTTTGCGTTGCAGACCAATGAAAACGATAGAATGCGAAACAATGACTATTTGTGACTGAGCTGCGGTAAAAATAATTAATTGAATGACGTTAAATGGACGTCTCTTACAATCCTCATGCCTGTGCGCACGTAAAATTCGCTGCTGATTTCTTGCTTAAGATTTTTTAAATGATTGTGTGTACATGCAGTAAATTAAAAAGATAGAATTAAGCTGAAAATAAAGCCAACAACCGGTAATTAGGATTAACTACAATAATATAATAAAATTTTTATGTAATTTATTATATTTATATTGACGCTTTCATTTAACGGTTCATTTAAATATTACTGGATCGATTTGTACACAATTTTAAGTCAAGGGTTTACTTGATTCATTCCTTGTAGTAGCTGCACTGCTGATATCTATAAAACTAATTTTCATCTATGTAAAGTGTAAACTGAGTATGTGAAATAATTAAAGTTACCATTTTCATTATACCCATTGTTGCCTCAATCTCAACTGCACTGATATCAATTTATGTATTAACATGTACAAGATAAACAAATATCCTGAAAATAAAATATTTCTAGCGAATTTAAAAAATTAAGAGATCCGTTAAGTAATCCTTTGTCATAGTTATTTTATTTTAGTTCAGTTATTTTTAAATTTCAAGTTATGCCCAAAGTACATTAGGAAACTTTTTCCCTAATTTGATGTTCGATTAGCTTAGTGCATATTATAGCAGGACTACTGATACATTTTTTCGACACTGGTGACTTCCTAGTTGAATGGTCTAAGTATAACGGACTTTAAAGTCTCAAGAAAGCCACCCCGAATTAATTTTTCTAGCTGTGATTTTATAACTTATATATAATACAGAAATATAATATTTGATCATCATGTAAATCGATTAAAATTAATACAGAAACGATCATTTTATTCAGATTTTCTACTTGAAATATTCACTTAAATTTTAATCTCTACTGAAGTACAAAATTAACAGCTTGGCTTACTAGCATTGGGGAAGTGTGAAGCTTTTTAAAATCGGTTGTGGCAAAATGTGAGTTTGGCAAAGCTGGAATCGGGAGTTTACCTTAATTCTATTAAATTTACTTGTATCCACTATAAACAGGTATTAGGGAATAGCTGTTGCAAACCTCCAACTTTTTGTAGAAGGTTTGGTTCGATGAATAGAGTCATATAGCATAAAGTAGTTGCGAACTGGTTTCAAGAACCCCTGAAAAAATTACTATTTTTTTTAAACCTTTTTCTCGACTTTTTAAGCAGATAAAATTGTTTAATTATGATTTCGATTATGATTTACTATCTTATGTCTTCGTCGAAATCTGAAATAATGGCGCAATATACATACAGCAAAGAAAACGAAATTGATGTTTTAATATATTTTTTAAAAATACCGAAACCGTTTTCGGAATTTGTTCCCATGATAAAGGTAAGTGATTTATTAAAGTGTCAGACAAAAAAATTAAAACAATAAAAATAAACTAATTTAGAAGAGTCCCAAAAATTAGCACGGCTTCTTAAATTTTACTTATGATGTTCATGTGAAAATACTTAGGGTCAAAACATCCGATTCTATTCTGATAAATTGCAAATATGAAAGAGCACCTTAATTTACACAAATCAATAATTATATTAGTGCTTTATAGCTCTTGATTCTGGGACTTTTTTAAATACCTCAGGTACGCAATCTGGCATTTGGATATTATACACCTTTAGTTCCGACAAGAGGCTGCGTGAGTTAATAAAATGTAAAAAACACATTCAATTCAATTTGGTTGCATATTTGTTTGAAGCAGACCGAATGAATAACAAAAAGAGCATGATTAAACAGTTATTCGGAAATGCACTTTTTCAGTTGCGTACTTAGATCATAGAGGGAAATAATCGTACTGTAGTGAAACTCAGCATCTTACCACACACATAAGCTATTTATAAATGTGAATGTTGATTAACAAAAGCGTCACAAATTAGAGAGAAGCTTTGACTCACTGCCGATTTCACATTAGTTCGTTTCGTGCTGTCTCCGCGCTTTGAAGTGTTTTTTTTCTATATTGTAGTTATTTCTTCCTTTCTCCGGTGCCAAAATCAAAACACAAACAAAATGGATGAGGAGCAAATGTGGAAAGGCGTTTATAATAAATTGCAAGAGATTAAAATGAACCCTCCTACGGAGCACGAGCACCAGTAAGCTTTAAAAAGAACCCAATTAGTATGATTCACTATCGACTGTATGTACATATGTCTGTTTGTACGTGTGTATATTTATTATCATTTGCGAATACATCTAATAAGGGTACAGAACATACATACGCATACATATATGAGCATGTGTTTATTTCTATCTCAAGCACTCTGATCTACATATTAATCATCATGTGTACATAAATGTATGTGCATATACATATCTTCATACATATGTATGTATATCCCACGATGACGATACGAAATACACTATTCTCATTTGAGAGCAAATCCGGTTTGTTTATTAACTAACGTGATACGGTATACATGTACACATGTATTTAACTTTTTTTCTCACGTGTATACATACGATGGCAAACAGCTTATTTGACCCCGCTAAAATAAAAATATTTTGCTTAAGTTTAAACATTAATTCATAAATGAAATAAATAAATAAGTAAAAGTAGTGGGTGAAATAGGTTGAGAGCTACTGTATGTAGTGTGTGTACCAACATGGCAATTTACAAACATCATACAAGTGCACATATACTTACACATACATATGTATATAGTCTATTTGGTAACAGACAATTAGCAAATAAGTAAGTTTCTCTGTAAAGCTCTCAATTCTAAAATGGAATATTCAGAGGTGTTAAGGAAATCTCTAGAGAACTTGCGATTTGTCAAAAATGCCGGTGACGTCTTATCTGACCGTTTCTGAATCAACCTGTTGACTAATCAGCTCAAAAAAGGTTTCTATGATCTGGTCCAAATACTCCTTGATCTGGTGGAATTTTTTTAACTTTATTAATATGCAGATAATATAATAGCGAAAATGGTAACATTGTCATAGCAGACCAAGGTTGCCACCGCGGCCGCTGTTCACTCGTCAGCTGTTAACGGCTGAACGGCAACACAAGGTCTAAATCAGTGGTCGGCACCAACACATTCATATGTTTGCATTGCGTTAGTGTGCATTTTTGTTCGCCTAACAGCGGAATAGCAGGAACGTTAACAGAAGCAAATCGTAGAAGTGTGTCGTACGTGAGCGTACGTGAGCGGCAGCGCAGTCGCCACGAAAATTTCCTATGCGCACGAGATAGGGCCGTGCCGATAGCTGGTCTAAATTATAATCACTCAAAATAAAAGACATCCTAGATATTTTTATGGATTGAAGGAAGGATGTACGGCGGAGTAAGGTGCTCAATAAATATCTGCAGATTGAGTGTTGTTAATGAAATGTGTCAACTGGCAAGTCCATTTGTCTAAGGCTAACTATATCGAAAAGCCGAAATATCAAGTTCTTATTTTTAACGTTTTTTTCAAAATCGAGTTGAGCATTAGCAGAATGAATTCTGGAGCAAGCCATACTCACGGTTGCCACAATTGATTTTTTTGCGCCAAAACTAGCTCTTTTTTCCTGTTTTTAGATTTGGCTCTTTTTTACATCAGTTCAGAATCATTTATTTTGTATAGTTTTAGGTTGAAGCAGATATTAATTTTTTTTTAATAACATAACTAGATTAAGATAAAAATGTGAAATACTTTGGAAATATGTGTTATTGCTTCAAGTGTTTGTGAACGAAATATTTTTTATTTAATTAAATCCAAAATTAACGTGAGCTGCAAAAAAAAAGTTGTGGCTGTTTTTTAGTCAACCTGGCTCATTTTTAGACCCCGTACTTTAAAAAAGTAAAGGGGTCTATTAACTTTGTCATAAAAAAAAATGTGCGTAACAGACAGAAGGAGGCGTGGCAGACCCCATAAAGTATTTATATTCTTAATCAGCATCAACAGCCGAGTCGATATAGCCATGTTCGTCTGTCCGTCGGTCCGTCCGTCTGTAAGAGCGCCTAGATCTCAGAGACTATAAGAGCTAGAGACTCCAAACTTGGTATGTAAGTTCTTATATATTGCAAGCAGATCGAGTTTGTTTTAGATTTTGGATCGGACCACTATATCATATAGCTGCCATAGGAACAATCAGTTGAAAATCTTAGTATGTCTTAGTATGGAAAACTTTGCTGTTTGAGATATTTCAACCAAACTTGCAGAATATGCATGTATAATGGTCCCATACGTCCTGACCAAATTTGGTTGGGATCCGGCCACTATATCATATAGCTGGGGTCTCCGACAGTCGAGTATGCTAGTAGATATTTTTAAGTGACAGCCGTGGCCATACCTAGGATTAAGCTTCTATGGTAAAAAAAAATACTGCATACTTTAAGGCAGCGGTCGGCACGGCCCTATCCCGTAGGCATAGGAAACTTGCGTAGCTACTGCGCTGTCGCTCATGTACACTCACGTACGACACACTTCAACGATTTGCTTCTGTTAACGTCGCTGTTATTCCGCTGTTAGGCGAACAAAAATGCACACTAACGCAATGCAAACATATGACTGTGTTGGTGCCGACCACTGCTTTAAGGACGTGTGTGCGTGATGGATTCAGACGAAGAATATTTCTGTCCTAGAGCAACGCTTAATTTTGTGCTAAACAAAAAATATATTGAAATTCATATTTAGCTTAATATGACTTCTTTCTCCGACGTTCACTCAAAAAGTAATAGCGAATGCAGTAAATACGCATCATTTAATAATAACAAACGGTGAATTAAGATAAGAATGCAGCAAAAAATTTACCGTTATAGTTTACAAATATGCATGATTTGAAAATAAACGGTAATCGAATCTCAGAATGCAAGAAAAGAGTCTTGTGGTTTGAGCAAGATCAAGCGATAAAGCAGGTTGTAAACTCTCGGGCTCGGGGGCTCTCGGGCTTGTATACTCTCGGCAGAGTATAGGATCGGAGATGCCTTCTTATTATTAACTATTTAATAACCCGTATTTTTGAAATTGCCAATGTTTTTAACCGTGTTTGTAGAAATATGCAACAGTACCATGTACAAGATATAAAAGAGAATAAGAACACATTAAATCAAAATGCGTTGCAGGAAGACCATAAAAGTTTAGTCATTTCAATAAATAAAATCCCGCACTCTTACAAAACAAAAACACACATGCCAAGCGTAAAAGCTATCTGCCTTTGATTTTATGTACACTCTCAAGCTCTGACTGCTACGACACTTTCTTGCTGCTGTCCGCAGAAACGTCAGACATGGACAAGAAATTGAAATGGATCGAAAATTCACATCTTGTGAAATTTTTTTCTAAAACATATTCAAGTTATTTTCTAAAGCAATATACGCTGACAGAAATGCCCTAGGATGAGCATACCGATTCTACATTGGAATAAATTCACTATTTATATATTTTTGCCTGATTTCTTAAAAGTTAACATCAAAAATAAATCGTCAGTTTTTTAACGATTACATAGGTAAGATAATAAGATTGTAACATGAACCATTTTAATTCATAGAAATATATTGAATTTTGAATTTAAAACAAGTCCTTCAAGCTGTTATACAAAATTTCAAAAAAGAGCGACGGAAACATCATAAATATGTTATTGAACAAACAGTCACGTGCGACACTGATAAAAATTATATAAGAAATAAGTGGGAAAAGCTTTTTATTGCATGCTTTTAGGCACTTACATCACTTAACAACTTAAATCAGCCATTATTACCTTTCTATTTGTCCGATCTTGCTACGATTTAGTAGGATTATAGGTAATTATAGTAGTTAACGTTAATTAGCAAATAATCCTGATATCTTCAAAACTGTGCATGTGGTGGTTATTCGCGGTCTGCAGAGGCGGAATAAGACGTGGTTTACAAAAGTTTTTGCAAAGCAAAAAGGTAATTTTGTAATAAATTTAAAAAACTTAATTAAAAAATACTAGCAGAGACCCCTAACAAAATTTTTCAAAAAAATTCATCATAAATCGCCCTCTTTTTGGGCTTCGTTTTTTTTTTTTTTTTTTTTGAGAGTAGGGTCCGCTCTTAGACTAATACCAAATACCTTAACCTAAAATCTTCATGCTTCTCAGCGGAGGCTAGGAATTGATTTTAGACACAGTTTCTTGGTGAAATTTTCTTAAAATTCATCGTAGACTCCGATTCTGGTTCAGCTTTAGCTTCATCACTAAATATGATGGTGTTCCATTATCTTTGAGTCCATGGCATCCTCTCTTGACACCATTGCAGACGCTTCTTCTTTTGACGAAGTGTAAGCAACGGTTTTTCCTTGCCCTACAAAATAATTTTATCTCTTATGAATGTAATATAACTAGTCGTAATACATACTTTATAGAAGCGATATCCAATATCTCTCATCTGGAGACGTGTCCATTCACGCTTATAAGTCTTTCAAATTTTCTCCGACCACTCAGATGCCACATTTCTTAAAGATTTGCGGCGATCAGTCTTGACAATTTTGGCCAGGGCTATTTTTATCACGAGCCGTTATTGTCGATGTTCGGCCTCTTTTGGCAGTTTTATTTGACTTAAAGAATTGTATAATTCCTTGCACCGACGACTAAGACTGTTTTAATTTCTTAGCTATATTGCCAAATGTCTGTCCAGATTTATAATTTTCAATAACTAAATTTCTTTTCTCAGTGCAAACTTAGAATAATGTGAAGCAATTCTATTCTTTCGCATTGCATTATTATTTATAGATTATAAGTAGATATTGATTTTGTTACAGTGTTTGCTTTTGTTTTGATCTTCTTCTAAGATTCTAAGCTTAATTTACGCAGCGTACGAATTAATAGTGGTCAAATTTTTGTTATCAGCTAAAGGAAGCATTCGAATAAATTACGGTTATTATTGTTGTTGCTGGAATTACAAAAAAGTTTTTATTCTATCTTATAGAGAATAAAATTGTCTCCTAGGGAAAAATATATTTGGATCTGAAATCTGCATTATCATTGCAAATATCGTATGTTAAACATTGCATACGCGTAAAAAAGCATGCTCGTATATATGTATGTATGAGAATTGGTCCGTTATTTAGAGAATCCACTGTATTTTCCCAGTTAAACTTAAAATTTTTTTGTTTTTGCTTTGTGTTCATTCTTTCACGAATATGCCCCCAGTTACTCTCATTAGAAAGAGCGGAACTCGCTCCCAAAACACGTCACTCTCTGAAACGATTTCATTTAGTGACCAATTGAAGCAAGGTGAATTTACTAACAGGTGATGTATTTCCTGGCTGGGCTCTTTTTGGATTCTTATTTTCATAATGTTGAAAGGGAATCTTTTGGGTTGCACAAGAATTGTGAATTTATTTAACAGCATTAATTATTATCAATAGGTCACCTTTGAGTAATTTCACTATACCATTGGTGGAGCTGAAGGTACTGACCGAAGTTGTACCACACTTACCTGCTTAGTATTCCATGCAGTTTGTTCTTGTCGAGGGGTGCAACACTTATGTATGTGTGCGTTCAACGGAGTATTTTCTGCATGGTGAATACCCACGCACGAACACATACTATTGTAAGTCTAGGTTCACGAAGCGTGAACTTTACAAATATATGTAAATATGTATGTCTGTTTCTATTGTGTTTGGACTGAGTGTACGTATGTATATGAATATATGTACACACATACAAATGTGCATGTTGTCCATACATATTCACTTACATACATATCTTCGCCTACTAACCGGTGAAGCTCTTACTTTTGAAACAGTTAGTTCACAATAGTCGTATTCAAAAGGTGTGTGTTAGTCTATCTTTGCTAATTTGTCAATGATTTCTGTTTATTTTTGTGACAAATCGATTTAACCATTGATACTATGAGATAAAGTTTCTTTTTACACATATTTGAGAATATGCAAGTTAAAGGCAAATTTCAAATGAAGTTTCGCGACAGACTAAATAATATTAGGCTTCAGTGTACGCAGTCAATTTTAATATGTGGAGGGAAAAGGTAAAAAAACTGCATGTTTATAACATATAAATCAAATTATAAGTGTAATGAGACGATTGTTGTTGTAAATGAAGTGATGTGTATTTAGAGTCATAAACTATAGCTCTTAGAGCTTAAGTGAATTAAAACAAATATACATAAATGTGCAATTTGTTTATGCCCAATGAAAAAAAACAAGACACAATAAAGAACTTAAATTTCTTTGAGTTTTATAAATTATTATTATATACAGGAGGAATGAAAATTTAATATGATTTCCAACTGCTCCAACTGCCCGTTAATTTTTTTTTTTGAAGTGTTTGAAATATACAGTTGAACTTCTATAACTCGAACGTCTATAACTCGAATTCTTTCTAAGTCGAACTAGACTGAGTGGCAACAGCGTATACTAAACCGAACAAAAAGTCTACCATAAGTCGAAGTCTCCAGTACTCGAAATTTTCTCTTGGATAATTGTGATTCGAGTTAGGGTAGTTCGACTGTATGTATAATTCATATTTCAGACCTATATCTCGTTGAATTAAAAGAACGTTGTTGGATAATTCAAAAAAACTTTTAGAAAATTGGCTTAAAAACAAATTGGTAAATTTTCTATCTTTATAAATGCTTGCTTCCGGCAGGGCTTAAGTGTACATAAGAACTTATGCCCGATCAAAAGCTGAAAGCTTTATCATTGCAGATATGGCCAGTGTTGCCATGCGGTTTGTTTTTGTTTTCGAACAATGCGGGCATTTATTAGTTAAAGGGAATTAAATTGCTAGCTGCTTTTTATTTAATTTCTATTTGTTTTAAAAATTGGGAGTATACACTTTGATAATCTTTTAACAAAGGATTAATTTCAATGATATGAAATTCAACAAATTTTATATCTTACTAGGGGGCTACGCCCCCTGCTCGCTTCGCTCGCCAACCCCCAGCTCGCTTCGCTCGCAACATTGTCTTTAGTTGTCCGGCTTAACAAATTTACATAATATTCGCCCCCTGCTCGCTTCGCTCGCCAACCCGCAGCTCGCTACGCTCGCAGCATTGTATTTAGTTGCCCGTTTTAACAAATTTATATAATATAACATTTTTTCTTTAAAAAAAAACGGAAATATTTAGCTTCCGCTGTCCGCTGCCTTAATTTTTTTCCTTGCAATTGAACTTTGGCTAAAAAGTCGGATTTGGTGATTTAGCGGGAAAAAGCTAAATTTGGCGGGAAAAAGCTAAATTTGGCGGGAAAAAGCTAAATTTGGCGGGAAAAAGCTAAATTAAGAGAATTTGTCAAAATTTGGCAAGAAGAGTTAATCTAAAAGTTTTGTTAGGATATCTGCGATTGCATCCGATTGTTCCTATGGCAGCTATATGATATAGTCATCCGACTTTGACCAAATTTGGTCAGAATGTAAGAGACAGCCCCAATCATACAATCTGTGAGTTTGGTTGAGATATCTTAAGAAACAAAAAAGTTTTTCATACTAAAGGTGTTTTTCATCGGATTGTTCCTATGGCAGCTATAAGATATAGTCATTCCACTTTCACCAAATTTGGTCAGCATGTAAGAGACAGTACCAAACATATAATCTGTGAGTTTGGTTGAGATATCTTAAGAAACAAAAAAGTTTTTCATACTAAAGGTGTTTTTCATCGGATTGTTCCTATGGCAGCTATAAGATATAGTCATTCCACTTTCACCAAATTTGGTCAGAATGTAAGAGACAGTACCAAACATATAATCTGTGAGTTTGGTTGAGATATCTTAAGAAACAAAAAAGTTTTTCATACTAAAGGTGTTTTTCATCGGATTGTTCCTATGGCAGCTATAAGATATAGTCATTCCACTTTCACCAAATTTGGTCAGAATGTAAGAGACAGTACCAAACATATAATCTGTGAGTTTGGTTGAGATATCTTAAGAAACAAAAAAGTTTTTCATACTAAGCAATTCCGTGACCTTTGACCTTGATTTTGACCCTCTTACAGGTGGAATTTCGCAAAACGCCGTCTTATTGCACGATGAAATTATCTCACCTATGTTGTGTGAAAATTTCAGCTTTCTATCTTTTACCGTTTGGGCTACACGTTGATTCTCAGTCAGTCAGTCAGTGAGTCAGTCAGTCAGTCAGTCAGTCAGTCAGTCAGGACAAAGAATTTTATATATATAGATAAAGAAATCCTCTTTGCAAGCTAAAAGCCGAATTCGATGAAGATATCGTTTTAGTTTTTAAATCAAAGAATTGTATATTATGTGTATATTAACATTGAACATTATTATAACTACAACATTCAGAAAACCAATAGCTGTTACAAAATGATAGCCGATAACCGAAAACTAGAATGCAAACATAACTGAAATCGAAACTGAAACCAAATTCTGATTCAGTTTAATTCCCTGGATTAAGCCAAAGTTACACAGCTTCGCAAATTTTCGAGAAGGCTCGGGTCGACAGCTCGAGCGAGGCAAAATTTTGGCTTTCTTCAATTTTTTAATTAAAAAGGTCAACATACCAGAATGAGTAAATTATTATTTTCTATATTTTCAAAATCAAGCTAATATAAAATTTTTGATATTAAAATATAAATAAGTATGTAACTTATGTAATCATTTTCATTTCGTCCACTTTTATATATGTTTAACTTTGGCTTAAATTACAATTATTTAAATTTGTTTCTGTTTGCAGACTCCAGGATGCGGATGATGGTTTTTTTGAAAAGTTTGGACATCTGTTGCGACAGAAATCGGAACTGGAAGAAAATGTCTTTAAGACTTCACTGGCTCCATTTAATGAAGAGGAAGACAGTATTGCGGACAAGCCTGATGACGACTCTTGCACAGACAGTGGGTTGGAAGCAAATTATGTCAAAAGCATTGAAGCCGATGTTCAAAGTGTGCAAAGTGTTCCCACGGCTGACAACATTAGAGAAGCTGTCTTTGACTCAGCGATTTGTATGAATGTAAGTACGACTTTATAAACACATAGAGTTCACATTACTTAATATGTGGTTGCACTTCTGTTCACTTTTGATGTACAAGACAATACCAAATACAGAATCTGTGAGTTTGGATGACATTTCTTAAACAAACTAGTTTCACTAAAGAAGATAGCTTTCCTACATAGAAACATAGAGACAGATAGGGCTATATCGACTCAGCTCATTGTCCTAATGCAGAATGGCACGGAGAAATGAAATTGATGTGGAACTCAAGTGAAAGACATTTCTGTGGCACACCTGTATATAAGATAATAGGATCTGAAATAAATAAATTCCTCCGAGCTATATTGAGCAGTAATTTTTGTCTCTTACGTCAAAGGGTTCTTAAGCTTTCTGCCCTTGAGGTCAAGACCTTAAATTAAGTACCTGTATTCCATACACAGATAAGTTTATTATAAATTTTTCAAATCGAAAAAAAAACAAATACAAGATGAATTTTAAAACGAAATTGAAAGCCATACCTCTAAGTATTGGCATACATGATAAGAATTCTGGTGCGATGTGCCCTGCATTTCATCACGATCCAATAATAAACACGGAAGTTATACAAACAAAACAATTTTACGCAGCATTGGGCCTAAAAAAGAAGACATCACTGACGCTGCGGCGTACAAAGCGTACAAGCGATGTATTTGTTCCATGTAGTATGTATGCGTTTGAAAGTACTTTTATCACTGCGGTCGACAGTCCGCGCTAGTGACGAAAGCAGCAAGGGTGCGAAAGGGGACTAGCATATATAAACAGGAAGAATGGAAAATTTGCAATGACTGTCCGATCGGGTCGAATTATATACCGATCGAAAGGTATCAATTTGACTTACAAATGTGAAAAAAATCCGACTACTGGCTTAAAAGATAATTAATAATTACATTTTAGAGGCCTTCCGAAACTGAGACGAAAAGTCAGTTTGTCTGTTTGTTTGTTTGCATCAAAGCGTTGAAATATCTTGAATCGGTGAATGAGGACTTGTTCCCGCTCAAAAATCTAGAAACGTTTGTTCTGCGACTTTTTCGAAACATTGCTAGCTAAGCGGGAAATCACTAAAACCCGCTAAAATTGATAGAAGCTAGATATGTGATCTGTATATCGTTAAAAAGGTATTTCGAAGGGCTATTAGGCATGCCTTCAAAGTTTTTTTTTAAGTAAATAGGTAAACAAATAGAGTTACCTATTCCCCACATTATGTCGGTTTTTAAGAAAACGCCGCTTACGATTTTTTTTTAATTTTCAATATATTGTAGTTTGTAAAACTTCGCGTTTTTTTGATATAAAGACAACAATTTTTATTAATAATTCATGTTTAAAATATTATATTATTCGTCACAAAATTGGATATCAGAAATTTTGGGGCATGAAAATTTTTTCGTCGCTAGACTTTTACATCGTAAAGAGGTATTTTTTATAAGATATGATTTTACTCGGGGTATCTCGTCATCGTAATCTCCTTATACAAAATTATCACATACATTAAAGAGTCGTTACCTTAACATAACTTTCATATTTAACTGATTATTGCGATTCCAAGATAATGATGATTACTGTTTTGATCGACCCAGCAACTAGAATTCCCTGTACAGATTTGCAATAATATTATGTAGTCTATCTCGACTCTATTCTCAATACATATGCTCGCCTTAGATATACCATAAACTGCTTGTTGTTTTCTCTGTTCTCCGGTTTGTTTGTTGTATTAACTTACTATCTGAATATATTACAAAATTTGGGTACAAGTCAAACCATATTGTGCACCATATATAAATGTGAAATCCACTTCATTTATATTTGATTATGAAGTACGCCATTAACATTTTTCATCTGATTTATCTCATTTTTTATTAAGCAAAGGTCGAACTATAAACAAACGCACTCTTTTCCAAAGAAACAACTTAATTGTCTGCATACTAAATGTTTGCATTAGAAAAACTTATCTACGTACGAGTATGTGTACACATACTCAGTATATACACAAAAAGCATTTGTTTTTCCTATACATTGTTAATTATCATTGAGCTTTTCTCTCAGTTCCAAAAATAAAACATTTTCTCAAAGCACTCTAGAATTTAAATCTTTTCTCTTTATCTTTTGAGGTACTAAGCGTCTGCCTATAGAAAATAATATTGAATTCTTCTCATTCGCATCCAATTCAGCTCACGGTCAACGTAATACTTAAAAATTGCGAAATATTTTGTGTTCAGCATTGACATTGTTACAGAGTTTTTCTATTGGTCTTACAAAATGCTGAAGTGTTTTATAAACTAATAAGTTTCTAACAGTAACTTAAATATCAGTATGGAAACATGACAAATAGTTACATATACTCAATTTGAAACGTATAAAATTGGTTTTAAATATTTCTATTACATTACAAATTAGCGCTGTGAACTTTGTGCATTGAAAATGAGTTATTTGTCACTGCCCCGCGTTTTACCCAACCAAAGTTCAAGAAATTCGTCTGATAAAAGACTAAACTCTCTAAGTTTAAATCGAACGGCGGGTCATGAGACCCGCCATGTGCGGAAGGTGTTATCCACACTGTCTTTAAATGAAACGGCAGAAAGACGCAAGCGGATCCTTAATCGAAATGGAAGTATATCGAGCCAGCATTTCCGTGGTGTCCATAAAAATGTACTGGAGTCTCATGCAAAGTCGGTTTGTCATTCAATGACTGTAAGTAAATTAAATATTCGGGGCTGATCTATTAATAATATTTGCACGAGTTTATTTGTTTATGCTTTTAAGAAACATTTTTAAAGAACATTCTTATACAACACCTGGCAAGCCATTAAATTATATGACGCTAAGGGATATTTTTTTCCTGATATAATCTACTGATAACCGACCCCTTTTTGCATTCTACAATCACTCAACTGTTCAGGAGACACATTTTGTTTGATTTCTCGGGCTCGGGTGACACCATCGCTTCCAAATTTGAAATGCAAGTTAATGTAAGAAACAATATTGATAAAGTAAAGTAAAGTTTTGAAGATAAAAGTATTTAGTAATAGTATTACGATAAAGTTCTAATTGGTTGTTTCCAACGATTATAAAAATAAGAAAAGAAAATAGTTTTTAGCATTACAAGTGACAGTTAACGAATGACATAATTTAGTGAACAATCCAAACAATCGATAGTGAAAAACTCTGTTTCAGCAGAAGCAACAAATATATACAAATATATATGAATGTGTATTGGGGTGCATCGATTTTCTTCACAAAACTATGGTAACCCATATTCGTAATCTACGGTCAATTCTAAGATGTTTTCACCAACAATCCATGGTTCGAAAATCAATGCCGGGTCCGCGCTTTGTGATTTGAAAAATGTTTTTTTTTTTGGAATTTGGTATTATTAGCACATCTTTAGTGTTTTTGGTCCGATCCTGACATGGTTGATATCGATACTCTTCGTGCGTGCATTAATTATACCCTGTGCCCATTGAAAATGGTCAAAAAGGGTATATTAGATTTGTGTGATGTATGTAACAGGCAGAAGGAAGCATCTCCGACCATATAAAGTATATATATTCTTGATCAGCATCAACAGCCGAGTCGATTGAGCCATGTCCGTCTGTCTGTCCGTCCGTCTGTCCGTCTGTTTGATCGCGTCGATCTCAGAAACTATAATAGCTAGAGACATCAAATTTGGTATGTAGGTTGCTGGATACCGGACGCAGATCAAGTTTGTTTTTAAATTTGGATCGGACCACTATATCATATAGCTGCCATAGGAACGATCAGTCGAAAATCAAGTCTCGGTATGAAAAACTTTTTTGTTGTTTGAGATATGTGAACCAAACTGACAGAATATGCATATGGGATGGTCGCATACATCCTGACCAAATTTGATTGAAATCGGACCACTATATCATATAGCTGCCATAGCAACCATCCGTCAAAAATCAAGTCTTAGTATGAAACACTTGTTTGTTATTTGTTCTATCTGAATCGAACTCACAGAATATGCATACGCGATGGTCCCTTATAACCTGACCAAAATTGGTTGAAATCGGATCACTATATCATATAGCTGCCATAGCAACCATCAGTCGAAAATCAAGTCTCAGTATGAAAAACTTTTTTGTTGTTTAAGATATGTGAACCAAACTGACAGAATATGTATATGAGATGGTCCCAACCAATATTCTATTTTTTGCAGACTGGCACAGGGTATCTTCCAGTCGAGCAAACTCGACTGTAGCCGCGCCCACTTGTTTTCAATTAATTTTCGGTAAAGATAGATCTCAAAATAACGCGTAACAGAAAATACTCGAAACCAATGTGCATATTTATTTTATTTATTTATTTAATGTCAACTAAGAGCTGTTGACCAATTAAGTAAATATTAAAGTAAAAAGTATAATAAATATAAAAGTTAAGTTAAATATTTATAGTTAAATGTAATGTTAAACTGAAAAGATAAAAATTAATTAAAAAGAAAAAAAATAGTAAATTGTAAATTAATATTAAAATTAAAATCTGGGGGCATTAAAAATTATAAATGATCCAACATTCGTTGCAAGGATTGGGAAAAACCCAGAAAAACCCAATCAGATCAAAAGTATTAGTAGTAATAGTTAATACAAATATAAGAAATTAGTAAGGTTATGGATTTCTAGAAAGGAAGAGGTAAAGGGAGGATTTCAAGGAGGGAAGAGAGAGTTCTGCAGAGATAACGTGATAAAGGCTATTATAGTATGTGCACAAAACAGTTGTGCATGTAGGTAAAGATAATGGCTGATAGTTCCTAGTGGTTCTACGGGGAACGGAAAAGGTAATTCGTTCTAAAAGAAAACAAGTGGGAAAGGCTATAGTCGAGCTCCCGACTATAGGATACCCGTTACTTACATAAACAAATTAAAATTTTTTATTGCATGCTTTTAGGCACTTTAATTGCTTAAAAGCTTTAATCAGCCAGTACCACCTTTCTGTTTGTCCGATCTTGTTGGGATTAAGTAGGATGATAGGTAATAACAGTAGCTAACGTTCACCGTTTAAAAAAATCTAATATCTTGAAAACTGTGCGTGTGGTGGATTTTCGCGATTTACGGAGGCGGAAAGGGGCGTGGCAAAATTTTGAAACAAACTTGACCTGCGTGGGGTTTATAGAAATCTTTGTGCCAAATTTGGTTGCTCTAGCTTTTATAGTCTCTGAGATCTATGAACTCACACAGACGGACAGACGGACATGGCTATATCGACTCGGCTGTTGATGCTGATCAAGAATATATATACTTTATAGGGTCGGAGATGCTTCCTCCTCCCTGTTACATACATTGCAACGAATACAATATCCCCTTTTACTTATTTTTAATAAGTAACGGGTATAACTAGAATCAATATTGCCGTTAATTAATTTATAAGCATTACCATTACCTTTTAATTATCATTCTATATCTAATTTTCGATGTTTCAACCAAACTCGCAGATTGGGTATTTTGTTATCATTTGCATCCTGACCAAATTGTTCAAATCCGTTTACTATATCTGAGATACAAGTCACAGGGTATCCTACCATCGAGTGCACTCGAAAGTAGCTTTGCCCGCTTTTCTTATAATTATATAACCTTAGTATCATATCCATAAAGTATAAGGAATCATATACATAAAATTAAGTACTCTTAATTATATATTTCTTTAACAGATAGAAGACTTATATGAGGAAATTCTATTTGAAATATACAACAATATTGGATGTGAAGCAAACGAAGTCTGTGCAGACAACCTGGTTGAGTTTGCTCAAGAAGTTTTTAAAATACCCAACTCAACGCATCTAGAAATTTCTGAAATTGCAAAGAGGAAAGAACCGCCAAAAATAAGATTAAATATTGAAATCATAAAAGCTGAAAACTTATTATCAAAGGATCCAAACGGCCTCTCAGACCCGTTTGTGACATTGTATTTGGAATCGAATAACTCGCATCGCTACAACACGTCGGTAAAAACGGAGACTTTAAATCCTATATGGGAAGAGCATTTTTCATTGTGAGTTTGGGAGAAGAATATTTTTTGTTTATCTTTTCCATATTATTTATTGTCTATTAATATATATTTATTAACCCTTAGACCCATTACGGAAGGCCATCGAGAGGAAGTTTTGATTATCGAAGTTTGGTAAGCGACTCTTCAAATTCTTGTATAATTCAAATGAATCCATTACTTAATCACATTTTATACCCGGCACACAACCGAAACATGTTTGGAGTTGCTTTGCTACAAAAAAAGTTCACGTTAAAAAAATTACAATTATTCAAATTAAATGATCAATTTAAAGTATCGACTCATTTTTGGATCGGATGTCAAAAATAAAACGCAACTCTGTAATCATGTTTCCGACATTTTTCATTAAATTTGTATTACCGTTTTTTTTTAAGTTTAAAAAATAAAATACAATGTTACACGATAATCGAACATTTAATTATATTATGTTATTACTTTCAAATCATCTTTCAACATTCTCATTTAATTATTTTTAGGGATTTTGATGCTGCAGAGACTGTTAAAGAAAAAGTTAACAAGCTTTTGGATGTCAAGGGCGTAAGAGGTCTTAGTAAATTAATGAAAGAGATTGCCGTTACAGCTTCTTCAGGAAAACACGATAACGAACTAATTGGCCGCGCAGTAATTACACTCAAGGTAAAGTATTCATTACAACATTCTATTTACAGTTTGTTTTGCTGAATGTATGTGTGACCGAGTTCTGGAAGAATCACGATAACAAGTTCCTTTTCATATAATATGTTAAAACTTTACTTGCATATTGGAAAACCATCTTTTTCTAAGTCGTTTAAATGACTTAAAATCAACATTCAACATTCAGCTTAAAAACAAAGGATCAGGATGCTAAACACCCATTAAAGTTCAATGGTTTTTTGAAAACACATGTGATAGCTTTTAGCTTATGATAGCTTTTTAAAGATATCATAAGTTAAAGTGTATAGAAATGAATATCCCTATAGACATGTATTGACCGAAATTTGATTTATTCCATTGTCTATTGTCGTACATCGGACGGGCATAATATTGACAAATATATGTGTCCAATCCAGATGTGTGATGATATTGATATCACCAAGCTATCGAAAAGGAATAGATTAAAGTAGTTTTAGCAGTTAATAGGGGCAAGACAAAGATTATGGTGAGGAAGTCCGTCAATAAATTTATTTACCTCGGCTCGCTCATCCTTCCAGTGCTTCTATATGTTGCGGAAGCCAAATAAGCAGTATCTGCTTCTTTTCCATACATTTTATTAACAAATTTCATAGATAGTTCAAAACGTCACATGAGGCATTCATTCTCAAATGAATTGAATGAGTTCGGCTGCGTCTTCCAATGAAATGAATGAATTTAAACCGAAAACTTCACATTCAAAAAAGGCAGAGTAGATCGACAAAATAACCGACAAAAAAGGAATGAGTAGGATAGGTGCGGAATTTATTTGATTATCATATGCCCCAACTAAAGTAACAACTGAAAAACTTGCTAAATTCTCTTAGACCAGAATCGCCAATTAGTTTAAATGGACGACAATCATGACTATCCAATCTGTGGCAAAAGTGGTGGCCTCCTTTTTTGAATCGAGATTAACTTTTATTAGTGTCAATGTGTTGGGCTTATTTTTTATTATATTAGGCGATGAGTCGACTGCAGTAAGCTAAGAAAATTGTATTATGTATTGTATTTATGATTAAATTATGATTTTGCTTTTAAATTCGCAACGGAAAACAAACCTTAATTCACAGATTCACAATGCTACACTAATTTTCAAACTACAATAGTTTTCTTGACAAATGTTGTATTCTGAGTACTCTGAAAATTTTTGCTTCATTCATTTCATTCGTTTTTTGATAACCGGATCTTTGAGATTCTTCCACTCAGGGAATTGAATTAAACTCATGAGTACTCAGAGATGCTCAAGTTTGAATGCAGCCGTGCAGACCTCTAGTTTAACATACATATTAAATTTGAATTTCAGTTCTTATAACCGCTCTTATATTTGTCTCATACTTGTTGTAGTCTATACCAGTTTCTGGACTCACGATTTGGTACAAGCTGGAAAAGGGAAACAAAACCAAAAGCCGCGGCTCGGTGCTAGTGAATGTAACACTGAGTGCTGAGAAAAACAAAAATGTCGCGGGACAAGAGCATAAACACCTTCTGAAGCAGTTGCTCATGCACGAATTGGATGTGTCACAAGTGGCCAATTATTGGTGGAATGGCAATTTCAGCTCAATGGCTGAGGCTATAAGGAAGCAGCATGCTGTTCAGAGCGGACTTTCTGCCTTTGAGTGTGCCCTATGTCAATGGCATGCATATAGCACTGTCCATGAGACGCACAAACTTAATTTTGTACTTTTTAATTCCATACTTGACATTTTGGTTCCAACGATCAATTTTTTACAAAGTGATTCTGAAGACGTCAAAACATTTTGGGACGGTGCCAAGCGAATTTTACCATCTTGTTTTTCGGTATTAAGGAAGTTACGTTCTAAAAGTATCGGTGATAGTAAAATACTAAAAGCACTCAGTGAAGTCTTGGATATTTTGGCTAAAATAAAGGCTTTTGATGTCCCGCGATCAATTGAAATATTTCCCAAAACAGTCTACGGCTGGATAGAAAGCGGCGACTCCGAGGAGCCATACACTATTGATAGCGCCATCGTTGATGCTATAAATAGTGGTGCAAAGGAATGGCTGGAATACATTATTGAAGGAAGCAAACAGGCAAAAGATAACGAGTCTGATGAAAACAAACTTCAGTATCTTATACAAATCATACAAATGGTTCGATCGGATCTGCAAAGGGCTATGGAATATTTCGATAAACTCTTCTACCAGTGAGTATGCATAAGTATTATTTTGACTAGAAAAGAAATGGAGATGGCCTCCAAATGAGAAATCAACTTAATATGAAGATGGGTATAAAAAAATCAATATGTTATGTTTTCCTTACAGCAAAATTCGGTTAAACTATTCCACAAAATTGTATCTGTATTATGACTCCAAGCTAATGGAAATATCTAAAGCCATTGTAACGGACGTATGCTCCAACATTAAAATGCTAGATGTCCCTGATGATCAGTTCGAATATCTACCTAATATAGACAATGTAAATATGGGGACCACTTTATTTGAAGCTTATTTGGTGCTCAAACGATACAATACCCTAGGTAAGCATTTTGTGAAATATGTTTTTTTTTGTTAATTATACCTGAATTTTCCCATTATTAGGGCAATCACTCTGTCCCAACGATAAGTTGCTGATGACCGATTTTTATCAGTGGTTTGAGAGAGGCGTAACGCATTGGCTTGATATTTCAGTAATAAAGGCTCTGAACCGCATTCAGAAAGCTATAGACTTGGATCAACTTAAAGCTGTAGACGAAACGGTGAAATACAGTTCGTCCGCAGTGGACACGTTAGCCATTTTCTATCAAATCAAGATATTCTGGCAACAACTGGACTGGCCAGAAATTGAAGGATCCTACACATTTGTTGCTAAAATTGTAAACGTAAGCAACAAACATTTATGCGTTGTCTGAATTATTAATATTTTAAAATAATTTTATTTGCTCTTAGGACATATGTAGATGTTGCGTATTCTACGCACAGCGAATGTCTCGACGAGTGGAGAACATAACAAATATTGGAGAGGATGGCGATATGTTCAGTTAGTATCATCATCAATTTCAAAAATGTTTGTTCAAAACTATTTAAAAATGCTCTTTGTTTTATTTTTATTTTAGTATTATCAGAAGAGTGGTGTTTAGCTATCAACAACATGGACTACATTCGACAGAGTTTGCCATCTTTCATAAAGGTCTGTCTACAATTCTAAATACCTTTAAGTTATCCGTAAAATATTGATGATAATACCGACAGTGCTCATTTAATAAATAACTCCAACATTTTTTAGGAACTCGGAAGTGATGATGTTATAAAACGTATTGGAGAGTTTAGATCGAATCTAGAGGCAGAACGATGCACTAATACTATAACGGCAGTTATTGATAATGCCCTTGATACACAACGTAATCAAATTGTTGAGTTAATAGAACACGTTGCCCGTAAAATGTCACCCCCCATTCGCCGTTTCCTAACTGAAGGAGCTGAAGTGCTCCACAAAGACTCGAATTCCATGGAAAGGCTGATGATATACTTAGAACAGTCACTGGAGACTCTGTATAATACTCTTAACGAAGTTAACTTTAGCCGTATTTTAGATGGTATTTGGGGAGAATTGTCAATAATAATATATGACCTTATTCAGTCGAATCTCGATGTAAGTATTTACAGTAATCAATTTGATAGATTTTGTTCTAATTTATACTCGTACAATATTTTTAGAAACGCCGACCACCAGCTTTCTTTCAGAACCTAAGAGAAACCCTACGTACAATGATATCTTGCTTTAAAATTGGCAATACTGTAACATCTGATGTTCAAATATTATTGGAAATCGAAAGTATACTCGATCTACATGCTCTCGAAACATCTGATCTTATCCACCAATTTTATCTCGATCGCTTGAAAAATCAAAAAGAAGATTCGTCAGCACTTTTTGGGCAACTCACAATTAGCGCACAATTTACAGGTTCCCGGTTGTTGGTGAGTTTTCCAACAAATGGGATATTTGGATAAATATGTATATAGTTACACGCTCTTGCAATTTCAGCTCAAAATATTGAACGCTCGCAATTTGCGTCCAATGGATAAGAACGGATTATGTGATTCGTTTGTAAAAGTCTCAATGATGCCCTCGAGTCGATTTAATGGATTCACATCGCTGAAAACTGCAGTTCATAATAAGAATTGCTTTCCTCTTTACGATGAACAATTTAGTATGTAAGTAACTACGTTAAAGACACTCATCAAATTTTTCCTTGACCTTGTTTTTCCTCTAACAGCGATTTAAACGAAGAACAACGCAATAACGAGAATAGCCTGATACTATTCAGTGTGAAGGACAAGGATTTATTCGGAATGACAAGCCAACACATTGCCGAATGTTATATAACATTTGCAGATCTCATAGCTTGCAACGACGAGCAAATTTTAATGAATCTATCCAGACCGGAATACACAGGTAAAATGACTGAATTTCAATAAGTGAAACACATTCACATTTCCTTTCTTTTTAAGATTCCGTGGCACTGCGAGCCCTGGAAAATAGGCAAGGCGATAAACAAGCTAAGGACTTCCTGAAGAAGCTGAGAAGCAAATCCAATTTTTAGCACGAGAGGATGTCCAATCAAAGACTTTTTGTTTCCAGAGTGGATAATGGTATTATTTATATTTATGCCATACTTGGTACTATATTCTAAAGCCACAAGATATTTGCATTTAGAAATCTTTGGAAATGTACAGATATACATTAAATAAACGATTGCATGTATCGGTACACTGTTTGACTGATCGGATTTCTTTTTTTATGATCTAGAACTGTATATTATAAATTTTATATGGCTTACATTTTTTAAGGGTCTAAGAAATTATAACCTGACTTCAAAACGTTCGACCGGTAATCTTCTGAGCACTATAAAGCAGTTAGATCGAGTAACTTTCACTTGCCCCAAGCAAGTTGTAAATATCGCGATTGGTCGACAATGTGCTCGACATGAGTATCAGGATTGCCGTTATCTATCTCGCAGCATATACACATGATCGCTTCGCTGGCAGAATTGAAAGGTGGAATGGAGGTAAACTCCTTATTTTATTCTTAAACGAGCAAGGAATTCACTGAACCTTGACCTCAAACTTGATCCATTTACATAGACAATGATCAGTCTGTCAGTCAGTCAGTACAAAGATTTCCATATAACTATCTACATCTATATAAAACTCTTTGTACAAAGATTTCCATATAACTATCTACATCTATATAAAACTCTTTGTCCTGACTGCCACACAACACAATTCAGAGAATTTTATCGTGCATTTTGTGCGTTTTGCGAAATTCCAAATTTAAGACTTTTAAAAACTTACCTGTGTCGTAAGATAAGCATGTGTAATAGGGAGCGGCAACATTTAGGAAATAGGGCCGTTGAAGCCCTTTGGTAATTTTGTATAATTTTGAAATCTATATATATAAAACTCTTTGTCCTGACTGACTCACTGACTCACTGACTGACTGACTGACTGACTGAGAATCAACGTGCAGCCCAAACGGTAAGAGATAGAGAGCTGAAATTTTCACACAACATAGGTGAGATAATTTCATCGTGCAATAAGACGGCGTTTTGCAAAATTCGACCTCTAAGTGGGTCAAATCGGGGTCAAAGGTCACGGAATTGCTTAGTATGAAAAACTTTTTTGTTTCTTAAGATATCTCAACCAAACTCACAGATTATATGTTTGGTACTGTCTCTTACATTCTGACCAAATTTGGTGAAAGTGGAATGACTATATCTTATAGCTGCCATAGGAACAATCCGATGAAAAACACATTTAGTAAGAAAAACTTTTTTGCTTCTTAAGATATCTCAACCAAACTCACAGATTACATGTTTGGTACTGTCTCTTACATTCTTACCAAATTTGGTCAAAGTGGAATGACTATATCTTATAGCTGCTATAGGAACAATCCGATGAAAAACACATTTAGTATGAAAAACTTTTTTGTTTCTTAAGATATCTTAACCAAACTCACAGATTACATGTTTGGTACTGTCTCTTACATTCTGACCAAATTTGGTGAAAGTGGAATGACTATATCTTATAGCTGCCATAGGAACAATCCGATGAAAAAACCTTTAGTATGAAAAACTTATTTGTTTCTTAAGATATCTCAACCAAACTCACAGATTGTATGATTGGGGCTGTCTCTTACATTCTGACCAAATTTGGTCAAAGTCGGATGACTATATCATATAGCTGCCATAGGAACAATCGGATGCAATCGCAGATATCCTAACAAAACTTTTAGATTAACTCTTCTTGCCAAATTTTGACAAATTCTCTTAATTTAGCTTTTTCCCGCCAAATTTAGCTTTTTCCCGCCAAATTTAGCTTTTTCCCGCTAAATCACCAAATCCGACTTTTTAGCCAAAGTTCAATTGCAAGGAAAAAAATTAAGGCAGCGGACAGCGGAAGCTAAATATTTCCGTTTTTTTTTAAAGAAAAAATGTTATATTATATAAATTTGTTAAAACGGGCAACTAAATACAATGCTGCGAGCGTAGCGAGCTGCGGGTTGGCGAAGCGAGCAGGGGGCGAATATTATGTAAATTTGTTAAGCCGGACAACTAAAGACAATGTTGCGAGCGAAGCGAGCTGGGGGTTGGCGAGCGAAGCGAGCAGGGGGCGTAGCCCCCTAGTATTCTTATAAAAAGAAAAGCGTCGGCACATTGCGCAAAAAGGTCCCGTTCTTTTGCGCAGTGACGAGTGCCAAACTTTACATTTCAAGTCGTTCGTCACAAAATAGGACATCAGAAATTTTGGGGCATGCAAATTTTTTCGTCACTATACTTTTACCTCGTGAACAGATTTTTTTACAAGATATTTTTATGTGTGTGATTTGCCGTTGTGGTTTCGATAATTTTCATGGTTGAAGGCCTGTCTCCAGCACTGCGAAATTTTTATGCTAGGAATTTGCTATTTATTTCGTGTGTGGAATATAAAGAAAAACAGTGTGCCCATATACGTAAAACGTGTGACGATGTACCTAAAACGTGCATGGTCACTCTGTGTTTTGTAAACAGCGCCAATTTTGAAAGTTCAACTTATTTAAAAAAATTAATATAATGAGCTCAGACGATGAAGTGATTGTGTTGGTGGCGGTGTATATTGTTGCGAAAATAGTTTTATCTCACTTTTTTGTTTTGTGCACAGTTTATTTTTTCATTTTTTCAATCGACACTAGCGAAATAATTGTCGACAATATATTCCTGAGCTGTGGTCAGCTGTTCTGTCAGTCCACACACCCTGTCGATAGGCCATTTATCGATATTTATTTGTGGATTTCGTTCAAGTTGCTGGATACTCAAGCAACGAAATCGAAAACGAAAAGTTTCTGCCTCAGTTTTTTTTATATGAAGTTTGACAGAAATTTTTATTTTCCGCGGTGGTGGATACCATGCTTGACGGCGAAATAATTTTAAAAAATAAAATAAATAAATTGGTACTATTTTCAAGAGACTGACTTTTTTTATTATTAAAATTGGCTATTATTATTTTAAGAGGCAACCGTGACACAGTGCCGCCAAATGATTTTTTTCGTTGCAAAAATCATATCTTTTGAAGATACTCGAATATTTTAAATGTCATATGATAGATAATAACAACATATGAAAACGGTGTTTGAAAAAGGTGCTACATATCATGCATATGTATGTAAATAGGCTATCAAAGTTAAAATTTTGTGAAAAAATAAATTTTATGGTTGCTAAAATAAAACATTTTTACTATTTTTTTTTGTTTCATTTACAAAGCTTTTAAAAATAAGAATAAATTAAAATTTTTTTATTTTTAAAATTTTTTTTAAATATTGTAAATTGTAAATACAAATTTAAATAATTTGTTTATGATATCGCAACCAGTTTGGCAGAATATGCATCTGCGATGGTCGTATATATCCTAGCCGAATTTTGTTGAAATCGGACCACTGTATATATTTGCCATAGGACCGATCAGTCGAAAATTAAGTTTTAGTACGAAGAACCTTTTTTTTTTTCATCTCAAATCTTACAGGATTTGCTTCTGGGATGGTTCTATGGTCCACTCAAAACATTACAGACTGAAAAATACAAAACATACATATACATATGCATACAAAAAAAACCAAAAACGTAGCAACAGGTTTCCACGGATATACCTTGCTCTTTAGCAGTAGCAGAGGCAGCTGGATCTTTTTGAATTCGGTTAAGGAATATGCAAAGAACATATTTTGAAAGTATATGATTTTTTTTATTTCCCATCAAAGTTGAAAAATAGTGAAAAAACTGATAGTTTTTAAATAGCGATTTACCTGAAGAAACCCAAAGCTAAAAGAAAACTTTTTTTTGTGTAACGTACACTAAATAAATGTATCAATAAATAAAACAAAAAAATTAACGATTGGTTACCTAGTTTTCGTGATATTACTATAAATCTGAAAACGGGCTAAATTACCTAAAACACTGAACATCGGTCAACTTTGAAGGGCTATATCTTCTAAACTAAACTAATCTGATTTTTTAAGAGTTCCATATTTATAATCTTTGAACAATTTCCTATAAGATGGGCTTATTTAAAATTTTGTAGGCGAACATAAAATTTTTGATTTTTGCAACGTGCTTTCGTGGTTGCCAGCCGGCTTGTTTCAGTGAGCAATCGATAACAATTTGATAAACGTGCCCATCACTAGATTAATTCGTCTGACAATCAAATTAGACCCTAGTTCGTTCATTCAGTTGAGGAACAACTTAGTTGAACTTATTCCGACCAATTTGTCAAAAATCAAAAAAACTGCGGCGCTTTTAAGTATTAAATGAAATAATTTTATATTTGTTGAATATTTCTCTGATATTTATTTATTTTAACTATAGGTAATATGTATTCCATTTCAAGACTTTTGTTTTGCGGCATTAAATCTAAATATGGAAATTATATAGCCAAAGCCAATCGTGATCTATCGTCGCACTTAAAGTTTTGTCAACAATCTCAAAATTATAGTGTTCTATCCAAGCCGAATGTGTTGCTGGCAAATTCAAAAGTTCTGGCCCATTGCAGGTGCATGGGTACCAGCTTTAAAATAAAACATGATGACCATAGGTTTTTCATTGAGACCAAAGATGGTGTCGCGCAGATAAAGTATGATATTAACGATGGAGTTATGGATATTAAGCATACTGGTGTCCCGAGAGCGTTGGGCGGACATGGTATAGGCAAGCTGTTAGCAAAGGTATTTGTTTACCGAGTTCATTAACTGTTACCATGCAATCGCCATCCGGTTGCTAATCAACGCAAAAAGTGCAAACATACAAAGTGTAAATACATAGTATTCTTTGACAACTCAAGTTCGACGTGATATAAGTTTGTGTTATCTTCATAAATATATTATGCTAAAATAAATAAATTTCTATTTTGTATGTGTATACAGACAATCAAGTACTATACAAATGAAATGTATACATAATTTGATTTGTCAATGATTGCACAAATATGTGAGCTATACAGTTTTGTGATTAAGTTTTCTGAATATTCTTTTGTATTTTAGGCGGCTTTGGACTATGGTGTGCAACGGGGACTCATTATAAAGATATCCTGCAACTTCGTGAAGAACTACGTTAGCAATTACGGACCGCAATACAAGAAACATGTCATGCATTAACTGCTGTAACTGATTAATAAATCTTAATATCATCAAAATGGAATCTAATGATTATAAAAGCTTGGTATTGTACTATGGAAGATCACGGTTCTTCAACTCGATGCAAAAAATGGCACTAGATGGTTTAGCCAAATTCCCCATGCAGCCAGAGTTTAGATTCTTCAATGGAGTTGCACTTGCTTTGGGAAATCGAATGCAGGAATGCATACGTGAATTGAATCCACTGAAAAATGAATCGGATTTGGGTTTGGCAGCTACAACAACACTCATCTACGCCCATAAACACTGTCGGCTAATAGATCGTGATGCAGTACAGGCATTAGAGAGTCGAATAACCGACGGAATCAACTCTGTTAGTGCCGCATCATTTTACTATACAGCCGTATTCAATTACTTGATTGGTGACTTTAATGCGGCTTTTGATCACATCGGAAAGGCTTTAAATGTCGATGCCACTTTTGATGCGGCCTTGGTCTTAAGGATATGGTGCGCACTATCTTCAACTTTGGGGCTGTCGGTCAATGGAAAAATTAAAAACCTGCTGGAGGGGTGTATTTCTAGGAGCAATGGAAAGAATATTGACGCCTCCTTGGCTCTCGTGCGATACTATCAAAAGACTAAAGAATTTGATGCATCGCTTTCAGTTATTAATAAACTCAGCATTCGTTTTCCTGAGATAATTATTTTACTGATTGAAAAAATGGACTTACAGTTGTCAGCACTAGATTGGGATCATTCGCTTGATACTTCTATTCGGGTGATCACCTTGGAATCTTTTAATGTTGCTGCTCTGCGCACTAAAGCCTTGTTGCATATCATCCGTGAGAGCAATATGAAAGCGGCGACGGTAACACTTCAACAACTCCTGGCTTCTGTAGAGCGCATTGAGCCCGGAAATCATAGACTCTTGCTGGAAATATGTCAATTGTTCTCAAGAATTTGCTCGAGAAACCCGGATTTGCTTCAAGTAACACTTCAATGTATTGAAAAGGTAAATCAACAAAATCCAGGCAGCGTATGCCTTCTCACCGAATTGGGCTATCAGAAGCTGCTCCTGGATGACGTGGCCGATGCAGAGCTGGCATTTCATGCGGCTTGTAATGTCGATGGAAGTAACTTTGATGCACTATGTGGCTTGACGTTGTGCAAACTAAGATCCCCTGTGGATGTTGAGAGTAGGCAACAGATAAGACAGCAGTTAGCATACCTCATGAAGCTCTGTGACTATAAACCTGAACCTGTGGTTCTATATATGTCCGCTTTGATGACCGATCCGAAGGAGCAGCAGATATCGCCCGTGCAATTATTGGAAGAGGCAACAGAATTGCATTTTCGCAAACTTGAGGTATTTCCTTTCGGTGTTGAATATATCTGTTGCATGAATCCCGACTTTATGCTTGAGCTATGTGCAGCTCTGATTCGTCAGACCCCAACTGCAATAAAAGAAGCTAACTTTGAGCTAAACTTAGACCAGGATTCGATGCACATAACTATCAAGCACAGTCTCAACATACTGGAAAGCATACTTCACGTGTGCCCTGGACACCAAGGAGTATGATCTTAACTTATAAATATTTGAATATCCTTTTTAGTAATACGTTCGCTTCTTACACAGGCCCTGTTTACGCGAGCCAAGGTAGACTTCTTATGCGGCGAGCATTCTAAAGCCATGAGCCGTCTTCAGCATTTACTTAATGTCTTCGGAGAGACTTTCACAGACGCACACCTCCTTTTCGCTCAAATACTGGTGGAAAAGAAGCAGTACCCCAAGGCATTAGAGTATCTCGAACTTTCGTTAGTCCAGAATTTTACCGTGCGGGACCGGCCTATGTACCATCTGCTAAAGGGCATCATCCTAAAAAATCAGCAAAAGTTATCTGAAGCGCATCAGAGCTTTCTGCTTGCATTGCAGCTAGTTGGGGGCATGTCGACAGTTATGCAACCTCCAGACTATTTTTTGCCAAGCGACAGGTCTGATAAAATGATAAACAGTTCCGATAAAATGACTTTGTATATAGAGCTAATCTATATTCTTCGTGAGATGGGCGATTCCCAGGGTATTTACGAAAGCGAGCGCATTTTACAGTCTGCGATTGAGGAATTTAACGGAACCACTGAAATGGGCCGCTTGGTTATTGCACATTCACAACTTATGCTAGAGAAATGTAACATTCCTAAGGCAATTAGTCTGCTTTCAACAATTAAACCAGATCAACCTTACTATGTACAGGTAAGTTCAAATTCCGATTAGAGAGCAAAACCAGAATCGCAGATACAAAGAAAACCTTTGAGCCCAAGCTGAACCACTTTCTTAAAAAGAAGGAAAACAAAGTGAATATAGTAAATAAGTTGTATGAATTTCTTTAATCACGCGGAGAGATAACTATATGTTTTCCAAAATTGTTGTAGGTTTATGTTTTGGCAAATTCAAAATTTACATTTTTTTTTATATAACAAAAATTTTTGTTGATTATATTTCTTAAAACTTATTCAACAAAAAAGAAATAATGAGGACCATTAGGCTTATGTAGGTATATTAAATATTAATATATCTTTACATATATTTAAAGGCTCGGACACATTTGGCAAATATTTACCTGAAACATCAAAAAAATCGCAATGGATTCTCCAGGTGCTTCAAGGAATTAGTTGAAGTTCGTCCGGAACCGAAAAGCTTTTTGATGCTAGGGGAGGCATACCTGTCCATCCAAGGTAGCACGTAACTTAACTACTTCTAATGAACTGATTTTGATACAAAGCTTTGTTAAAGAGACAACCATGGCAATTGATGCATACAGAAAGGCGTATAATATGTGCCCCTCAAATGCTCTATTGGCCAAAAATCTTGGACGAGCTTACGTTAAAAGTCATCATTATGCCAAGGCATTAAAGTACTACCACGAAGTAATTCAAAGTCCGGATTGTTCTGCCTTAAAATTGGATTTGGCCGAGTTGTTTTTAAAACTGAAGCACTTTCAGAATGCCATAAATATATTGTCAGATGCTGATGGTCATAAAATGTAAGAATCGTAACTATTAGTTAGAAAATCTCTAACTTTAAATATAATTTTAGAACTGATGACAGCCTGACAGAACTACAGCTACGAACAAAGCAACTTTTATTACTGGCACGTGTGCATGAGAAGTCTGGAAATATTCCCGAGTCGTTGAAGGCCCTGGAAAAAGCTCGTGATAATCAGTACATTGTGCAGAAACGTTGTGCTGTTGATCAGTCAGAAAACATACACGAACAGTACAAAATATTGTCAAAGTAAGTACAGTTTTTTAATCTACAGTTGCACCGTGATAATTTGACTTGTTGATTAAATAACATACAGTTGGGGCTGCAATATTCTAAAAAAAAATATACTGAATGTATTTCTTAGTATTCCCACTAGACTGTTGTCAGCATATTATCTTTAAAGCCCAAACTTCAATTGTTTGAGAGATGTGATTTTCATAAAACATTTATATTGGACGGAAAGTCTTGTGGGAAATTTAAAGGACACGCTGAAATACTTACACGAATACGACCAGACTTTACGAAAATAGTTTGATCAGTTTGATCATTAAAAAGAAGATAGCGCAAACATTTTATACATATATTAGAGAACGTAATCCAATAGCCTGCAGTCTTAGCAAGGTCTCTCATTTTAAATACCAGACCTGTCAAGCTGATTTGGTTCAAAAAGGAAAGTTCAAATCGACTAGACCAAATATGGACGAATAGTATATAGATATATCGATGTTTAAATGTAATATCTGATGGAAAATGTTTCTTTCGAACTTCAGGTGTTCTCAAAACCCCATAATACACAAACAAAAATAATCATAGAACTAGAATCAAGGAATTTTATACAGGCTTGTTCCTCGAAATATGAAGAACAATCACATTGGGGTAAAAACATATTGAACCAACGTTTGGGTCGATACTTTGGATAAATGCATTGATGACGACCTCTGCGTAAAGTACAGCGGCAGGGCAAACCACGGGTAACCAAGCAACCAAGTAACTTTTCTATTTTCAAAGCAATACAATGTTTTATTTATTTATAAACCCTTGCGATATTTTTCTCCAACTGTAAAATCAGTCATACCTTTACCGGCCGTTCCACAAGTACCAATGCCAACTCTTCCACTGACATTATCTGGGGAAGCAAATATGCTATTGACTTTCATGCCAGGTTTCTTTTGATTTTTAGTAGTAAAATTAAGCCATTTATTTTTGTCACACTCGCGTTCTTCCTCCAAGTCCTTGAATCGTTGTTGTTTCTTCTGTTTGCGCTTCTTTAAATATTCCTTTTGATTTGGTCTATGTCGTCTGCGAAAAAATTAAGTGAAATCATTTAATAATTGAGTATGATTACACCAAGGAATTACATACTTATTAGACGGGAACACTTCATTGCGGGTTGTGCGCTCTCTTAATTCATTGATAGTAGTTGTGGAACGATTTTGATAAGCATCGAAGATTACGCTAACTTCACCCTTACCGGTTATACCTTCAATGGTTGCATCGTAGTACTGACCATCTTCTGTCCATTTCGCTTGGCATTTGTCTCCAATTTTCCAGACTTTAGCGGATGTCACCAGTTTTTCCGCCTCTAAAAGAGCAGCTTCAATATCGTCAAAGTAATTTGACGATGCTGTTTTGGAAGAAGATGGTTCTACGTACGATGATTTACGCTGTTCCTCTAATTGTGTTTTTATCAAATCTCGAGTAAGTTTGATGACTTCTTCTAGATCATCTTTTAGTTTTAAAAGTTCCTCATTACTTGGGTCTGTTTGTAAAGCTGCTTCTACCTAGAAGTTAGATATATGTATACATGCATAATTAATCGATGGTACTAATACTCATAATATTGCTAAACACCAATTTCACAAAATATGTTGTTACAATTATTTAATTTGTTGCGTTATATGCATATAGAAACATACATACATAAATATGTATGTATGTATGTACACAAATGCGTTTGTTTGTTGTATGTGAATATGTACACGATACACACTTATCTCTATTTACCTATGTAAACATAGTTCCATAAAAACGTAATTTTAATATACATAATTTCGTCTACTTACTTGCTGTAATTGGCATTTGTAATTCTGCAAATCGTCAGCCATATTTTTATGTATATCTGAGAAGCTGTAGTTAATATTTGTAAACCTATTCCTTATTTTTTTTTAGTGATGATAAATTAGTCCGATTAACGATTATCCAAACCTATCGATAGTTAATTCGAGTCAGATTCCGACCATGCATTTTTTAACAATGCTATTCCCAAGTTTTTTTTATGCAAATATTTTTTTTAAAGCACAGTACGCTCTAGCCGAAAATATGTTTGTAAGGAAAAAACTCCTTATAAAAAAAGTGTTGCAAACATGCACGAAATTATTTTGTAAGGCCATTTCTAAACCCATGTACGCTGTAGCTAAATATGGCATATTTTTACTTGACCTTTCAAAACATCGATTGAATCAGAGTTTCGACTAGTCGAAATCTTTTTGAACAGAAATGGCGACCAACAAGCAGCAAAATAAAAGCCGAATTGAGATTTTTAAACACAAAGAGCGAATTAGACTCATTGAAGATGTGAACCAGAGGACAATATTGTGGGATTTGACCGAAAAAAAAACTTAATGGGATTTTTATATGCACAGCTGACGCAACAGTGTGCCAACAGCAGCATAACACCAACAATCTCTCAAATTTTTTAGTGATTTTTGGTATTATGCTGTCACACTGAAGTTTGTAAGGCCCGACATTAAAACATCGAACATTTCGAGCAGCCAAAATGTTTTCAGCTAGAGCGTACTGTGTTTAAGTTGAAAATAGCACAGATCCTCCTTCTGTTTTTATTTTCTTAAAAATATGCAAAAGTGAAGTAGTTCAAAAGAACTATTTATTTAGGAAACATTTAAATATAATTAATGAATAAGTATTTTACCAGGTGACCAAATGGTCATAATTGAGTATAGAGGATACGATTTGTCTGTCAATTAAAAAAACATCCATTGCAGAGTATCTAATTAAAAAAAAACGTAAGTTGATTCAAATTTAGATGTTTATTAAATTGGGATGAGTTGAAGCTAATTTTAAAAGGTTAAGTGTTTGAAGCTCCTACTGCTCAGTGTTGACACTTTCATTTGCATAGGATGAGTTCAGTTTAGGAATGGTGGACACAGCCTTGCACGCGTGTAAATCAGCTATTCGATTTAACAATCCACTTAAATACACCTTGCAGTCATAGAAGGCAGACGTGCTTGTATTTCGCTAGGAAAAAACTGAACAATAACCTCATCGGGACTTGCTGTGCTGGCAGTGAATTATAAAGTAGAAATGAAATGAATAATACTCCATCTCTGACATATATGTATATAGAGTCTGTCACGCCTCCTTCTGCCTGATACGCACATTTTTTTTTGTGATAAAGCTAAAAAATTAAGCAACACAGACTCCGATCGCGTTGAAGGCAATATGTGCACTGATTCATCGAAGCAAAAGTACTGATCCTTAAATCGCGTCCTATGCCGTTCTGGGAGTTCTTAATGTTATCGTCACCTTAAGATTCCCTACTTCTTAGAAGATATCAAAAAATTATCTCCTAGACATGCCCTAAAATAGTTCACGCGCGACAATCCTCTGGCGAAGCCTTAAACGTATTTAGATACACGAAGTACCTGAGAGAATTTTTGATATTTAGGCACATGCTAATGATGTGAATTAGTATTGTTCTAACATTTATTGAGGATTAAGTTCATTAGATGCCTGCTTTTTTCCTAAACTGTCATAATGATAAAAAAGGTATCACATAAAATAGTATAAATAGTTAGGGTGTTCACTTGACCCTAGCAGCGTTGCAGGTGGAAAACATTGCTGCCAAAACAGCTCTTTACGTGCAACGCGTTGCACATATTCAACAAAATATAAACTAAAAACAGCCTACTGTGAATATGTGCAATGCGTTGCATGTAAAGCGCTGTTCTCGCAGAAAGCTTGTGTGTGTTACCTGGTACTCACTGTTTAGTACAAATGTAAACTGATTTTCACCAGCATTTGAAAGACATTTAAAAAACATAAGCGAATTAGGCAGAGCTAACAAGGTATCATATTATTAATCAGTTACTAGTCTATGATCCCATACAGGTAATGGAGCGAGCAATGATTTTTTGGAGGTAGAGTAATATTAACCAGAGAATATATATGTAATATGCGGGTCAATCTTTTTTGTCTCATAAAGAGCAGTGGACTTTGAATCTACGGGGCGTTCTAATAAAATTTAAACATGAAACTATGAGTCTTAAATGAATTCCTAGCTCCCTCTAATTTAGACAACAAAATAAAAGTAGGCGTTTTTAAATCTTAATTGTAGTAAATGTAAAGTTATGTCTTTTAGCAGGCGAACTCTGTTTGAATTTAATAACGTTTTTAATGGTAAACCGCTTGAACGTATTATGCCGGTTACTGATTTGGGTATTCTTCTGGATCCTAAGCTTAAGTTTGACAAGCACATTGCATCTATTGCTAATCGAGCATTTGGCGTCTTGGGTTTCATAAAGCGTTGGTCGAAAGAATTTGACGATCCTTATATTACTAAACCACTTTATGCTTCACTTGGCAGACCTATTCTGGAATATGGGTCTTGTATATGGAGTCCCCAATATAAGATTCATCAGTTCAGAATAGAATCTGTACAAAAACAATTTTTACTCTGAACTGGAATACTAACATTCGCTTGCCTTCTTATCGTAGTAGACTTTTACTAATTAACCTTCCCTCTCTTTCTGATCGAAGAACAATGCTTGGTGTAGTCTTTCTACACAAACTAATTATTGGTGAAATTGATTCATCTGAATTAATTAGCCAGATAAGTTTTGCTGTCCCGATCAGAAATTCTAGAAATTTTTTTCCCCTCTCTCTACAATCCTGTGCTGCTAACTATGCTATTCATAACCCTTTCCGAGTACTTTGCTGTAATTATAACAATCTTTTTCAATTTATAACTAATTCGTCTTCTATGCAATCCCTGAATACTTCAATTATTTGTTACTTAGCTAGCTTATAGTTAATTTATGGTTTTGTTTTTTGTTGTTTTACACAATGTTTGTCCGTATTTGTCTCTGGTTGTCTCTTTGTCCGCGCGTCAACAAGCCCGTGCTTGGTGTCGTTTGGGCCACTTGAATGTACTGCTCGTTTAGTAGTAATTAACGGACAAACTAAAATTAATTCTTTATAATTGATAAATAAACTTAAAAATAAAATGTGAAGAATACAATTTAATTTTATATTTAAATTTTTAGAAAATTTTAAATATCATTGTTAAGATGATGTGACTAGTGCCAAAATCATAAGTTCTTTACAACTTGTATCACAAAAATCTTAAAAGAAAAAAAAAACATAAATATAAAATTTATTTTTGGTTACAGGATTTGTCTACTTATGGCGCAACAGGCAATCTACATTAAAAATAACGATTTGGCTTTGACTAATTTCAAGGAATGCATGAAATATACACCTAATGACATTGAAACTTTAGTGTCACTCGCTAAACTCCAAATGAAGTCGAAAGAAATGGATATGTGCCGAAATACTTGCTTGCAGATTTTGCAAATTGATAGTAATAACGAAGCAGCCTCTGTGTTGATGGCAGACTTGTCATTTAGAAAGGTATGTATTGCCATCCGAATTAAAATGAAAATGTATTGATTTCGAAGTTACTACACATAAAACAATCAATTTGATTTAAAAGCTACGGTTTTTAGTTTATGAAAAAATGTTTCAAAATCAGAATACTGCGTTGAACACTCGGAGCAATGGCTGCGACATACATACATAAGTATGTTTTATACTGATGGAGACTAGAGGTCTGCATGAATTCACTCAAAATTTGAGTTCGTGAATTAATTCGAACGATGTCGAATTAAATAAGTGCGAGGCACACTTTGAATTGAATTCGTTTGAGTGTAAGTGACGTTGAGTTCTAAAATGACAGCTCCTTATCAAAATAATCGCAAATTAATTAATGTGCTATGTGAAAATAATGATTTTAAAATGACCGAATTCACTTTTTCACTTTGTTTTAATTTTCCTCCGGGTCGGTCGCAAAGGAATAATGACTTTGATTGTCTGAGTTGGTGGAATAAACAAAAAAGTATTTTCATTATTGCAAAAAATAAGCTGCATATAAATATTTTGAGTTCCAGCTTGCAGCGCGGTTCCTGAGCGAGTGTTTTCAGATGCAAAAAACTTAATAACGGAAATGCGTTGTTTTATTGCCACCAACACAGACAATGTTAATAAAATTATGTTTTTGGATTCAAACTAAAAGTCTGCATGAATGCATTCATTTCTAACTTAACTGTACTGTACAGTAGTATACTGTACTCATTATTTACTGAACTAATTTTTTCTGTACAGTAAATTCAATAACTCACTGGGATTGAGTGACAGCTTAAGTTGTTCTCATTAAAACATTGTACAACAAACAATATAAGGAGAGAATTTGGGTTCAGTAGTTTTCAAAACGTTTACATTATAAATTATATCAAATGAAATATATGCTTATAAAAATGTAAATATACCATGCGGTGAAGACTTTACCGAGCATTGTCTAAAAGAACTTTAAAAATATTCAAAAGATAGCCCTTTTCCTTTTTCCACCCACAAATAGTTTGTAAAACTTGAACTTGAACTTGAAAAAAAAAAACAAACCGTAGAAGATTGCGAGGAAATTATGATGGATACTCATTTAAAAACCCCAACTCGCGAAATAGAACCTCTAAATACGTCAAAACCACAAATAGATTCTATTTTTGCAGATTATTGTCAACCAACTCATGACAATATTGCTTCTACAATATCTCGCGAAATTCAAGCATATATAAATGTAAAACTATTCAATTTTAATTTCCTGAATTGGTGGACCAATAATAAGGACCAATTTCCTTTTCTTTTTAAAGTCAGCTGTAAGGTTTTAGCAGTGCCAGCAATTAGTGCTGCATCCGAAAAGCCTTTTCCAACAGCTAAATATTTAATTTAAAAACGCAGCAAAACATCCTCTGCTAAAGACATGGTAGACAATATAATGCTTTTAAATTCAAATTTAGAAGAACTGAACGAGACTTGTATGTCATAAAATATGAACAATAAATGTATTTTTCTTGTTGAATCTATAATGTTTTCTTAAATTAAAATTAAATTATTTCATTTTGCTACACTCTAGCATTCAAATGTTGTTCTCAAAAATAACCCAGTATACAGTGAATGTACTGTACTCAAATATACTGTACTATAATGAGTACTGTACAATGTATATAGTGTACTCATACTCACTGTCAATACAGGAACTAGAACAACATTAACTGACATTCATTTCAAAGCTGTTCAGTAAAAAGTGAACCCATTTCCAGTGTGAATGATTCATTTGCCCTTTTGAATGCATTCATGCAGGCCTGTAATTCAAACTTAAATTAAAAACTTCTTATTAATAATAAGAATTAGATTTAGATTTTATAAATTTTATTTAAATTAAGCTGTATACTGCTCTTCATTGTTTTCTTTCTTATATTCATTATATTTATTACGCACATGAAAACAACAAAAGAAAATTCGCGTGCAAAAAATAAAATATGAAAAGTAAATCGAAATTCGAAACAAACTCGAATTAACTCAAAACAAAGTAGATTTCTCACTCATTCACTTCATGTCACATTTTTGAATGTTGTGCGACTGAGTCTGACACGAAGCTTCAACTCAATCAAAATCGTTCGACTTCTTTCCATTCCTTTCAAACATGAATGCTTCGGGCTTCGTTTTCGCTCATTCATGCAGACCTCTAGTCGAGACTATATTAAGTTTGATTTTATTTTAAAGTTTTGAATGACACCGAGCTGGAATTCATTGACGAAATTTTGGACAAACTACATTATGTGAATGAAAAAAAATGTAATTTTCCGGGTTCAATCCGTTTTTTTGGATTTAGGCCTATGTGTTATGAGCGTGTGCGGCTTATACACCATCTAATACTCAGATTGCGAATTATTTCAACAATCGCCTTGAATTAAGTATATTTTGAAAAAATAAAATGGTTGATTCGATGCCAAAGCAACTGGAACCGTTACTAAAAAAATTGATTAGCAACTACATATGTTATTAATTGCAATAGGCAACAAAAGTAACTTTTTTCTTGTAAAATGAACCAATTTCTTAAAATAAAATAAAGTAAACTTAGCTTAAAATTAATTAATATATCTAGAAAATAGATTATTATATAATAATAAAATAGATAAATAGATTATCACTTTATTAAGAGAATTTCATCTCGATCGGATAATAAACTTGAACGTAGCATTTTTGCCAAGTTGTTCGGCCGGCGGTCCTGCAAAACACTAGATTTTGACTATTTTTGAACTTTGGTAGACGAAAACTCTCATGAATTAAAATGCATTAAGTTCCCATAGCTAAAAAACGCTTCACAATTGATTTCTCTTTATAGCCATATATGGTTTCATACCCGCCCGGACCCGCCTAAGAAGGTTAAATAAAAAAAAACTAATTCAACCTCACAAAAAAAACACGCGGCATAATTGCATAGTTCGATCGATTGCTCCTATGGCAGCTATATAATATAGTAATCCGATTTGAACCAAATTTGGTCTGGATGTAGAAGACTGCCGCAGCTTCATCATATGTCAGATTGGTTGAAATCGGACTACTATATCATATACAGCCATAGGAATTAGGTCGATATATGCAATTCTGATGATGCACCCCAAAAAATAAAAAATAATTTTTTAAAAAAAAAATTTTTTTATTTAAACTTTTTGAAAGTAATTTTTAAATATAAAAACCTTAAAAATAAATCAAAAAAAATCAAAAATTTAAAAAAAAATTTATTTTTAGGTGCAAAACAATTTATTTTTTGCACAAATTTCACAAATTTTAACTTTGATAGCCCCTGAGTAAGCATTTTGGGGGCGTGGCACTTTTCTTAAGCACTTATTTCATAGGTTGAAGAATTATCTATCATATGCTATTAAAATTATTCGATTATCTCATTTGGTTCAAAAGTTATGATTTTTGCAAAGTAAAATGAGCAATGGCCCCACTGTGCGTTGTTAAATTTTTTTCGCATCGTCGATTCGAAAGTCATCATTACAAACGGTATTTAAGGGTAACGATATCTTAAAGTCGATTCACGACTAAAGCTTTCTTTCCTGTTTTTATTTAAGTTCGATAGATTTAAGAGCTTTGAGCGAAGATGCTCTTCAAAAATAAACTTTTCTAAAAGATATTCAAGCCACCAAGATGGTGAAAGGGAAAGCTTGATTGTAATGTTATTCATGGCATTTTATGGAAGGTGACCTCAGCATGATGTGCAATAAATTGTTGATACTGATTATTATATAAGTATAATAGAAATTAACTTTATACAACTTCTATTTCAGATGGAATTTGAAAGTGCTGCGTATCACTTCTCCCAACTCTTACTATCCCAGCCTTGCAACTGGACAGCTTTGACACGACTAATAGAGGTTATGAAGCGTTTTGGAACGTTGTCTGAAAGTTTGCCCTTTTTACAACGTGCAGAGCAGGCGTCAGCGAAATATAAAAATTCACCGGGACTTAACTATTGCAACGGATTATTCGAGTGGTACAATGGCAATCTAAACAGCGCATTGCGTTACTTTAATCTGTCCCGCCGAGATCATGTATGGGGTCAACAGGCTAAGCTAAATATGATTGAAATATGCATTAACCCAGATGATGAAATTCCAAATGCAAATGACGTTCTTGAAGCTGGAGATAGTGGAGAGTTTAGTGAATCCCGGTTAATCGCTCTTCGGACAGCCGAGCGTTTACTTAAGGAAATGGGCCCACGACCAGGAGAAATCTATGAAAATGCCTTAACTCATCGTGTACTCTGGAACTTTCTTCAAATGGCTTCTAAGCAAAAATTTCAAATTGAATCAGCGCTGAAAGATCTTACAGAGCTTTTGCAGAATGAAGGAAGTCCATTAATGGTAACAGTCGTGTATGGTATAGCATTTGCTTTGGTTCAGCTAAAACAAGTGCATCGAGCAAAAAACCACCTTAAACGAATAGCTCGATTAAATTGGAGCTATGAGGACGCCGAGTATCTGGAGCGGAGTTGGTTGCTCTTGGCTGACATTTATATTCATGCTAATAAGCTCGATGTTGCCGAGACATTTGTGGAACGTGTTTTAGAATACAACAAATCATGTACAAAAGCTTACGAGTTGGCCGGATATATTTTGGAAAAAACCCAATCATATTCCAATGCTGCTAAAAACTATGAAAAAGCCTGGAAAAGTTGTGGACGTTCTAAGCCACATATCGGTTATAAATTAGCAATGAACTATATGAAGAAAAAAGATTATACTAATGCTGTTAATGTTTGCCAGCAAGTTTTGAAAATACACCCCGATTATTCTATTATTCGCAAAGATATTCTCGAAAAATGCCGCAACAACTTAAGATCCTAAGTCTGCACATTTAAGTAAGAAACTATACTTACACCGAAATAACACTATTCAATAAAGTTAAAAGTCTCAAATTTTGGGTTTTTGGTTGACTTTTATTTAAATAAACTTTAATATGTCAAGCTACTTTAACTGCTATACTAATACTGTCGGAAGTAAATTAGGAATAAGGTCAACATATGCTTGAAAGGTTAAACCTTTCTTTATGCCTTACTAAGACTCTCAATATCATCTAATACATTCAAAACTGTTTATGCGTTTATTGCTAATAATACTAAATTTATAATACTTTATTTATAGTATACGACTAGAAGATACCTTACATCGGGTCTAATCACCAGCACACTGATTTCCTTAGAATTCACTACCTAGAATGGAATATAAGTAGAAGAAGAAGTAGAAGTATAATGCACACTATATAACAGATATCGAATGTGCGGCTTATAGGGAGCTTTTAAAATATTTAACTGATTAAATTTGATCAATTTCAATCTCATATATTTTGGTATATTATCCAATGAGCTCAGGTAATACAATGATAGTTGGATTAACCGCAGCTACATTTTAGAATCAGTATTAGACAGGGTACCCGAAAATTTAGTCCAATTGAAAATACTTATGATTTTTAAATTAGTCTATTGTGCTGAGGCATAAAGCAAGAGCAAAGTAATGCATGATGAGGGAAATTAGTTTAAGTTTTTCTCTTCGATGAGTCGGTATACTTCTCCTATGCAATAACAAAAAGGTAAATAAAATTCAATATTAAAGCGTCATTTTAAATTTACAAAATACAACAAGTTATGTTTTGGCTAACGGCCACTTGGCGCCAGATATGTTTGCTATTTTTTATTATTGTTCGTAATTAATTTATTGTGTGTGAATACGTGACGCTGAATTTAACCATAAATAATAAGTAAATCATACATTGGTGTACTGCTTAAATTTAGGATACAAATATAGACATTTTTTGAACAGTTAGCATGAAACATAAGTCAACAAATTTCTCTTATGATAGATTCTCAGATCTGCATACGTGTTATTACGAGTTCATAAACATTTTACTTTTTAGAATGGAAAACATATTAAGCTAACATTTTAACTATTTCTGTTTCGGTATATAAATAGGCTTCATACATGTCTTAAAAATATATAAAAATTGTTTAAGATGTTTGTGTGGTGTCCTTAAGACTCGTTGTACTCTGGAGAGCACCTTTGTCAATTGAACAAAGCTTATAAAAATATTGGCTCCACATTCGACGCGTAACCGGATCAAGGATAATAAAATAGAGAAATATAACAAAGCCTTGCAAAGTGGCTGTTAGGCAGAAGAAATATGAAAAGATTAGGCCAGCCTTCATGATTGTTAGGATACCGAAGCACCATGTGAATCCCAGAAGGAAGAACAACAGAACAGATAACCGTATCTGGTACATTAGCACTGGTTTTTCAGTGTGTCGAATAGGCGGATTGCTACTGAGTAGTATATTATATATAATAAGGCAAAAAATAATAAAGTTCGCTATGATGATGACACAAATTGGCAAAATGATGCCGAAATAAAGGGCATACCCCGATGGGTAGCAAATGCTGCCCTTACTAAAGGAATCATGATCCAACAAGGCTACGAGAATAACAGGGATTAGAGGCACACCCCAACAGAATGCGGTCGACTTGATAAAGAACCTGGTTGGTCGAGTTCGGCCAAATACCTGAACGTATCTTTTGAATTGAAGGTATGCTATAACCATCATCCAGAAGAACTGAACCAAGACAGAGTAGTGCAGCAGTGCTCCAATGGCCACGCAACTAGATATAATCTCATTTATTATCAAGTGCAGTGAGTTCTCCTTTGTGCTGACAAAGCAAAGGATTACCATCTGCAAAGCTATTGAGGCCGAAAGTTGTAAGAGTACTTTGGAAGAGGCTTTTTGTCGCCAGGACTGGAACTTCGCAGCAGTGATGAATATGCCAGAAATGCCCAGAAGAGATAGTGAACAGCCTATTATCGTGATAATGTCCAAGGCCTGGGCATGCACTTGCCGAATACTGACCCCAATATCGTCTTCCACTGTGAAGTTGAACCCGACTAAGTAAGCAAATGGCGTCAAGTGGCTCACTTGGCAGAACACAATATCCTGGGTAATGTTTGGGTCACTTGAAACTCGAATCCCATCGGAGACCCAATTTTCAAAATTCCAATAACTGCACGGCTTTGTCGAGCTGTTGTCTTTAAGGGAGGCATTCCTCCAGGCTCGAAAAACAAGTGGCAAATCCTCAGGTAACTGCGTACTGTGGCCAGGCAAGGAAATGGAAACGACGCGCCCAAAAGCACTTCGATGATCCTGGCTATTTTGTTGCTGGAAAAGTATATCATTCGAGTAGACTTTGATTACAATAATAGTTTCGTGTTTCTCAGTGACATTTAGTGCATTTGAAATTGTATCCAAATGAGTGAGAAGTTTCTCTGGCACATATGTTGCAAATTGCAGGTTTTCCTTATTAATAAAATCGGTTACGTCATGAGTCGACTGTAAAAAATTAACAGATTCCATTTGAAACGCACCTTTTAATTTGATTTGATTTGAGTTTTCCGAAGAGTTATCATATTTAAACATTGCGATCCCCGAAACATTGGCTATTGTCGGATTAAGGATGAAATACAATAAATTGTGGGAGGCTTTCAGTGTGACTCCAATATCTACAAAATCAAGTACCTCGAAGTCCGTACTTGAGTCCACTTCAGCTGAGTTCCCATGTCCGGCAGATCTGTTCGGACCATCATCTTCAGTAATGGCCTGCGATGATAAGGTATTCATGGCGTTTTCAAAGGCCTCCAGCAATTTATTTGTCGAGTTTAACGAAGCCGACATCTGGATAGTAGTTTTCTTGACATCCACCATAAAATTGTATATGGCAATAAGATCATGAGTGGTATCCTTAAGCGCACTGATGTTTTTTGATAAACCCAAAACGTGCTGATCTATATACTTCACTGAAGATTGCAGAATGTTGGCAGTAAAGTGTATGTCGGCAGGCGAAATGTTGCTGGCGTATTTCTTCAGAATGCTCTTGACTTCCCTCACGGCCATTTCTGGGGAAGATCTAAGGAGTTTCGAGTGCTCCAGACTGTATAAAGTCTTTGTGATACTGGTATTTTCTTGCTCGTGCTGGCACGCTACGATACCTTCAAGTTCCTCCCAATGGGCACCGTGTAAGAAGTCGCCCTGGCATTGACGCATATATGGTAATCCACTACTTTGAAGACACAGGCGTGATAATGTGCCCATCTGTCCTCTGGCCGCCTGATTCCACTGGTACACTTCGCCATTGGCCGAATGAAACGTCTCGGGGAAGCAATATTCTGTGCTCCTTACAATGCGAGCACTTGGGCTGCTGGGATTATAAACTGAAATGGAAATCAAGTTTCTCAACAGCATCCAGATTTGCATGCGTATTGAGGTATCGTGTCTAATATGCTCGTCATTCTCCAAACTGTTGTCTTCCTCGCCACTTTCTTCCTCGCTATTGTCTACTGCCGAGTGCTTTAGTGAAGCCGTTAAATGGATCCAGCAATCAACATGTTCAGGAGCAGTCTTCTCAATACTCATGATGCGAACATTGAATATAATCAGATCTCGAGAGACCGCACTACTTCCTTCGCGCAGCACTTCTCGGATATGCTTGGCCATCCTTTTGGCGTTCTTATGAACATTGTCGCACCACTTGGCAATTTCAAGTTCGCATGGTACACTTAATCTTATCGCATAGGCATGACCGCGTCTTTCCTTCACAGCCACTACTCTTGTGGTGCTCACCAAGTTAAAGTTTTGGATTGTATGTCCTTCACACCAGTATTCCCCCGGTCCGTCTCCAACTAGCTTCACTTTAAATATCGACTTGGCCTGACTTTCACTTTCCCATTTCAGTTCAACTTTTGTGCTCTGCACAAGATCATATCCCGAGTTTGTAAAGCAATTAACACCAGCATCGTCCTTATCGGTGCGCCACAGATAGCCGCGATTATATACTATGAGAATCAGCTTTTGTACGTCTATTTTCAATATCAATTGAACAGTATTTGGCGCAATGTCCACAACTTCTTTGTGTAGGATTGGAAATATTTCAGAGCTCTTATCTGCAACCTTGACCCTTTCATTTTGGTTCATAAGAATCATATAATTATCTCCAGATCGGCTTACGAAATTGTCGACTTGAAAGAATTCGTCTCTCATTTTCTTAGGCATGGATTTCTTTAACACCCGCCTAAGCGTGTTGCGATTTCGAAAATACTCCTTGATGGATATCTGGGTTCTCCCTTCAGGAAGTGGTTCTAGCTCACTCCAGTTGACCCCATAGCATTCATTGGGTCCATAGCTCAGTGCTCCGAATCCTTGGGGACACCCCGAACCAGTTACAAGCTCGTCTTGAAATATGCAAATCGAGTGCAGCAAGGCTTCGCAATCCTGAATCTTCATCTCAGGCATATCTTTCTGTTTACTTTTGTTTTTCTTCTTGGCTTTTGAATCGTATTGTGCTGACATACAGCATCTATTAGATGTGAAATCTAAGGTTTCTACGCCATCGTCGTATATTTCTCCCCAATGTTTACCTGGCAACCTTATCTTGAATGGCATAGTGTTATTTTCGCGACGTAATGGTAACCAATATTCCTTAATTTTCCTCTTCTGTAGAAACTGCACAAGATTTGACATCTGATCCTTGGAAAGATCTGAGGGGACAACCACATTGGATCCACGGCAAAATGCGTCATCGTATTTTTGAGGCTCTGGGGAAATGTGCAGGCAAAGGGGATCCCCGTTGTCACCATGGATCTCGATCAATTCTTCAGGGCAGTATTGGTTGGTTTCCTCTTGCTCCTGGCATACTACGTTCTCCGGATGCCATTGACCAGTTGCCGTGTTGCATTCACGCAAGAAAAGCTCCCAGTTTTCCTTCCAGCAGAGATAGTCTTCGGATGTTGTGTAACGAACCCCTCGAAATTTCCAGTACGCTGTTCCCCCCGTTGTCTTCGTTGTGTTATCATCGCACTTCTCAGTCTAAACATTATGAAATTAGATTAAGACGATTCTAATGGTATAACTGCCATGTATGCTTACCTTTGCTGAAAATGTGCTGCAGCTATTTAAGCACAAAATGATCAAAAATATGGCTTGCTTGGCCATCTTACAATTGACTTTGGCAATGAGCATCAATATTTCACTTGATCCACTTTATTTCCAGTTGTGCACAATACTAATTTTATTCTTTATCACATTTAAAAGCCAAAATGCAATCAGAGATATCTTTTCTTTCATTATCTCGATTCATAGAAATACACAGTACTTTATCTCTTTTATCAGATGTGTGTTTTACACCCAGTACATACAGAAAAGGTCGCAGTGGGTATTATAATGCTGTCCGAATTTTCAATCTTTGATTTCTTAACAGAAATTGTAGAAATTAAACAGCAATCCCTGCTCATTCCTTCAATTTCCTTTACCAAAATATCTATCAGGTAGAGATCGGGTGTATTGTATTCGATGCATTGCAAGCAAATTAAATTGTTTTTAGCATTAATTTCAAAATACTGCTTTTTAATAAATATATATAAATGATTATTATATGTATGTAAATTGAGCAAAGGGTATCTTATAGTCTACTATAGCGATTATATCATTCTCACTTGTTACTGTTGTTCTTTCTTACAGTTGTTCTTTCATTCTTAAAGGTAGAATAATCTAGCAAGGCCTTGATCTTCGGCATACAACTTCCGGTTACTACTGTCAAGTTGGAATATGTGCTATATTATATTTCTATGAGAGATCGTTTTTTTATGCTTTCTGTTTTTCAGAGGAGATCCTGCATTTTGGATCATTTCTTGGTAAGGTCACAATCAAATTTAAAAAGCTTTAAATGTATAAAATTTACAACTAAAATCAAATATTTAAGGATATCTACAGACTGTGCATCAAAATAATTTTGTAAAAAAATCGAGGAAAAAAGTGAAATCAGTGGACTTTTAAAAAATTCAAAATTTTGAATGGTTACATAATGGGTTAAGGAAAGTTTTGCATTATTCAATCGCAATTTAAATGACCTTTCCAAATATATAAAATAAGCTATTATTTTTTATATTTAAAGTCAAAATATTAAATTATTTTGAGTGTGTAAAGTAATTTTGACAGACTGTATTTTTGAATTTAGAAAATGATTGTTTTTTGTGCGTATATTTTACAATACAAATTCCAGGAAAATTTTAAAATTGTTCTAATTGCTTATTTTACCCTGTTTTTATGCGAATGCATTAATGGAAGTCGTTTAAGATATTATTTACTGAAATCGGTGGTGCAATTTCTTTGCCAAGTTTAATAAACTCCCAGCTTTCAGGATGAAAAGCTATTCGCAATGCAATGGAAGTTTGAAAAAAAGAAAATCTTGATGACTTAAAGCAGCTGCAACGGAAAAGAATTTTTTCGATTGCAACTTGTACATACATACATCGTGCATTTTGATTTATTATTAAATAATTATTTTATTATTCGACGTTAATTTTAACTATAAGCAACTATATTGATTAAGAATGTACATATAAAGTTAAAATAACTATTACGGAAAGATTCGGGTTTAGTATCTGCAACAGACTTCTTTTTATATCTTTTCTAGAGTAATGGACATCTCTATATGGAAATCACATTGCATTTTAATTATGCTGTTTTTTGTTACATATGCTCAAACAAATCATGTAAGTAATACTAGTTTTAAGAATAATTACACTCCTACTATCATGTTCTCCAGTCTTCATCTACAACTTTATTGTTACAAAATATTACTTGATTTTTGTCGTCATCTTTTCTATAAATACATATAAAACTCTTTGTCCTGACTCACTGACTGAGAATAAGCGTAGAAAAAGAAGATTATGCGTTTTGCGAAATTCGACCTGTAAGTGGGTCAAATTCGGGGTCAACCAAACTTACGATTATATGCTAGGGACTGTCTCTTATATTCTGACCAAAATTGGTCAAAGTCAGATTGCTATATAATATAGCTGCCATAGGAACAATCGGATGTAAATAACCTTTAGCTTGAACAACTTTTTTGTTTCTTCAGATATCTCAACCAAACTCACAGCTTGTATGTTTGGGACTGTCCCTTACATCCTAACCAAAATCGGATCACTATATCATATAGCTGCCATAGGAACAATCGGATGCAAATTAACCTTTAGAATCAAAAACTTTTTTCCGCCAAAAAACTAAATCTGACTTTTAGCTGGAGTCCGATTGCACAGAAAAAACAGCGGAAGTTTAAAATTTCGGTTTTTTTATAAAAAGGGTTATATTATATAAATCTGTTAAGTCGGAAGCGCAGCCCCCAAGTATTATATACATTACAAGGGATGCTCGCTTTGCTTTCGAAATTAAATTGAGAAATGATGGAATTTAAAAACTTTTATTTTGAGTAACTGGTAATTTTATTAGGCCTCCTAGTGAAAATTCCATTTCATTAGCACCACTTTTTTCAACGCATTTGTCTGTATTTTCACTATAAGTTTGTATTCAGGTTGCTCTAATTTTAACTCCATTCTTCTTTCGTTCGTGCAGGCTTTTCCAATAGAAAATACTTATGTAGTATGGATCACATCTCCACAACTACAGGCGCTACGCCTTCCGCATGTGAGACGAGCACTGCTCATTTTCATAAATTTTTCGGCATACTCTAATTCCCAATGGTTTATGGTCTGAAATTCCTTCCGCAGGGTCAGCTACGGTTTCAGCAGTACCGCGGAAGGCGTCGCTGCTTTATTCATCATATACTTCAGAATCAGAAGTTTAATTTTCTACAGCATTCTCGAATCGGAATTATTTGTAGAGTAAAATCAGTAAAAGTAAAATCCGCAGCAACAAATCGCTGTGGCCCTTGGCTACTTAAAATTTAAAATATCGACCGCTAGTGGTTGGTACTCCGTCCAGCTCTCCAGCTTCGAGAGATGCCATGACTTGGTTCATTTTGGATTTAGCCATGCGCACAGCAGTCCCATCGGGATAATTTCGCAAAGTAGCTGCAACAGATTTGCCCCAGAGCTCGAACTCGTCTTCATTCTTTGCACTGACCAAATAATCATAATTTTGTTTTATCGACGCGCTACGATGCGCATTAGTCTCAGCAACTTTACGTCGCTTCGGCTTTGGATAAGCCGATGATGAATTTGACGATGGTGATTGAAACGGCGAAGGCGATAACAATGGGTCCGAATCATCATCATAACTTTGATCAAAATCGACAACTTGAGGTGCTGCGGCAAACTGTGACACGCTCGCTTCAGAGTCTTTGTCCGTTACCTGTAAATAAAAAACATTTAGATACCTACTATTGCATTATTTTGGACCTCTGGATTGCAAGCACCACCAAAAATAATTTCGTTTGTGTCTTAAAATACAAATACATTTTTAAATCACAAATTCACGATTGCATTGCATATTGATGTTGGATTTTAATGGTTTGTCTAATTGCAAGACATTATAAACCAATATAATACCTAATTAATATTGCATACTAATAACATTAATTACACATTGTGAAATTCTTGAAACAAAATACTTGTCTTCAATCCACTCCGAAATTAAACTGATCCAATGCCTTTCCTTTCACACAGCAGGATATGAATCAAACTATTTCAATTATCTGAAATATCGATTTGGATTTTGCATTTTTTGAAGGCCTATTGACATTCACCCATCCAAAGTCACAATTTTAATGCGACGAATAAGTGTTAGCACAAGCTTCATTGATTTTGAGGGGTAATTGGTTGGAAAAACTATTCCAGATCGACAGCGAGAGCTGACGAAGAGAAACAGTATGTGCTGATATGTGTATTCAAACCAAATTCGCCGTACCATTAACAGTACTGGACTGGATCGGCATTATACACCTTGTGACTGTCCACCTTGAGTTGTAAATGTAAATTATTGAAAAAAAACTCACAAAGCTTAATGTTCGAGTGCCTGAGTCCATACTTATAATAGGCTGTAGAAACAACAATTTGTTGTAGAAAGGATTTGGGGGCTTTCGAGAAAGACCATTTTTCGTTCTCGTTACTTTATTATATGCGTTCTGTAATAAAGAAATATTAAAGTGCATTTTAGTCAAAGAAATTCATATTGAATTAGCAAAGATTTACACTCACACGAAATTGCTGGCGCAAAAGATTCCATTTATTAGAAACTTCATCCTTTGGAAGATTCATTTTTTTTGAAATTTGATCCCATGCAATATCCCGGTTGCTACGGTTTTTGTAATCGTTGTGTGTCACGTCCCACAAAGTTGGCTTTGATTCTACCAAAGCAATTAAACTGTGACATCTTTCAGCAGACCAATTCGTATCGACTTTTCTGGCGCGTCTTGTTTTCTTTTCTCCAGATTTATCTTTGTCGCTGTCAAAGTCAGAGAAAGTCTCTTGACTTGGTCTGTCCATTTTTATTACAACAGGGAAATTACACTATCAAAACAAACAATTCCATTTGTTTAGTGTTGGTGGTGACACCACTCAGCTAGGTCAACCACTCACGATAGTATCGATATAGCGAATTTTTATTTTAACTAAACACTTTCGATGTTTCGACTTCGATAGTTAACGATAGTAGCCCTCCTTTTTGCATCACTAGTGGGATTCCGGTAAGCCTTTTAGATTTGGTTTAGATTTCGCAGTCAGCTGTTCACAGCAGCTCCATACAAAATTTTCAGTGTGCCCAGAGCAAATTTGGGAAATGTGGTCTTACTAATTGATTTCGTTAAATCAGCTCTGAGGCTGATTTCGTTTTGATTTCGATTTGGTTTCAAATGGAAACTGTGACATTTGGTGTTTGTTTTCATTCTGCTGTAATATCAATATGAAGAACGTTCACATATTTCCTTCTCTGGCTTTCTCTAGGCATTTTGTGGAATTGCGCCCTTTTTTGTATAATTTTTAGTTGTCATCAGTTCACGAAATCTAAAAATAAGCAGTGTGCAAAAAGGGTCGTTCCGTCAACTGATTTAGATTTGGCTAAAAATAATCTAAACCAATTCTAAAACGCTTACCGAAATCTCACTACTGTTTTTGGCGCAAGTGCAAAATTTATTGGTGCTGGGCGGGTAGAAATTGTCAAATTACAGCAATATATGTTAGCGGCTCATTCTTCCTAAGACACATATTCTTTGGAGTGTTGGAAGGTTTTTACATCAATTATTATATGTTAATCTTTGGATCTCATATTAAATTAAGTTAATTTTGTTTAGTTTTCTATTTGTACTGTGATTTAATTCTTTGTGATATTGTCTTGAAAGTCTGAACTACTTTAAAATTAGTACTTCCGGTATTATATTGGTAAAAAACAATACTATCGAATTTTTGTTTAAAAAAAATTTCGAAATAATCGAATATTTCCACTATCCATGTGGTAAAGTGAGCAAGTGAACAAGTTCCTACTAAAGCTAGGTACTGACGTGAACTAAAAGGCCTAGCGTAAACCCATACTCCATACAAAAAAAATAACGCTGGCGTAATGTGAAGAAGAAGAAATTGACATTTATCTCCTCTTGTCGGTCCTGAGGCAAACCAAACTAAAACTAAAAACGGAGTTGCCAGAACGGAACGGGCGTTATCCAGCACTGTTTGCATTTAGCTGAGAGGCCTCCTGGAACATCGAGCTGTTTAGAGTTTCGCTGTGTATATGGAAATAAATGTCTGGAACTCAAGTGAAAACGATGAAGACTATTTGAATTTGGTCAATAATGACTACAATATTGGTAGATTATAAGCAAGAACGAAAACTAAATTTTATTTTTTTTGTATTTTTTCATTAATATAAATGGAGAATCCACGTAAAAAGTTCTAAAGCGATGGGTTCAATTTGAAGTGGGCTCGAAATTATTTCGATAGTCAGTATCCAGTATGTAACATTTCGGGTTTTCGAAAAGTGACTGGCATTTTAGAGCACCGTTTTGTAAACAGCAGGTAGTTTTATTTCGACATCTCGAAACATCGTTTGATACGGTACCTCATACGAATTCCGAAACTTTTTTAACGAATTGTAAAAAAACCAAGAATAAATTTTTAGGAATCCAAAATTGGACAGAAAAAATTAGGAATTTCAATTAAGCAAAATATTCAGAGTACAAAATTAGGAATAAAAAAATTCGGAAAAAAAAAGTTATGAAAAATTGGTTTTCCTGTCATTGGTCAAATTCTGTCGAAAAGTTATGTACATTATTCATTATTCAAATAGCTCTGTTCCTGAACGGCAGTGGTCTTTGTTAAAAAGGCTGGCACAACAAAATGAATTCGTTCACAGGGTGCAATCATCCAGTAGTATTCAAATTTTTAAAATACTTGATGAATGAGAAAATGAACAAGACATCAAGATAATTCAAACCCAAAAAAAAAAAACAATCCAAATATGAAAAATAAAAAGTGCTTCGGAAAGCGTGACAGAGGCACTGAGTAAAATCGTTAGTAAATCGCTTCTTGAAGCTTTTTTCTCGCAAATATGGATTCAATATCGGGGACGTTTGCGTTCCTGCACTTCTTCCGACTTTTTCAGAACAGCATAATAGGCTATTAATCCCTTAATTAGGGTATAAATATTATTTGCAAATTATAGTAGTAGTAGTAGTAGGATCTTTATTTAATAGATTTTTGATTTTCTTGGCATAAGTATAACAGTTAATTTTTAAATATCTTTACAAATTATTAAATAATGATAATGTTTAAATCAGCATGGTTTACAACCTCCATAGCTGATCACCATACGCACACCAGTGCCACACATCCCAAAAACACCTGGTTTCCCCGGATCATTATTTGTGAGCTCCGATACGCGCAATAGTGTCTCTTATCCAAATTCATCTATTATTTGTAGCCTATATTTTTGAGCATCATTTAGGTAGCCAATGAGACTCGGCCAACTTTCGCCATTCAGCACTTGTTGGAATTTTTCGAAGTCTAGCTGGTCCTTGTTCCAATATATACGACGAATCTCCTGCAGTATAGGACATGTTGCAATAAAATGAAAGGAGTCTTCACGTTCCCTTCGATTACAGAGCGAGCACTCCTCTATTTGTTCGCGTCTATGTGTCGAGTAGTTCAATCTTAGCAGTTCCACTTTTGCTCTAAAAATAGTTGAGATGGCATAAGTTTTAAAATCGTTGCTAAAGTAGTTTCTCGGCCCTAAATTATACTTCAGCGATCTGTAGTATACACGAGTCTCGCTTTGCCTGGCTTGTTCTTCTGCTCGTTGTCGCGATGATATTTTTAGTGCCTCAAGTATATTCTGATGGCTGACTTTCCAAGTGGTCTGATCCTCCAATGAGAGTCGCACGTCAAGGCTTCTTGCAAGGCTGCACCAAACTTTGAAGCACTGCGATTTGCTTTGCATCATGTGTGTTGCGACTATATTTGGTAACCTCCTACCCTCCAGAGCCATTACTTTCCTAAGGTAGCTGAAATGTTGATTAAGTGTATTGGTGTAAAGTGGGGCTAGTCCTGTTTCAAGCATGATTGCATAGTTTAGCGTATTCGTCGGGAGCCTAAAGAGCCTTTTTATAAAGAAAAGAAGAAGTTTCTCGACTTCATCGTATTTTGTGTGTCCCCACAATTGGGCGGAATTGCACATTATTGATTTTGATGTCGCCTCGAAGAGTTTGTACTTAATGCTGCTTTTTACTTCTTTCTTTGCTAAGAAGCAGCTCCAGGTGCTGTTTATGGCAGCTTTTGCCTCCTTAAGCTTTTGTTGCAGATGTTTGTAGAAGCTCATTGTTGGTGTTAAGACGGCTCCAATGTATTTGTACTCCTTTACTACTTCGATTTCGGATCCATTTAGTGTCCATTTTTCATTTCCGGCCAGACGTCCTCTTGTATGCACATTATTTTAGACTTATCAAGGTTAATTTGCAGATTCCAGATGATGCAGGAGTTGTAAGTTAAATTGATCATCTGTTGTAGAGATTCCGGACTTTCTGCCAGCATCACCATGTCGTCTGCGTACATAAGTACTTTAATGGTATGGGCCCCTAACTTGACGCCTCCTGGCAAACCCTCTGTGATATCATCCACAAATAGAGAAAAAAGTAGCGGGCTGAGCAGACATCCTTGTTTCACTCCGATATTTGTTTCGAACCAATCAGAAAGTGTTTTTCCATCCCATACGGCTGTTCGGTTTTCACAATATAGATTTTGTATGATTGCAAGCATTTTTGATGAAATTCCTCGGTTGCTGAGCTTTAGGAGTAGTGCTCTTCTATCTATCGTGTCGAAAGCTGCCTTAAAATCAATAAAAAATAAATACATTTTCTTCTTTCTTTCATAATGCTTCGCTGCTATTGACGTCAAGACGAAGATGCTGTCTACTGTAGAGTACTCTTTTCTAAAACCCGCTTGATATTCGCTGAGAATATGGTTTCGATTTACGAAGCTTGAGATTCGCTCTAAAAGAATTGATGTAAAAATTTTCTGTATGCTGTCAAGAAAAGATATACCTCTGTAGTTAGACGCAACATTTGGATCTCCTTTCTTGAAAATCGGGAATATAATGTTCCTTTTGAAGCTTGCTGGAGCCACGCTATCTTCAAAGATGCGATTGTACACTCGCGTTAAGCGAGAAAGCAGTTCATTTGGAGCGTTCTTAAAAAATTCTGCCGGCATTCGGTCGACACCAGGTGCTTTATTGACTTTACTCCTCCGAACAGCATCTTGAACTTAACTAAGCCGTATCGTTTCATCCAGCTCATTTATTCCTAAATGAGGTAACGCGAAACTGATATGATTATTGCTCGTCAGTTGAAGTAGACCTTTAAAGTGTTCACACAACGCTGCAGCGGATACCTTAATGCCTCCACTTCTAGCATTTGGACCATTTAATTTTTTTGCCATTGACCAAAAATCTTTGCTGTCTCGAATTGTGCCAATTTCCAACTCTATGCGCTTGTAGTACTCCGCTCGCTTGTATCGACATAGTGTTTTGTACGCGGTATTTGCTAGTTGGTAGGCAAGTTTTCGCTCATCGTTTACTTGTTTTCTGAATTTTTGGAGTTCACAGATTAACTCTTCTTGCTAAAATTTGAACTATTTCGCCAAATTTAGCTTTATCCCCCCAAATTTAGCTTTTTTTCCCCGCCAAATATGGTTTTTTTCCGTCAAATCGCAAAATCTGACTTTTTAGCCAAAGTTCAACTGCAAGGAATAAACATTAAAACGGCGGACAGCGGAAGTTAAATATTTCCGTTATTTACAAAAAATTTTAAATTATGTAAATTTGTTAAGCCAGACAACTTAAGATCATCCTTTCAATTTTGCGAGCGAAGCGCATTTGCTCGAATCTTTCTCTGTGCTCTTAGGCTACAAACAGAGTGGGCGCTGAGACGAAGATAAAGACAAAGACAAAATTTAAAATAACTAGTGGACGGTGCTACAGTCGAGCATTCTCGACTGTCGGAGACCCCGTACTTACTATGGAAAAAAAGTTTTTCATACTAAGACTTGATTTTTGACTGATCGTTCCTATGGTTGCTATATGATATAGTGGTCCGATTCCAATCAAATTTGGTCAAGATGTATATGATCATCCCATATGCATATACTGTGAGTTTGGTTGAGATTCTCAAACAACAAAAAGGTTTTTCATACTAAGACTTGATTTTCTACTGATCCTTCCTATGACAGCTATATGATATAGCGGCCCGATTCCAATCAAATTTGGTCAGGATGTATGGGACCATTATACATGCATATTCTGTCAGTTTGGTTGAAATATCTCAAACAGCAAAAAAGTTTTCCATACTAAGACTTGATTTTCAACTGATTGTTCCTATGAGAGCTATATGATATAGTGGTCCGATCCAAAATTTAAAACAAACTCGATCTGCTTGCAATATAGACGAACCTACATACCAAGTTTGGAGTCTCTGGCTCTTATAGTCTCTGAGATCTAGGCGCTCTTACAGACGGACAGACGGACGCACATATATCGACTCGGCTTTTGATGCTGATTAAGAATATATATACTTTATGGCGTCTGCCACGCCTCCTTCTGCCTGTTACGCACTTTTTTTTGTGACAAAGTTAATAGACCCCTTTACTTTTTTAAAGTACGGGGTCTAAAAATGGCTTTACATTTAAGCTTAAAAAAAATTTTCTTTTTTTCTTAGTCGGGGAGGGAAAAGGGAAGAAGACAAGGTCCAATTAAAAACGCAGAAAAATGATATATTTTTGAATATTATAACTAAGCTTCGTGTCAAATTTTAAGTCTCTAGCTATTTATAAAGGTAAAGGCGTAGTCCAAATCCGGAATAAAAATTCAAAATTCTGAATAAGTCTAACTAAAGTTCATGCCAAATTTCAAGTCTCTGTCATTATATTAAGAGTTTATGCCAAAATATCCGGTTTTTTTTACCATAGTGGACTGGTGGATTTAAACTGCGCGCAAACCGAATATGAAATTTTCATTTTGTATAATTTTAGGGGACCGTAAAACGGAGCATTGATATGTCAGCTTCATATGCACTAAGTACAGATGATCGGTTGACAAAGGATGTGATTCCACGTAGTTATGAACTTCATCTGGAACCTAACTACGAGGAGTGTACATTCAGCGGACTAATCAAGATGAACTTGACCTGGAAAAAAGATTCAAAAAGGATTTCGTTTCATGCCCATTTTGATATGAATATCAACGACAGAAAAATTAAGCTACAAAAAGTTGACCGGAATTTCAGGTAATTTATTGCAATGACTACTAATGTCATTTTGCTATAATGTCAATACTATTTCAGTGATATGAACTCAACGTACGAGACAATTTTGCGTGGCAGTCGAATTCCAAAGAAAACAATTTATGTAGTATATTTGAAAGAAACAATTATGCAAGGTACTCAATGTGTGTTAGAGATACCTTTTGAAGGAAACATTTGGAGCAGTGCAGAGGGACTCTTCACAGGATCTTTTGCAAATTTCACTTATTTTGCCACTAACTTGGGATTAAATAATGCACGTCGGCTATTTCCCTGCTTTGATGAGCCTGAATTCAAGGTGTGAACTGTCCATAAGAAATCGAGAAACTTGTGATCATATTGTGATATAATTCCCGAACATTCTTATTTTATTCTTGAACAGGTTCCGTTTACGGTCTCCATAACAAGACATAAGGATTTTGTAACGGTATTTAATACACCACTTAATCAAACCTATGAACAGTAAGTTGTCGAATAAGTCGTAACTAGGTTAACAAATTACAATACTGTTTAAGTTTTGTGTTAAAGTGAGACTGAGTCGAGATTATAAAAGTGTGATGAATCAGATGTTTAAATATTAACACCTTAAATGAAAACTTAAACATTCAGGCCTGTTCTGTATTCCGAACGTTTTCAAAAAGTTAGAACCAGCCTGAAGGCCTCCGCTGCTCTGGCTATAAACCAAAATTGTAATTTAGAATTAATTTCTAGGCTACAATATTATAAATAAATAAAATGAATAAAAAGTTAAAACGAACTTTTTACGGGACTCGTTTCTACTTTTCGAACTCGGTTTCGAAAACGTTTTCATAGCAGTAAGTTATCGACCGTTTTAGCTGTTTTCCTGCTACACGCTGCTATGTTTGCCCCCATAATTTTGTAACTATTACTAAAAACTTCAATCAATTTATAAAATTAACTGTCTTGTGCATGTGTTTGTTCATATCAACAACAACTAGCAGTTTTCGATTGCGAGAGTTGGTATCGATTAAAATTCAGAACAGCTCGGTTTAGCCATTGCCAATATAAAAAAAAAATTCTTGCAAAATTTTCAACTTTAACGATACTTCAATTTTAACGATTCTAAAAATGTTCAACATTATTAGAAGTTTCAGTTTATAATGCTAGGGATTTATATTAATGCTTTAAGTAGAAAATACTTTAAGTTCCGCTGACTCTACAGCATACGTTTTGAAAACGGCAATTCTTGTCGATTTGCGGAATTCGGAACAGCAACCAACTCTACGGCAATTCCACTAGCTTTCGGAATTCCAAACAGGCCCGATTAAATATATTCTTTTCCTTACTATATTTCATTTCAGTCCAACTTTAAAAGACCATGTAATAGATAATTTTGAAAGAACACCTCCTATGTCGTCGTTTGCATTTGGCTTTGTGATATCAAAACTTAAAAAATGTAATGCAGAGGTTTTTAAAACTCCACGGATCTCGAATTTAACTGCGCTCGCACAACCCAAAATTGAAATTTGGACTTTGGCAGATCGACAAAATCAATTTGAGGTAAGGAATTATTTAATTGCGCCATTGGTTGAGATCCCTGTACATCAGCTCGGTAAGTTTGTTGCGGAATTTTTTAGTTTCTGGGCCATGAAGATGCCTTGCTCTGTAGTTGACCTGTCACCATGGATACAGAAAAATTAAGATTAGTATTATAGAGTTAGTCTATGATACTTAATCTCTAATTGACCATGCCCCTCATTCGCAGAGAAATTAGTAAAAGATATACCGATTGTTTCATTTTTCTTTATTTCAGGAAACGTATGAAAAAATGTTAACTATTTATAAAAGAATTCAAGATTACTTTGGAGTAACTATTCCCCTATCAAAAGTTGACGTGATTGTCATACCGGATCTTGCAATAGTACGCCCTGTAAACAACTGGGGTCTATTGCTTCTAAAGTAAGTTCAATATTCAGAAACAGTCACTTTACCCTATTTTAATACCAAATAACACTAGGGAGAGCGATCTGATGAATAAAGGTTATTATGACTTAACTCAAGAATTTATTTACCAATGGATTGGTTCTTGGGTGACTCCCGAGTGGTGGAGTGATGCGCATCTCAACAAAGCACTAGCAAGTTTCGTGGCATCGGAAATTGCAATACAGGTAAGTTCTTTAGGTCCAGTAAGAAGTTTATATATTGTATTAAATCCAATATATAGATAGATGGAGGTGTTGAGTTTAACGGAAAATATCCAATGACCACGCTTTATTCATTGTACTATGAATTCAGTAAGCGATACCCACATTCACGCATTACTGGAATGAAACAAGAGACAATTTCTCATAAGACAGAGCTCATTATACGGATGCTGAATTTTACTTTGACCAAAGAAACGTTTAGAGCTGGAGTACGAAATTTTATTTCGGATCATCAGTACAACACATTCGTTGGAGATGATCTGTGGGCATCGTTAACTTCCCAAGCACTAAAAGATGGAACACTTAAAAGCCCCTACAATGTGGCGGTTATCGTCAATACATGGTTTGCACATCATCGCATTCCAGTCGTTAAAGTCCGCAGAGATTATGAAGAAAAGACTGCTATTCTAGAACAAAAAGTGTATCTTAGAGAAAGACCCCACGACGTGCCAGGGCAAGACAAAATGATCTGGTGGATTCCAATCATACTAAATCGCCAAGATGCGCTAAACTTTTTAAATTGCAGTCCGTATGTCTGGATGGAAAAAACTCAGCAATTAAATATACAAAATATGCCAGAAAAAGATCAATTTATTATTGTAAATCAGGAAGAAATTGCACCCTTTCCAGTTAACTACGACGATGAAAATTGGAGAATGCTGGGAAATTTCTTGCAAACAGATGTTGGACGAAAAACAGTCCCATCATACACAAGGTAAGAATTGCTGGATCAAATATATAATTTAACTCTAAGAATAAATGTAAGCCGCATAGCTCATAATCATAAAAATAACTTTAAAATAAACAAGTGGGCGCGGCTACAGTCGAGTTTGCTCGACTGGAGGATACCCTGTGCCAGTATCCATAAAATAGAATATTGGTTAGGACCATCTCATATGCATATTCTGTCAGTTTGGTTCAGTTATCTCAAACAACAAAAAAGTTGTTCATACTAAGACTTGATTTTCGACTGATCGTTCCTATGGCAGCTATATGATATAGTGATCCGATTTCAACCAATTTTGGTCAGGTTATAAGGGACCGTCTCATATGCATATTCTGTCAGTTTAGTTCAGTTATCTCAAACAACAAAAAAGTTGTTCATACTAAGACTTGATTTTTGACTGTTCGTTCCTATGGCAGCTATATGATATAGTTATCCGATTTCAACCAATTTCGGTCAGGTTATAAGGGACCATCTCATATGCATACTCTGTCAAATTGGTTCAGTTATCTCAAACAACAAAAAAGTTGTTCATACTAAGACTTGATTTTCGACTGATCGTTCCTATGGCAGCTATATGATATAGTGATCCGATTTCAACCAATTTTGGTCAGGTTATAAGGGACCATCGCGTATGCATATTCTGTGAGTTTGATTCAGATAGATCAAACAACAAAAAAGTTTTTCATACTAAGACTTGATTTTCGACTAATGGTTGCTATGGCAGCTATATGATATAGTGGTCCGATTTCAATCTAATTTGGTCAGGATGTATGCGACCATCCCATATGCATATTCTGTCAGTTTGGTTTACATATCTCAAACAACAAAAAAGTTTTTCATACCGAGACTTGATTTTCGACTGATCGTTCCTATGGCAGCTATATGATATAGTGGTCCGATCCAAATTTAAAAACAAACTTGATCTGCGTCCGGTATCCAGCAACCTACATACCAAATTTGAAGTCTCTAGCTATTATAGTTTCTGAGATCGACGCGTTCAAACAGACGGACAGACGGACGGACGGACGACTCGGCTGTTGATGCTGATCAAGAATATATATACTTTATATGGTCGGAGATGCTTCCTTCTGCCTGTTACATACATCACACAAATCTAATATACCCTTTTTGACCATTTTCAATGGGCACAGGGGATAAAAATAAGCTTTCCGAAGATCGAAACTATTGTCAGATTTACAGCCGTATCGCTCTTACAGATGACATCGATTTAATTGGATGGCCGTTTACACCAGTTTTTAGATGAATTATTTTAAGAGCTGCAATAAAATTTAATATGACTCAAATTATTAAACTTATTTTCAGAGCTAAATTACTACATGATGCTTGGAATCTTGCATACGCAGGTGATCTTAGCTTTACTATTGCCTTCAATATGACCTTGTTTATGAAATTTGAACGCAATCATATTGTATGGAATCCAGTCTTTACATTCATTGATCAAATCGGCCGACATATTGATATGTCAGAAGTACATTCAAAATTTGAGGCAAGTAAAGTACTAGTTTTATTAAATCTTCGAAAACTAGATATTTGTTTTTTTTAGGTGTATGTCTTATTTTTGTTAACGCCTTTATACGAAGAGTTAGGGGTTGAGCTTAAAACCGAAGATAACTGGAAAACGGATCTTCGATCATTAACTAAACGATTTTTGTGCCAAGCAGGTTATAAACCGTGCATTGAAGAAGCTCAGGAATCGTTTAAAATTTGGCAACACACTGTCAATCCAAACTTCGAAAATCCGTTAGTATATCCCTATATCATAGTAGACTATTATTGTTTTATAATAAAACTTTTTAATTTTATAGGGTACCAAATCATTATATGTGTCCCGTCTTCAAATGGGGCTCTTTAGAGGAGTGGCAGTTTGGACTGCAACGCGTGATGCAGTTTCCAAAATCACGAAAACAAAGTGAAAGGACACACTTACTGAAAGCATTAGCAGGTTGTCCAACTCAACCTGAAAAGATTAATCTACTTTTGCAAACATCGATTTTGGAAAAGCATTCCAACTTTACTGAAAACGATCAATTTTTAATTTTGACTTCATTAACTGGTGGATCTAGTGGATATTATGCATTGTTAAATTTCCTAACTGATAACTGGATGGCGATTCGTGAAAAGTAAGTGAAAATTATGAGTATAATAAATTATCCTGTCTAATTAAGCAGGGTTCTCACTGCTTCGCAATGTGAAATCATATTGGGATATGCTTTGTGATGATTTGCGAAACACGTCGCAGTGTTCACATTGGCAACACAAAAATTGTGCTTCACACAATTGTGAAAAGCCTTGTGTAGAGCCTTCAATGTGAACACTACCAGTCAAACATCACAAGGTATAAAAATGTTTACAAAAAGTCTAATTCCACAAAATGAAAAAAAACAAAAAATGTTACTTTGCAGTTTCTCATTCAGTTGAAAAGATTGCATTTATTGTAAAATGTCGAATGCTGCTCCGTCCAAATGCAAATAATTTTTGAGCTTGTGTGGAAAACTTTCCACGAGTCAAATTTAATTCGTCGACCTAGCACCTGCGCTTTGCTTTGCGTTTATCATCTTCTGACCGCCAACTCAGCAAGCTCAGCTTCCCCTTGTGAATCAATTTCTTCCATTAAAATCAATGAGAAAGCTAAAGTACCGAAAAACAACAATTAACCCTTTATAGGGCAATCTTACATTTAAAGGCAAAACCTTTATTTTCTAATAGCTACTGTTAAAATAAAGATAAACTTTTTAAGAAAAATTTTGAAGTGCTATTAAGTCCTTTATTTCAAAGAATGTCCTTTTTTACATGTATGTTACATTGCCAAATTGGCCATTTAAGCACCGAATATCCTCTTATTTCCAATCAAACTCGATAAAAAACACAATTTAGTTAGTGTACGTACCTAGTGTGTTTTTAGAAAGCAGAACGTTTATTCGCGCTATTTAAATAAGTTTTTACTTGCAAATAAAACACGTGTTAAGTTGTCGCAAAATATGTAAGCAATAGACTGTTTAGCGCTCTCTCATTAGTTTTATATGATACACAGACTGTGTCAGTTGTGTTGCAATAACCAATATGCCTACATTTAACAATAAATGTGAAACTTTAGTCCAAATTAGGGTTTGTAACATTACTGTCACATGGCCAGATATTGAGTTAATATTTTTGATTTGAAGTTTATGTTTTCACAATGTAAAAGAAAGCTAACTTGCTCGATGTGCTTTTCACAATGGGATTGGGTTCATTTGAGCTGCTTCAACTTAAACTGCTGATCAAATAATTTTTATCAAAATTGTGAAATATCCCCTTCACAAAAGATTTTTAACAGAATGTGATAGGGTTGTTCACATTGGAGTATCACATGTTTGTGACTCCACAATTTTGTGACAATGCATTTAGTGTTCACATTGCTTTTGACGTTGTGAACTGTTTTGTGAAGCGTTTGTGAAGCAGTGAGAACCCACCTTTATGCCGTGTTCTCACTGAGTCACAAACTGACACAGGTTACAGTCACAGTGCCTCTGTGCTCCATCTGGATCCTCTGAACCCAATAAATCCTAATAAATCATCAAACTAAATTGCATATTCTTCGAGCTTATCGGGATTTGATGCCATAGATGCAGAACTGTTGAACTGTGACAATGGCTTGTGACAGTTTAAATATTTCCTCCTGTTTAATTTTTTTTTTTACCGTGTAACCATTTACATTGTACATTTAACAGAAAATAAACGATGAAACGATTTAAGTAACAGTCAGTATTATCTCTAAACCAGGGATTGCAAATAAGAGTTATGAGGCGGAAAAAAATCAAGCCCTAAAAAAATGCCAGGGACATCGAAAAAATTCCTCATATGCTATTTTTGAAAGGTCAATCCAGCTACCGGATAAACTTTTATTTCCAATTTTTATTTTTAAAATTATTTTTAACTCTTATTTTCAATTTTTATGAAAAAAATTATAAATAAGAGTTATTTTTCAATTTTTATTTAAAAGTTGAAAAATAAGAGTTATTTTCAATTTTTAAAATAAAAATCAAAAATAAAAGTTATTTTCAACTTTTATCATAAAAATCAAAAATAAAAGTTGAATTGAAATATCTTTTGATCTGGAGGGCCCATTTAATTAAACTGCCTTTATATTTTATCTACACTTTATCATGGCCCATAAAATGATCATACCTTTATTCAGTGTAGTTTAATGAAATGGGCCCTCCAGATCAAAAGATATTTCAATTCAACTTTTATTTTTGATTTTTATGATAAAAGTTGAAAATAACTTTTATTTTTGATTTTTATTTTAAAAATTGAAAATAACTCTTATTTTTCAACTTTTAAATAAAAATTGAATAATAACTCTTATTATTGATTTTTATTTTAAAAATTGAAAATAACTCTTATTTTTCAACTTTTAAATAAAAATTGAAAAATAACTCTTATTTCATAACTTTTATCAAAAAACTTATAAGAGTTACGATCCCTGCTCTAAACTAACGCCAAATTGGAAAATAATATATAATAAAATTGACCATTGTCCAAAAGTACTTATGTAGCGAACAGAAGGAGATAGCTTCTTCATATATCAGCTGATAGTTGTTTAAACATATCGTAAACATGACTGAGTCTCAAATATTTTAGAATAAGCCAACAAATCATAAGTATACAAACGTACAGGAAAACCAATGGAATAAAATAGGATATGACCCAATTTTTGTTTTATGGCGCTATCGATCATTCCCCATTCTCTTATTTCACATTTTCATGTGGTGCTCAGGGCTACTATCACTGCATCGCTCTGTAGTATTACATCGAATGAAGCAGTTTTTTCAGGGTACGCATAGAAATAGTGGAGCTATAAAAAAGATTTTACTAAGTTTTGAAAGAGCATTCAAAATGAGAGATGTTGCATTATCGTTTTGGGCAAGGTTCAAAACTATAGCCGCACAACCTGATTTCTTATACTATGTTTGGATATCGGCGAATTTTTTTGCGCACACTTGGTTGAGTAACTATTTAAGACAAATTAATGAAGATTCCAAGTGGATCAGTGCTCTCTGATTTCGGGATAGGTCTAATTCTGGCGCTCAAAAGTGAGAAATGCTCATTTTGAGAAATTGACAGAAATATTGGTCTCTCCGAAAAAGTTGTGGGAAATTTTTGGAAAAATCAGAATGAATATGGCACGGCTCCACTCTTTCTATGCGTACACTGAAAAAACTGAGTGCGGCTATAGTTTTGCACCAAAGCTTATACGGAAAACGGATATAAAAATAAAATAATTAAAAAAAAACTAAAAGTCTGTTAAAACTGTTGGCAGATCATTTAAACAGTGTGAAAGCAAGGGACCGAGATGACTACCCTTCATCACATATTATTTCTTAAGTCAGTCGTTAAATCCTTTTTTCACAGATGGCCTGCATTCCATAGGTTACGCATTGACAATTAAGTTCGATAAATTAGCAAACATCTCAAAAAATTGTGATATAGCCCCAAAAAAATAATAATTATTTTGGTCAGACATGAAAATGACGGCAGCACTATACTTTTTTTTCGGAGTACGGCTTGGATTCTCTCAGTCTTGGAACTCCCCGTGATGTATCATGATTCCAATGTTATTGTATAGAATACTACTTGGCTGCTATTATTAACTGTTTAATACAGAAAAGTATTTCTTTCTTTATGATATGACGAGTTTAATTTTATTTATTTACTTTCTTATAAATGTATATTGTAACTTGGTTGACTTAAGCCGTTATTAATGGTATTTTTTACTTTCAGACTTAAAAATAAAACCAATTTATGGGATCATTTAATTGGATCGGCCACAGGTTTTTTCTTAACTCAAAAAGGCTATGACATGGTCCATCAGCTATATGAAGAACGCTCTGGTGAATTCGACAGTGCACAACATATTATTGAAAAATCTCTTCGCAACATCAAAGAAGAGGCTAAATGGAGTGAAGAAAATCTTCCTGTTATCGAAGGATGGCTAGATAACTTTTTATTGAATATTCAAATTTAAATGTAAAAAAAAATTGTATTAAATTATGCCTTACATAAAATTATATATTTATAAGAATGTTAATTCGACAGAATATGTCAACATCATCGTGCTCATCGCTCATACAGCTCATCGCTCTACCTGATATGATTGGTACCACCGACGCAAACAACGCAACAACGAAGAATTTTTCTCTCAAACTTTCCAAAAGCAGCTACATCAGGTTGTGTTACTTCCGCACCATATAAAAGCACTGGAAGGATGAGCGTCTTGTGGTGTTGCACTCGTCTGTCAAGAAAGGCTTCTAATTCTCTATTGCTTCCTGCAATCAGCTGAGGATCAAGACGCCACGATTTTCTGCTAGATGACTCCTTTACTGCTAAACCTATTTTAGCCGATTCCTTTTTGATTGCTCCAAAAGCAGCGGTTACATCACGCTTGGAGCGGCCAATGATTTCAATATCATCAGCTTATCCAAAAAGCTGGAGAAATTTATTTTATAATATTGTGCCCGTTCGAAGAACGCAAATAAGAGCAAATAAGAGAGCGAATCACCTTGTCTGAGACCACGCTTGGTTTTAAAGGTTTTGGTATAGACTACCTTGACAGAGCTGATGGTGTTGCTCAATATCATTCTTCAAAGCCGTGTTAGTTTTGCAGTATAACCCAGTGGGCTATCTAAAGCAGCCTTGTAATCGACAAAAAGCTGATATGTGTTAATTTTGTTTCATATAACTTCTGTAGGATTTTTCGTTGTGAGAAAATCTGTTCGATGTTGGATATACCAAATCGGAAACCGCACTGATAAGGTCGAATCAGTGCCTCAGCAAGTGGTTTCGGTCGCTCACACAATACGCTCATGAGAACCCTTTATGGAACCGATAGAAGACTAACGCCACGATAGTTGGTGCGCAATGAGGCATCACCCTTCTTCAAAACAGGAAATAAGAATGAGGTTCCAATAGTCGGACATGCTCACCAAATGCATGTATTTGCCCAACCAGCTCTTTGCCGCCAGACTTGAACAATTCAGTCGAAAGGCCGTCAGAAAATGGTACTTTACTTCTTCTGACTTCTGAATGGCTTGGAACCGGTAAGTCGACCTCATCATCCTCGATTGGGGTTAGTGGTTCCTCTTCTCCAAATTCTATTCCCGGATCATCGCCGGTAAGCAAACTTAAGAAGTATTCCTTCCATAAGCTCAATACATTCTTTATTTCTGCGGTCAAGTTTCCGTCATCATCTCAGTAGGTAAGCTCTCTAGCCTTAAAACCTTGGGTCAGATGCTTAACCCTTTGGCAAAGGTTTCGAGAATCATTCCTACTTCCACTACCTTCACTATCAATGGTCGAGTAGCTCTAACTTACAGCGTTCTTTGGTAAGCGGAGTCTTCTGCATTCTTTGCTTCCCGACACCCCTGGTCAAACCTTGGACTTACCTCTTGTAGGAGCGCTGTGGCATCCAATCACTTCTTCTGTAGAAGCTCGCAGCGAGTGAGAAATGTGCGCTCATATATCGGTGAAGAACGAATGTCTCAAATTGGAAAAAGTGGAACGTTCAGCTGTAGCATACGCAATCGGCTCTCAGGTGGGCATGAACAACAAAACTAACCACAGTAGAAATTCGCTGATTGCCACCAACACATTGTAATTTTCAACAACAGTTGTGTTTTTGTTTGCCTCAATCACTACGTGAACGTATGTTGGCGGCTTCGGAATGTTGCTGTTTCGTATTTGCAACAATTTGCGACGATGCTTATTGAGGCTTAACTGAGAGTCTTGGATTCTTGCGATGTAGTTTGTGAACCTGATGGCTTTGCACATTTGTTTTTAATTTGAGAAAATGAGTGGGAGAAGAAAAACAAATTTTCTTTTACAAAAAGGTGAGCCTTGCACTTTTTTTCTTGGCAAGTATAGGCACTTAAACCGACAACTAACATTTTGTTCGTTCCGTTATTGAATGCAGAATAGTTTTGTTTCGTCTCATTCCTTAAATCATTTAAAATATCATTTCACAAAGTGCACAAAGTGCAGTCGAAAGTCTCGGCTCTATTATTACATTTTGCATTTCGAAACATAGCGGCCAATACATGGTTGCTTTTGGGCTTAAATAATCGATGGACGCAGCCGTGTAATTCTTAAAAGGAGTCAGCCATTATTATTGGGGGCCCGGGTCAACAACTAGCACAGTCGCTAACGGTGGGCTCAGGCAAGTGGCGACCGCCTGTTCTAATCAGTCTTATCCGAGCATGCGGACCTCTGCCCGGATGGACCTCACCCTTGTCGCGCTTCTCGTGGGATCATTTATGAACAACAGAATGAAAAACCTAAAGTGTTGCCAGACACTTTGAGGACCGTCACCTTGACAGGGAGCGGCCCTCCAACCCTCCAAACCTCCAAGAAGCCAAGATCCAGCGCTAAATAGGAGAGTGTTACAGGCACAGAAAAGACTGTCAAGTCTGCAGACATCGCGGCAACGCGCGCAAAGGAACACGGTAGGACCATCCTGACCGATGCGTCCTGCGCTAGCCGCTGACAGACGGCAGGGACAGCAACGCCCTCCGTCAAAAAAGGATCTTCTTGCAGGTCTGGCAGAACCGGGTGGACTCGACGATCTCCACAGGCGCACTCTCTGTGAACCGCAGATCAAGTGGTACACCCATTGACGACTCAGGAGGGTGCGCTAGCAAAGACCAAGGAACCTAGACCAGCTACTTCCGAAGATAGGGCACCTCCAAACAAAAGGTAGAGTAGTGCGCTTACACCGCCAACCGACACCCTAAAAGGGTGCGCGCGGCAGAGCCTACTGCTCAAAGACCTGGTGCAGCGACACTTATTGGAGCAGAGCACAAGGCTCCAAAATCAGGACGGCAGGAAGCTCTGTAGCTGTAGCTGAACTAGCAGCCAGGAAGACCACCTCCTCGGACTATCCCCAGGTAATTCTCAGTCGCGGGGACTTGTCCGCGCCTGAGGCCATCCTGGATCAGGTCATACCGACAGGGTGGTGTAACGATCCATTAGGCTGGCCTAGCTCGGTTGGCTGTGTAAGGTTCGTGCAACGAATTTATAGATGCAGTTTGCGAATAAATGATAACACAAACGAATTCAATTTCAATGGTTTATTGGCGGCTTCTGGCCGTCTCTCAGTTAAAGAGATAAAAATGTAGATTTCTGGTTTCTGCGGCCGCTCGTCCTGGAGGTTTCAGTCGTCGTCCTTCGGGGTCTCGTTGGGATCCGATAAGGATCCTTCTCTGATCGGAAAAAGCTGCTTTTTCCGCTCGAGTGCCTCCTCGGCCGTCTCTGGGGTAGTCTCTCGATGTGTTAGGCGGGCTCTGCTTCCGCAAGAGTCCTAACTCCTCTAATACTGTACCCAGCAAGGATCACTCGAACACTCGCTACCGCAAGATAGGTTACGTCCTGCAGAAACGCAAAAACGACTTAATGCTAGGATCCTCGTGACTCCGAAGATTGATGACCCCCCGATCCTGCGCCTCTAGTGCGTCCCCAAGGATCAACTCCTCCGATCCTGCTCAAGCCGTAGAACTAACGGCACATGCGCTCACCGCTCAACTCAACGAAACTCGCTCACTGCTTGTCACGTTAACGGTGCCTGCGCTCAAGTGGCCGGTCAGCGGCGCAGCGCTCACCAGTCTTATGTTGTGTTAACTGTGTGCAGTCCATGGGCGTAGCTGAAAGCAAATGTTGTGGGGAATAATATTGTTCCCACAGTGGGACACCGCCGTTTCCTTCGCTGGCATTCATTTTCGGGTGGGCCACCTGGTTATCGACGGAATGGCTGTTAACGGTGACGTTGAAGCTACACACATGGAAGGGCAACCCCTCGATTGTAGGATAGGGGATGACATTCCGTCACCCCATAACATCACGCTCTACCTACTCTAAGTGCGGACCGGGCAACCGATAACTTGTTGGTTAAGCTGAATTTTCAGAACAAGATCAAGACCGGCGCATGGAGGGTCATCTCAAGGAAGGAGTAAGAAGGAGGAGCCCTGCTGGTGCTTGGCATCGATGAGATGGCCAGGGAAGATATAGTGACCAAAGGTCACCAGCTTTTCTTCTGCTTCGGGAAAATCCCCGTTGGCGGATTTAAAAAAGCGGAATAAAAGACCGCACCGGCGAGAGTGGATCTCCCTCCAGCGGAAATGAACACGGCGCTGTCTCCTGCGGCGAGCGGGTCCACTGTTTGTCCGGCAGGTCCTTCCAATTCATTGGAGGATCCGGCCGAGGATAAAGATCTGGCGGATCTAACACTGGATCTCGCTGCAGTTGAGGAGATGGATCAGCAGCTGGCCGTGTCGTCGCAGGAGTTGAAAGAAGTACTGGAAGGAGCGGACGTCACTCTGACGCCAAGCGATGACTAGGGGAACTCCCGGTCCCCCTCGTCATGTGATAAGGAGCCGCTGATATAGTGCGATGACGTAAGTCGTAGACGTAGTAAGCACTAAGCTAGCCCAGTTGAACATCCACCGCGCAAAGGCGGCCTCCGCAGTCCTAGCCAGGATGCTCACCAGCCAACTCTTTTGGCTAGCGTTGGTACAGGAGCCATGGTCATCAAAGGCCTGTACACAGCGGACTCAAAAGTAATCTGGGACCAAAGATATCCAGAACCGAACACGAGTATAATGGTGAGAAAGAGTATGATTTATACCATCCATTCAGAATTCCTTAGTAGAGACTGCGTACCAATAGCCGTGCAGCCGTGGCTGAAAGCGCCCGTACCACAGTGGTGGCCTCGGTGCGACACCGACATTCGTAGCTAGAATCAGGGAAGAAATCTTAGACATCACCCAGATAAGCAGTTGCCTTAAGCCACACTTAAGAAACAGGCATGTCTCTTTGGGGGAATTTATGTCTGACCATAGAATCATACTTTTTGAGCTGCAGGTCAATATGTATAGAAGCACACCAGCATGTAACTCCATGAATATAAACTGGGAAAAAGTATAACTTGGAGAGATGAAAATGGGAAATTCGGATTTTCCAAGCCTATAAATAGCCGGGCCTAGACTTGATTTCTCCATCCTTTCTATATCAAGGGCAAGATCCTTAGAAGAATAATGATTAGTAGCCTTGCACTCGGATATATACCAAGGGCATGGCCTAGAGCCAGGGTGGTCTTCATCCCCAAGGCAAAGAAGAAAGATATCGCCAGCCCCGAGTCCTTCAGACCCATCAGTTTAGCATCGTGTTAGATAAAAACAGTGGAGAAGCTGGTGGACTGCAAGATAAGAATAATTCTTCTGATGTTTGCATTCTTTCCGCTGCAGCCAACGCAGCATGCATACAGAGCAGGCCGATCATAGGATACGGCACTATATCAGCTACACCGCACCTTATGTGCAGTGGTTGATAATAAGGAGGTGGCCATATGCGCCTTTCTGAACATAGAGGGTGCCTTCAACAACACATCTCACGGTGCTGTCCAGGCTGCTCTGACCAGGAGGTTCCTAGACACAACCACCAGCAGATAGATTTCCTCACTGCTGGCGTCTATACAAGCCACGGCAACAGTTTCAAAGTAGTACTGTTTCAGTCACAACCACAAAAGGTTGTCCTCAAGGGGATTGTCTCCACTGCTTTGGAGTCTTTTAGTAGACGGACTACTTCAGAAACTTGCCAGCTATAGAATTCAATGTCAAGGCTATACCGATGAAACTGTCATCATAGCACGAGGCAAATTCGAGGAAACACTCTGTGACATTTTACTGGCAGGATTACGGGTATCGAGTGACTGGTGTGGAGAGGTGGGCCTCAACCTCAGCCCAGCCAAAACGGTCATCGTTCCCTTTGCCAAAAGGTACAAGCTACAGAGAATGAGGCAAATAAGGTTAGCAAATAACATAATAGAAACTAGCAAGGAGGTGAAATACCAAGGAGTCTTTTTTGACAGTAGATTAAACTTCGGCTCCCATGTACAGAACACGATATCAAAGTGCCCTAGAGCACTATACACATGTTGTAGTATAGCCGGGAAATCATGGGGCACATCACCGAAGATAATCAGATGGCTATACCTAATGGTAGTCAGGCCAATGCTCACATATGGAGCAATAGCTTTGGGTGATAGAGCGCAACTCATCACCGTCAAGAAATAGTTACTGAAACTGCAACGAATGGCCTGCAGGGGGCTATGAGCACCTGTCCGACAACGGCCATTGAAGTGCTAATGTAGCTCGCGCCACTCCATGTGGTCATCAGACTACACCAAAGAGCGACTCTTCTAAGGATGGCACGAGATGGAGTTGGAAGTAGTCGCAGAATTGCTATCAGGTTATCTCCCTTTGCTTGTGCAACCAAGGGACGAGATGACAGCTGAACATATGTTCGAGCAGAATTTCAAAATGAGCCTGAGCAGTAAGAGAGACTGGACAACACTCGTTACAATGGGTGCATGCAGACTCCTAATAGTTCCTGAACCGTTTTGTGGAATTGAAAGACACACAATTCGGGAGTACTTACGCACTGTAAGCTGTGGAGCCTGCCGTTTCTGCAACTGTGAGGAGGAATCCTCAACGCATATACTAGCAGAATGCACTGCTCCATCTAGGCGCAGATGTGGTCTGTTAAGAAAATGTGTCCTACCTATTGAGGACATTGCATACCTCAACCCGACCAAAATCCTCGACTTCGTGCGAGAGATCGGGTTGATGGATGATCTGTAGGCTCAGAAGGAGGCACAATAGATCCAAAAGCGACGCAGTGCAGGCTCCCCCTATTTATAATAATAAGATGCAGAAATAACATTTTTAAAACAAGTGGATAAGGCTATAGTCGAGCTCCCGACCATAGGATACCCGTTACTTATTAAAGTATTTTTATTGCACACTTTTAGGCAATTATATTGCTTGAAAGCTTAAATCAGCCATTACCACCCTTCTATTTGTCCGATCTTGTTACGATTTAGTAGGATAATAGGTAATAATCACTGCGGATGGCAGTCCGTTCTAGTGACGAAAGCAGCACGAAGGGTGCGAAAGGCGACTAGCATATACAGTGGCTCCAGCTTAAAGTATGCACCCTTATTTTTGCCTTAACTGCTATATTAGTCAAATTATCACAATAAAAAAAATATATTTGGAAAGGTCGTGTAAATTCCGTTTGAATGACACAAAACTTTCCTTAACCCATTGAGAACCCTTGGAAAATTTCGAATTTATGTAAAAGTCACTTTTCAAAACTTTTTCCCTCGATTTTTTACAAAAAATATTTTGATGCAAAAAAATTCTTGGAACAATTCAAAGAGTAACTGCAAAAGAAAATTTTCAAAAATATTTTTGCTAGTATTTTTAATAATATTTTGAAAACTGCAAAATAGGCTCTTTTTGCATGAAAATGAGGAAAAATGGGTTAAAATGGTCATTTTTAGGATTTTCAAAAAATTATAAAAAATACTAGCAAAAATATTTTTGAAAATTTTCTTTTGCAGTTACTCTTTGAATTGTTCCAAGAATTTTTTTGCATCAAAATATTTTTTGTAAAAAATCGATAACTTGACTAGCATAGCAGTTAAAGCAAAAATAAGGGTGCATACTTTAAGCTGTGAGTCACTGTATACACAGGAAGAATGGAAAATGCTATGACCGTCCGATCGGGTCGAGTTATATACCGATCGATAGGTATCAATTTATTTACAAATGTGCATACTAAGACTTTTGGAAAGTCAACTGGTTCGTGAGATAAACAGGTGTAAGTGGGAGGGGAAAAATTAAAATGATTGGAGCAAATGGGGCCGTTGAAGCCTTTTTGATTTTTTTTTAATAATTTGTTGCTATTCTTATCAAAAATACGCGTCGAATGACATCTCAACCATCCAAATCCGACTACTGGTTCAAAAAATAATTAATTTTGAAATTTCTAGCGGCCTTCCGAAAATGAGATAAAAAGTCAGTTTGTCTGTTAGTCTGTTTGTTTGGATCAAATCGTTGATTAAGCTAAAAAGTTTGAATGAGGACTTGTTCCCGCTCGAAAATCTAGAAACGTTTGTTCTACGACTTTTTCGAAAAATCGCTAGTTTAGCGGGAAATCGCTTAAACCCGCTAGAATTAAAAACCCCCATAGTGTCCAAACCATAGAACTACAGATATGATCTGTATGTCGTTGGAAAGGTACTTTGAAGGGCTCTTAAGCACACTAAAGTACACAGGTAAAAAGCTACAGGTGAAATAAGGTAATTTTTCCACATTTTGGCGGTTTTCGAGAAAACGCCGCTAACGATTATTTTTTAATTTTCGATATGTTTGAGCGTTTTGCGTTTTTTGATATATCATACATAAAGTTTTGTTGATTGGTTTGGAAGATATAACCTATTAACTGAATATATACGTTTAACTTTGAATTTGTTGAATCTGGCAATGTTTGCAACTGCAACAAGATGGCAACACTGTCATTTTAGTTCATAAGTTCTTTTGTTCACAATCTGAATAAAGTGAGTATTTCTTCATCTTCCAAACGAATCGGTCGTATTTTGTTTGATACATTGGCAATAAGCCTTAAGTCTATTCTACTGCGCATTAATAACCTCCAACAGGTTATGGGCCCAGAGCAATTACAAGCGTGTGGAATTGTTCAAAGAAAATAGTTAAAATGAACTCTTTGTATCATATTGAGAAATTGGACGATACCAATTATGACACGTGGTGTGTGCTCATGCGGAGCGTTTTGATACATCAAGATTTGTGGACAGTTGTGTCTGGTGACCAAATCAAGCCCGAAGATGAGGCGAGCGTTTCATTCAATTTGTGGAAAGGACAAAATGACAAAGCAATGGCAGTGCTTTTCTTGTCGGTTAGCGCATCACAAGTTTGCGGAATAAAAAAATGCAGCTATGCGAAGGAGATGTGGGATGAACTGAAAAAGTTGCATCAGCCATCAGGTCCAGTTCGCAAGGTTACACTGTTTAAGCAGTTGCTACATAAACGTATGCAAGAAGGAGACAGTGTACAGCAGCATGTTTTGGAGTTCTCAAATATCGTGGAAAAACTCGCAGAAATTGGCATTTCATTAAATGAGGAGTTATTCGTCATTATGTTGTGTGCGAGCCTACCGCCGTCGTACGAAAATTTTGTTGTTGCGCTGGAAGCGCGCGACGATTTGCCTTCGTTCTCCGTTATAAAAATTAAGCAAATGGAAGAAACAGAAAGACGCAAAAACAACGAGCAAAGCGTGAGCGTGCATGCATTTGATGTGAAATCGACGAGTAATAGGCAGACAGAAAAGAATCGCAACGGAGCTACAAAAAGCAAGCAGAATGACGGGAAATGCTGGAAATGTGGAAAGAAGGGGCATTTTTCCGCAAAATGCCGAAGCGAAGGCACAGCAGAAAACAAACGAGATAACGAACAAGGAAAGAACGAGAACAGCCGATCATTCGCTGGAATGGCAACGAGTGATGAAATCTGCGTCGGTGCTTGGTGTGTGGATAGTGGCGCCACATCACATATGTGTGCACGACGAGAATTATTTGATGTGTTCGAGCAACACAAGCAAGAAATCGAATTGGCTGGAAATGAACAGATATTCGCACGAGGTCGTGGTACAGTGGTAATAAACAGCAAAGCGGGCTACAAAATTACACTGAATAATGTTTTATATGTACCAGAGCTGCAATGTAATTTTATATCTGTGGGCAAAGCAGTAATAAACGGATGCACAGTGAACTTTACTAAAGAGTATGCATATTTCAACGAAAATGGCATGATTTTAAAAGCAAAGAAGATCGATGGCTTGTATATGTGTGAGCTAAAAAATAACGAAAAGTTATGTTTCAGTAATAAAACTGACGAGTTGATGAAGTGGCACGAGCGTTATGGGCATTTGAACATACAAAGTTTGCGAGAACTGCAAAGCAAAAGTATGGTTCGTGGATTACCCTTTGATTCTGCTAAAACAGCTGATGATGTGCAGTGCATTTCGTGCATGAAAAATAAGTGCCATGTGAAGCCATTTGAAAAATCTGAAACGAGAGCCAAAGCACTGTTGGAAATTGTGCATAGTGACGTTTGCGGGCCCATGAATAAAGCATCAAAAGCTGGCAGCAAATATTTTGTTACAATGATCGATGATAAAAGCCGCTATGTTCATGTGTATTTTATAAAACAAAAGTCCGAAGTCCTGAGTGTGTTCAAGTACCATTTGACTAAGGTAGAACGCATGAAGCTCAAAACGATAAGAAGCGTCAATGGCACGGAATATTGCAACAAGGAATTCGATTCGTACCTGGAAAAAATGGGAATTCGTCGGCAGCTTACAGTTCCCTATACTCCGCAGCAGAATGGGACTGCTGAAAGATTTAATAGAACTTTACTGGATATGGGACGTGCGATGCTGAATAGCGCTGGAATGGATGAGTCATTCTGGGCTGAAGCGATATCTTGTGCAGCATATTTAAGAAATAGATCCCCAACAAAGGCACTGGAGGGAGTCACTCCATATGAAGTATGGACTGGTCACAAGCCGGTAGTAAAGCATCTCAGAATCTTTGGATCGATCGCCATCGCATTGGACAAAACCCAAAAGAAGAAGTTCCAAGAAAGAGGCAAGGAATATGTAATGTGCGGATATTCAGAAACATCGAAGGCATATCGTTTGTATGACAAAACGTCAGGAGAATTTAAAGTCAGTCGCGATGTATATTTTGTGGAGAAATTCGTGCAGAAAGCTGATGTGAACCTAGAGATTGTGGTTAACCCGGAGCACAATAATGATGTGCTGAATGACGATTCCGAGATGAATCCCAAGAACGAGCTAGCTGAGAAGAAACAAGAGCAGTCTGACGAAAGCGCAACAAGTGCAGACGAAAATGATGACGACGATGCAGGCAAAATTGGACCAGGAAGGCCCAGGATAGTTCGTACGGGTTTAAGAGGACGACCACGAAAGGAATACAATGTACTCAACATGATGCGTGACTGCAGCATACAGATTCCGGTTACCGTTGGTGAAGCTATGGCAGGTCCACAGGCGCATAAATGGATGTGTGCGATGCAAGAGGAGTACAAAGCTCTACTAAAGAATCAAACTTGGCAAGTTGTGGAGTTACCCAAAGGCGAAAGGCCAATAGGATGCAAGTGGGTGTTCACCCTGAAGCGCAATTCGGAAGGCGATATCGAACGCTACAAAGCAAGGCTGGTGGCAAAAGGATGCAGTCAAAAGTTTGGTGTTGACTATGAGGAAACCTATTCGCCAGTGGTTCGATATGCAACGATACGTATGGTGTTGGCTATGGCAGCCGAACATGAGTTGCATGTACATCAACTGGATGTATCAACAGCATACTTGAACGGTGATCTTGAGGAGACCGTTTATATGAAGCAGCCTGAGCAATTCGACGATGGATCAGGAAGCGTGCTGAAACTGAAGAAGTCACTCGATGGCTTGAAACAATCAGGCCGTGTCTGGAATACCAAACTGGACAAAGTCTTGAAGAAGATTGGCTACAGGGCATGCGCAAGCGAGCCGTGCCTTTACACAAAGACGTCGAAGAAGAAGAGCATCAACGTAATAGCTGTTTACGTAGATGATTTGCTGTTGGCGTGCTCAGATATTGGTGAGATGGTAGAAGCTAAAAAAGCAATAACCTCTGCATTTCAGGTAGTCGACAAGGGTCCTGTTTCCAACTTTTTGGGTCTGGAAATCGAGCGAGAAGGCGAGACTGGAGCAATACTAATGGGACAGCGACACCACATTGCTGGTCTTCTTAGCGAGATGGGCATGAGTGCATGTCGAACAACAGCGACACCATTGGAACCAAATTTCCAAGTCAACTGCAGTAGTGAGAGCTGCATGAAGGTCGAAGTGACGGAGTACCAATCAATTATTGGGTCCCTGATGTACATTGCGCTGTCATCACGTCCAGACATATTGCATTCAGTATGCAAGTTGTCACAGCGAAATGTGAATCCTCACAGTGAGCATTTGGCAGCCGCCAAGCATGTTCTACGTTATCTGTACACAACTGCAGATATGAAGATCAAGTACGAGAAGACTGGAATGGATATCTATGGATACTCTGATGCGGATTGGGCCAGCGATGCCAGTGACCGCAAGTCCTTTATGGGATACACCTATATGTGGGGTGGTTCCGCTTTCTCTTGGGCATCAAAGAAGCAGAAGTCGGTCGCGTTAAGTAGCACAGAGGCCGAATACATGGCGATGTCTGAAGCTTCAAAGGAAGCAATTTATTTAAGCAAGTTAATCAATGAAATGAATTTGTCATTTAATCTGAATTCTGTATTGATATACGGCGATAATCTTAGCGCGATTAACCTTGTTAAAAACCCAATTTATCACGCTAGAAGCAAGCACATAGATGTTAAGTATCACCATATAAGAAATTGTTTTGAAGAAAAGTTAATTGATTTCAAATACTGCCCAACTAAGGAAATGGTAGCAGATATATTGACAAAGAATTTGCCAAAAGAAAATCATAAGAAATATACAAATTTGCTTGGCTTAAACTAATGTAATATTATTTGTAATTAAGTTGCACCCATTGAAGAGGAGTGTTGAATCTGGCAATGTTTGCAACTGCAACAAGATGGCAACACTGTCATTTTAGTTCATAAGTTCTTTTGTTCACAATCTGAATAAAGTGAGTATTTCTTCATCTTCCAAGCGAATCGTCGTATTTTCTTTGATACATTGGCAATAAGCCTTAAGTCTATTCTACTGCGCATTAATAACCTCCAACAGAATTGGAATAGGACAGCAGCAACAAAGTGTCAGAGTGGCAGCCAGAGTTTGAGAGTGCTTGTTGGCATCAGTGTTGCCAGAGTCGCTTTTTTCCCGTCAAATCTGGCTGTTTTCAAAGCCCATTTGCTAGAAAAATTTGCAAACTGCGGGCAGCGGGAATTCTGGCTTTTTTTTTTGAAATGGCTTTTTTTCAGATTTTTTTGGTAAATGCCCAAATATAGGGCAAATTAAAAAACAATACAAAAAAATGCACTTCGTGAAATGGCAAAATAATGACAGCACTACAAAAATATGGATGGAAGTCAATTTCTATAAGGATTCTGTGAGCAACCATACTTTTGCAGGTTGCCATTGATATGTTATCGTTGCTTTGGTCCAACGCCGAAGTGGAGCGCATATTTAGCAAAGTCAATCTTGTAAAGTCAAAACTGCGAGAAAAAAAAAACTACACTTGAGAATATTGAGAAATTGGATTAATTGTATGCTACTTAAAATAAAAATAATTTATTTTGTTATGAATTTACTGATATGGCTTGCACAGACTCGATAAGTGCTGCAGCATAAGCTTCCCAATAAATTCCTGCGGATGATAGGAACGGGATTATCAGAAGATAATGAAAATCAGGAGAATGAGGACAACATTGATGAAATTATTTACATCTTATGAATAAAAGATCAGCAGATGCTCAAATGGTTCAGTTTCCTTTTAGGCAACCTGATTTTGCGCTCTCACTCTTCTGTTCTCAGGAGAAAATACTGGAATTAATGAATTATAAAACTAGCTTTTTTAATGGCTTTTTTCATTAATTTTTCAGCTTTTTTTCATCGTTCCTCCCGTCAAAAACAGCTTTTTTTTTCAAACAAAAGTTGGCAACACTGGTTGGCATGTGTGTTAGTAAAGGGAGCCAGTGTTGCCAGACAGTTTGTCTTTTTTTGTTCAAACAAAAAACACCGATTGACAAAGTTACACTGTCAAAAAATATTGCTATTGTATAAATTTCCGATGTATTATTAAAAAATTTCTGAAATCTTATAAAAAAAACCTCTTTACGAGGTAAAAGTCTAGTGACGAAAACATATTCATGCCCCAAAATTTCTGATATCCAATTTTGTTACGAAAAATATTAAATTTTAAACATGAATTATTAAAAAATTAAAATGTATTAGGCTATCGGAGTGCGAGGGCACAGGGTATCTTACAGTGAAGCACACACGACTGTAGCCGGACCTCCCAGCGAACGAAGCCAACAGTTGAGGAGCCCCCTTTTTTTATTTTAAGGTTTGTTTTTCGATAGTAAGTACAGGGTCTCCTACAGTCCAGTATGCTCTACTGTGGCACCGCCCACTAGTTGAAAGTCCGTGTATGTCAGCAAAACTTCTTCTGAAGCCAAGACATTTTTTAGCTTGGAAAAGGGTTGTAGTTCCTTTTCGCTGAGTTGTATTTCCACTTTTCTCGAGTGATTTTTGCTAACTTTACCATTTTCGTCTTCAAATGAGTCCGTAAGGGGCTTGGAGATTTTGGCAAAGTCTTTTATAAAACAACGGTAATTACTCGACAGTCCTAAGAATGGCCTAAGGTCGATTTGTGGGATTGGAAAGATTGAAATTGCTTGCACCTTTTCCGGTGAAGTCTTTATCCCGTCCCTTGTCACAATGAATCCCGGGTATTCCACACATTTTTTGAAAAACTTGGATTTCTCCTGTGATACTCTCAAGCCAGTCTTGGAGACTTTTTAGGACCCAATCGATATCCTTAATGTGATCTTCTGACTCCCATGTGGTGCGGGTATAATTTTGAATATACTGGTTCCCGTTCAGTTCTTATTGTTGCGATAGCTTTATTTATTTATTGTCAGACTAAAAGTAGCCGACTCTACAATTCATTTTAAAATATAACATTAAAATTAAAAAAATATATATATTTAAATTACAAAATAAATTAAAATTAAGAAATCTTGAGAATTCTAAAATGAAAAAGAAAATGATTGGCCCAACATTTGTTGCTAGGAATGGAGAAAGCCCAGAAAAACAAAATCAGACCAAAATGATATTAATAAGTAGTTAATAATCTGCACACAGAATACGAAGAGGTTCGTGCATTTCCCCGTCAGTGGAACAGCTATGAATATATAAAGAATTAAAGTGTATTGAGTAAGAGAAGTCTACTAGAATATGAAGGTAACTGAATTTCTGAGGAGACTACACACATGATCCATACTCAAGAATCTGACGAACAAGAGACGTGTATAGAAGTTTAGCAGTAAAAGGATCACTAAATTCCTTGGACCATTGCTTAATAAACCCGAGAACTCCCATTGCTTTATTGACAGCTATAGAAATATGCTTATCAAACTTCAGTCTATGATCAAGAACTATACGCAAGTCATTAACTGATCTTTCGGAATCATTCAAGCATTCCAATATTTTGCCATTAAGTGAATACGGAGAAATAAGCGCGAAGATCTATGGAAAGTCATAACTTTAAATTTCAAACTATTAGGATATAATAAATTGGCTTGGCACCAAAGATGGAATGCATGTAATGTTTACTTTTGTGGAAATAGCGGTCCATGGTGCTATTTGGACCCTTGCGCTCTTTACCCACCCAACCATTGGATTTTCTGCGCATTAAAGTTTATGAAAATCCCCTTAACAAAACTCCGTTACATTTAATTACATCATCAGGTCATCAGGAAAACAAAAAGGGTTTAGCAAAACATTACAATATATTTCAAAATCAGATAGAGTTCAAGAGTACACAATTTTTCATTGGCGTAATAGCCATTTCAATTCAACGAAGCAGAAGCAATTTCAAGATAAAAATTTCAGAAAATACAATTTTCCAAAGGGGGTTAATTAAGACCGATCATTAATTATACCCGTTACTTATAACAAAAAAGTAAAAGGGGATATTGTATTCGTTGCAAGAAGGAAGCATCTCTGACCCTATAAAGTATATATATTCTTGATCAGCATCAACAGCCGAGTCGATATAGCCATGTCCGTCTGTCTGTCCGTCTGTCTGTCCGTCTGTGTGAGCGCCTAGATCTCAGAGACTATAAAAGCTAGAGCAACCAAATTTGGCACACAGATTTCTATAAACCCCACGCAGGTCAAGTTTGTTTCAAAATTTTGCCACGCCTTTTTCCGCCTCCGTAAATCGCGAAAATCCACCACACGGACAGTTTTCAAGATATTTGGATTTTTTAAACGGTTAACCTTAGCTAATGCTATTACCTATCATCCTTCTAAATCCCAACAAGATCGGACAAATAGAAAGATAGTACTGGCTGATTAAAGCTATTAAGCAATAAAAGTGCCTAAAAGCATGCAATAAAAAAAGTTTAATTTATTTAGGTAAGTAACGGGTATCCTATAGTCGGGAGTTCGACTATAGCCTTAATTTTATTACTATTTTTATTTATTTGTATGTTAATGTACGTGATGATGTCTCTTAAATGTATACCAATTCGCGCATGCCATAAAAATTGTAGGGTATAGATTAACACATTATTAAAACTTATTATATATAATTAACTAGGGGGCTCCGCCCCCTGCTCGCTTCGCTCACAAACCCCCAGCTCGCCTCGCTCGCAACATTGTATTTAGTTGCCCGTTTTAACAAATCTTATAAAAAAAACCTCTTTACGAGGTAAAAGTCTAGTGCCGAAAACATTTTCATGCCCCAAAATTTCTGATATCCAATTTTGTGACGAAAAATATTAAATTTTACACATGAATTATTAAAAAATAAAATTTTTGTCACTGGCACTTCGCAAAAAAGTACTATTTATTAGGTATGAAAAATTTAGCGCAATGTGCCCAGTGACAAAAATTTTATTTTTTAATAATTCATGTGTAAAATTTAATATTTTTCGTCACAAAATTGGATATCAGAAATTTTGGGGCATGAAAATGTTTTCGGCACTAGACTTTTACCTCGTAAAGAGGTTTTTTTTATAAGATATCAGAATTTTTTTAATAAGACATCGGAAATTTTGACAATTGCAAGATTTGTTTAAACAATTCAATAATTATATAATTAAGAGAATTAAAAACACATTCAATCAGAGACGTTTCAATATTATATATATTTATAAATATATTTCGATCTTGCTGTAATTGGAATTACAAAATGTTTCATCTGCCGCAAAAAGAATTCACCACTTGCAAGCAGTATCTTTCCACATGCACTGCAAGCAGTGCAAGTAGTGTACATGCAGTAGTATACATGCAGTAGTGTAAAGGTAAAAGGTATATTCAATTAACAGGTAATATCTTGCCTAAACGAATTTTGAGAGATAGGTGTTATATGTCAAAAGACGCGGAATTGAATTGTCTACAACATACTACATATTTAAAAGTGAATTCATTTGTAGATTTTTCATAAATTAAAAAAAAAAAATTATTTCACCTGCAGCTGTTTACCTTTTTACTTAAAAAAAAAACTTTGAAGGTATGCCTAAGAGCCCTTCAAAATACCTTTTCATCGATATATAGATCATATCTGTAGCTTCTATCGTTTGGATGCTATGAGGGTTTTAATTTTAGCGGTGTTTAGCGATTTCCCGCTAAACTAGCTATTTTTCGAAAAAGTCGTAGAACAAACGTTTCTATATTTTTGAGCGGGAACAAGTCCTCATTCAAACATTTAAGCTAAATCAACGCTTTGATACAAACAAACTAACAAACAAACAGACATACTGACTTTTAATCTCATTTTCGAAAGGCGACTAAAAATTTCAACATTAATTATTTTTTGAACCAGTAATCGGATTTCGATGATCGAGGTGTCATTCGACGCGTATTTTTGATTAGAAGAGTAAAAAATTAAAAAATAAATCAAAAAGGCCCCAACGGCCCCATTTGATCCAATAATTTAAATTTTTCCCCTCCCACTTACACCTGCTTATCTCACGAACCAGGTGAGTTTCCAAAAGTCTTAGTATGCACATTTTTAAGTTAAATTGATACCTTTCGATCGGTATCTAACTCGACCCGATCGGACGGTCATAGCAAATTTTCCATTCTTCCTGTGTATATATGCTAGTCGCTTTCGCACCCTTCGTGCTGCTTTCGTCACTAGCGCGGACTGCCGTCCGCAGTGATTTATATAATATATCATTTCTTAAAAAAAATACGGAAATATTTAGCTTCCGCATTACATTTACATTACATTTTTTTCCTTGCAATTGAACTTAGGCTAAAAAGTCGGATTTAGGGATTTGTCGGGAAAAAGCTAAAGTTGGCGGGAAAAAGCTAAATTAAGCGAATTAGTCCAAATTTGGCAAGAAAAGTTAATCTGAGAGTTTTGTTAGGATATCTCCGATTGCATCCGATTGTTCCTATGGCAGCTATATGATATAGTCATCCGACTTTGACCAAATTTGGTCAGTATGTTAGAGACAGCACCAAACAAATAATCTGTGAGTTTGGTTGAGATATCTTAAGAAACAAAAAAGTTTTTCATACTAAAGGTGTTTTTCATCGGATTGTTCCTATGGCAGCTATAAGATATATTAATCCCACTTTCACCAAATTTGGTCAGAATGTAAGAGACAGCACCAAACATATAATCTTTGAGTTTGGTTGAGATATCTTAAGAAACAAAAAAGTTTTTCATACTAAAGGTGTTTTTCATCGGATTGTTCCTATGGCAGCTATATGATATAGTCATCCGACTTTGACCAAATTTGGTCAGAATGTAAAGGATATGTGAGTTTGGTTGAGATATCTTAAGAAACAAAAAAGTTTTTCATACTAAGCAATTCCGTGACCTTTGACCCCGATTTGACCCACTTAGAGGTCGAATTTCGCAAAACGCCGTCTTATTGCACGATGAAATTATCTCAGCTCTCTATCTCTTACCGTTTGGGCTGCACGTTGATTCTCAGTCAGTCAGTCAGTTAGGACAAAGAGTTTTATATATATAGATTTCAATTTACGTTAAGCTACACTTTTATTTTTAACACAGCGATCTAAAATAAACACCAGTTACAATTGTAATCTCAATCCCAATAACTTTTATAGATCACTGTGGCTGCAGCAACTAGATGGCAACGCTGATAGTTTACCTGCTCCAATAAGAAAAAGCATAAGGCTTTCGAGCTTTTGCCTTAGCCACAGTGCGCACTCGCAATATGAAACTCACCAGATTGTCGATGAAGGCCTTCTCGAAAATGCTGTTGTGTGTATGGATGTGTGTGTTATATTTGTTATATTTGGACGTTGCTGTACTAAACGAACAGTACATTCAAGTGGCCCAAGCGACACCAATCACGGGCTTGTTGACGCGGGGACAAAGAGACAAGCAGAGACAAAGTCGGACGAACATCACTGCGGACGGCTGTCCGCGCTAGTGACGAAAGCAACACGAAGGGTGCGAAGGCGACTAGCATATATACACAGGAAGAATGGAAAATTTGCTACGACTGTCCGATCGGGTCGAATTATATACCGATCGAAAGGTATCAATTAAACTTACAAATCTGCATTCTAAGACTTTTGAAAACTGACCTGGTTCGTGAGATAAACAGGTGTTAGTGGGAGGGACAAAATTTAAATGATTGGAGAAAATGGGGCCGTTGGAGCCTTATTAATTAAATTAAAGGTCCAAAAATGCAATTAGAAACATTTACAAGAAATGGATGAGGCGATCTTAATTGATCATCTTGAACGCTTTAAATTGTTTGTAAAAATTCTTGATTTTCTATTTTTTAAGCTAGTTATCTCCCTTGTATACCTGCAAGGAGCACACAACGAAACACATAAATCAAGTAAAGACTCTAAAGTAGAATAAACAAATGCATCAGTCGAGTGCACTCGACCAGGCCACGGCAATTTATACATTATCTTTAAATTTTAAAAATTTATTAAAAGTAAAAATATTTTTAAAAACGAAAAAAATTCGTTGACCTTTTCAGGAATTGAACCCACGCCCCTCGCGTGTCTCTACCATTAAACTGACAATTCAAATAAATGAAAAATAATAAATGATTAAAAATCATTTGCATCGAACGGACCGGGGTTCGAACCCCGATCTCCCGTTTCGCGTGCCTAGCACCTATCACTTGGACCACCACCGCCTCTTAGACTGATGGTGGCAAATTCGATTAACATTCTCGATGTTCATTCTGGCAGAGTAAATGTAAAATCAATTAAATGACGAATAATTCTATTTATAAACATATATTCTGCCAATCTTTATAGCTTATTATCTTCACTATTTATTGCCCAATAATGTTGAAAGTTGGTGATTAGTCTCTGGACAAGATCCTACACCCGTTGGTGTAAAAAAAATTCAAAATTTTAACTTAAAACCCTAGATTAAAGGTGATGAAAGTTTTTGATGAATTAGGCCCCCACAGTGGGCGTGACAAAATTTTAACATAAACTTGTTCTGCCTGACATTATAGGTAGTCTGCATTCCAAATTTGGTGGTCCTAGCTCTTACCATCTCTGAGATCCTTTCGTTTACACGGACCGTCAGACAGACGGACAGACGGACGTGGCTATATCGAATCGGCTGTTGATGCTGATCAAAAATATATATATATACTTTATGGGGTCGGAGATGCTTCCTTCTCCCTGTTACATACTTTTGAACAAACTTAATATACCATCTGGGTATAAAAATAGAGACTGCACTATCCAAATCCCTGCAACCATATAGCCGGGACCAGTCAGTCTGTAATAGGAGTTGAGAAAGCTTTGTAAAATCGGTTTTCCAAAATTGACGAGCTCTCTTTGTAGCAGGGACTGCAAATAATAGTTATGAGTTTCAAAAAAATTGAAGCACTTAAAAGCGTCCCAGAAGAGTGGGAAAAACAGAGATATGTTATTTTTGAACGCCAAATTCGAAAACAGGATAAACTTTTATTTCAATTTTTATATAAAAAATTATTTTTAATTATTAAAATTAATTTATATAATAAAAGTCAAAAATAATTATTATTTTTCAATTTGTATATACAAATTTAACCGTAACTCTTATTTCCAATTTTTATTATAAAAATTGACAAATAACACTTATTTCTCAATTTTTATAATAAAAATCAAAAATAAAAATTGAATTGAAATATCTTTTGAACCAAAGAAGCCACATCATATATAGACCTATATATATAATCTACAAAGTTTGTAGGCTCATTACACAAGCTAGAGGCCCGGACTGGTAAGTCCATCAACACCTCCAAAGTTGGATGATAAGGGTCTTCAGGAAAGGATATGGGATTAGTACGAGAAACAGATAAGAATGAGAGATCCAAAACAAAAATAAGATCAAGCATCCTATTCAAAGAATTTGGGATATCATTGATCTGACACAATGACATCTCAAAAAGATTATCCAGAAAATCATGTTGCGCCGTGGAGGTCAAAACGTTGGAGTCAGAACACAAAATCCAATGTGTACCGGCAATATTGAAATCACCAAGAACAACAAGAAAATCACGATCAGAGAGCATAGATAAAACAGAATGTAGAGCAGAAGCATGCGAAGAATAGACTGAGTTGTCTGAAGAAGGAGGAATATAAGAACATGTAATGTAAACATCACTACCTCATATACTCATTTTGACAGCAACAAATTCAATATCAATAGAACTATCGGTTATTACTTCTTCCGAAGATAAATCAGCATCAATAGCAATAAGCACACCACCACCAATACGTGGGGTACGATCTTTTCTATAAATGGAGAATTTATTAGGAAGAATTTCAGAATTATGAATGTCGGGCCTTAACCAAGTATCTGAAAAGGCAACCACATTAAAATGAACGGACTGGCTATTTAGATAAAGATTACTAAGTTTACTACGAAGCCCTCTTCCATTCTGACAGCCCAAAGAGAGGAGGGATGTTAGTTTTTTGAGCTATCACTGCGGACGGCAGTCCGCGCTAGTGACGAAAGCAGCACGAAGGGTGCGAAAGCGACTAGCATATATACACAGGAAGAATGGAAAATTTGCTATGTCTGTCCGATCAGGTCGAGTTATATACCGATCGCAAGGTATCAATTAAACTTACAAATTTGCATACTAAGACTTTTAAAAACTGACCTGGTTCGTGAGATAAACTGGCGTAAGTGGGAGGGGCAAAATTTAAATGATTGGAGCAAAAAGGGCCGTTGGAGCCTTTTTTTTTATTTTAATTTTTTACTATTCTAACCTTTTTACTATACTAACCTCGATCATCGAAATCCAAACATTGGTTCAAATGAAAATTAATTTTGAAATTTTTAGTCGCCTTCCAAAAATGAGATGAAAAGTCAGTTTGTCTGTTTGTTTGTTTGTTTGTTAGGATCAAATCGTTGATTTAGCTTAAATGTTTGAATGAGGACTTGTTCCCGCTCAAAAATATAGAAACGTTTGTTCTACGACTTTTTCGAAAAATAGCTAGTTTAGCGGGAAATCACTAAAACCCGCTAAAACTAAAAACCCCTATAGGATCCAAACCATAGAAGCTACAGATATGATCTATACGTCGTTGGAAAGGTACTTTGAAGGGCTCTTAGGCATGCCTTCAAAGTTTTTTTTTAAAGTAAAAAGGTAAACAGTTACAGGGGAAATAATTTTTTTTTTCCATTTAAGAAAAATCTACAGTTGAAATCACTTTTAAATATGTAGTATGTTGTAGACAATTCAATTCCGCGTCTTTTGACATATAACACCTATCTCTCAAAATTCGTTTAGGCAAGATATTACCTGTTAATTGAATATACCTTTTATCTTTACACTACTGCATGTACACTACTTGCACTGCTTGCAGTGCATGTGGAAAGATACTGCTTGCAAGTGGTGAATTCTTTTTGCGGCAGATGAAACATTTTGTAATTCCAATTACAGCAAGATCGAAATATATTTATAAATATATATAATATCGCAACGTCTCTGATTGAATGTGCTTTTAATTCTCTTTATTATATAATTATTGAATTGTTTAAAAAAATATTGCAATTGTCAAAATTTCCGATGTCTTATTAAAAAATTTCTGATATCTTATAAAAAAAACCTCTTTACGAGGTAAAAGTCTAGTGACGAAAACATTTTCATGCCCCAAAATTTCTGATATCCAATTTTGTGACGAAAAATATTAAATTTTACACATGAATTATTAAAAAAAATATTTTTTTCACTGGCACTGGCCGTTAAGGCCAGCACATTTTGTCATGTGAAATATTATCACTCAGCCAGCAACAAACAAAACCCATCTTAACGTTTGCTTGTACTTGGCAATTATTTTCTGAAAATAATATAAAAGAATACAGAAAAAAAAGTAAGGGAAAATATTAAAGATGAAAAAATAAAATTATAATATTAGGCACACTAGGGTTAATCGCTACAGATGCTGAGTTTGTACTTACAAACACACACAACAATAGACAATAACAAAATGCAGAGAGCGCGAACCGAAGCGAAGCCCGTTGCTTGTGTGCGCTCTCTCTCTGCAAAGTTCAGCCGCTCTGGGGTTTTATTGAAAAGAGCGTTCGGCTTTTGCCGAAGGCTCTGGGGTTCCATTGCGTACAAAGCATTTGCGCTCACAAAAATGCTTGTTTGACGCCTCTATATATTGTCTGCTTAGTGAGCCGACGCTGTCATGGACTCGCTAAACTTCTGGCAGGAAATTCCTCATCGACACCGGTGCGGACGTTTCTGTCATTCCAGCTTCGACAATTAACCGACGTTTCACATCCTGCAACGAAAATCCGCTGTTTGCAGCTAATGGCTCATCAAATAAAACGTATGGTTCAACTCGTCTCATTCATGATCTTGGACTACGCCGTCCATATACTTGGAATTTCATCAATGCCGATACCACCCAACCAATCATAGGATCAGATTTCTTGCAGCATTTCAACCTTCTCGTCGACATTAAGCGCGAAGTGGTATCTGCAGTCTGCAAGCAGCAGCATCTCCCAAGATATTCAGCACATCCTGCCCATTATCCAAATTACTGGAGGAATTCAAGGACGTCACCCAACTCAATGCTTCAGCACCTAAGCCAACAGCAGCTGACGTCACGAACTGCATTGACACCAAGGGTGCACCAACATTTGCAAAACCACGCCGCCTTACACCTGAGAAATTCAAAGCTGCAAAGGCAGAGTTTGAATACTTACTCAAAATCGGCGTGTGCCAACCATCAAAAAGCTCATACGCATCACCTTTGCGCATGGTTCGCATAGCAACAGGCGATTGGCGACCATGTCGCGACTATAGAGCCCTGAACGCACAAACAGTCACAGATCGGTATCCGCTACCGCATATACAGGACTGCACACATATTTTCTATGGTAAGAAAATATTCTCAAAGATCGATCTCAACCGTGCATATCACCAAATCCTGATCGAGCCACGTGATGTTCCCAAAACAGCAATAAAAACACCATTTGGTCTATTTGAGTTTACTCATGACATTTGGATTGTGCAACGCTGCAAAAACATTTCAACGCTATATGGATGCCGCGTTCAGAGATTTGAAATTTGTCTTCGTCTACGTCGACGACATTGCCATAGCATCCGACAACAAGAAGCAACATGAGATTCATCTCCGTCAAGTCTTCGAGCGACTCCGACGTTTTCATCTCACCATCAATCCCGGCAAATGTCGTTTTGAATTATCTTCAATCGATTTCCTTGGACACCAAGTTGACTCCAACAGCATCACACCATTGCCGGACAAAATCAAAACCATCTCCGATTTTCCGCTGCCCAAAGTTGCAAAGGAACTTAGACGATTTTTGGCAATGATAAATTTTTATCGAAGATTCTTGCCAAAAGCCATAACACATCAAGCACCACTGGTTCAACTCATCCCAGGCAATAAGAAGCACGACTCTTCGCCAATAACCTGGACAGAAGAAACCATCAAGCACTTCAAGGAATGCAAGCAGTCACTAGCCACAGCAACACTCCTGGTTCATCAATCACCAGATGCCTTCCTCTCACTAAGCACCGACGCAAGCGACATCGCAGTTGGCGCTGTTCTTCACCAAGTGGTCAACAAAGAGTTCCAACCAATGGGCTTTTTCAGCGTCAAACTCACTGACACACAGCGCAAGTACAGCACATACGACCGTGAGCTTCTAGCGATTTACCTCAGCATCAAACACTTTCGCTACATGTTAGAAGGAAGAGCATTTGATGTGCGCACTGACCACAAGCCATTGGTTTTCGCTTTTATGCAGAAACCCGAGAAAGCTTCACCTCGGCAACTTCGCCAATTGGACTTCATTAGTCAATTCACGATTCGATCCTGCACTTTGCTGGCATTGAGAACACAACCGCAGATACTCTGTCTCGCATCGCATCTATCGAAGCTAACGTCATCGACTACAACCAAATCGCTTCCTCGCAAGCCAATTGTTCAGAGCTTACAAAACTGCTCAATGGCAACAACACAACGCTGCAGATCAAAGCAATAAGCTTACCTAACATAACAAATCCAATAATATGTGATTTTTCTACCCCTGCAGTTCGCCCATTTGTTCCACAACCACTTAGAAAGAAGATCATCAGCAAACTTCACAACATTGCTCATAGAGGCGTTCGCTCAACTCAGATTGTCAAACAACGTTTCGAATGGCCGTTTATGCACAGAGAAATATCCAATTTCGTCAAACACTGCATACCGTGCCAAAAACCGAAAGTCACTCGTCATGTCCACTCGCCACTTCAGCAGTAAACACTCACCACACAAAGATTTGAGCACATCAACTTGGATCTCATCGGACTATTACCTCAATCTGGTCAATTTAGATGCTGCCTCAGAATCATCGACCGATACACCAAATGAACAGAAGCCATTCCTATCGAGGACATGCAAGCAGACACAGTTGCCGCTGCACTGATCAACACATGGATTTCACGTTTTGGAATACCAGCACGCATCACCACGGATCAGGGCCGGCAGTTTGAATCACGGCTTTTCAATGAGCTTTCACGACTTCCTGGCATCAATCATCTTCGCACAACAGCTTATCATCCACAGGCTAATGGAATCATCGAGCGTTGGCATCGCACTTTAAAAGCAGCCATCATGTGTCAAAACAGTAACGGGTGGCCCAACAAGGTGCCAATCATATTGCTCGGACTACGACCAGCATACAAGCCCGGTATCCAAACAACAGCAGCACAACTTGTGTATGGCACAACACTACGTCTACCTGGAGAGTTTTTCCACAACAATAGCCGATTCCAGCCTCAAACCGATTTCGACAAAGATTTAGCACAAATGATGATTCCAGATGCATCATCATTACCAATCATTCCAGATGCACCACCATCACCAGTCATTCCAGATGCACCGTCATCAGCAGTCACCCCAGATGCACCATCATATTCATCAGCAGGCCCGCCGAGGGATCCAATCAGTCAACAACCAACCGGCAGACCTCGCCGAACAATTAGACTTCCTGTCAGCTTCACGACCTAAAATCTAGGAGAGAGTACTGTCGTGATCTGGCATCCCCAATAGTTATGCAGCCACAGGCTGCGATATTTTTGTATTTATTATTATATCGATATTTCGATATATTCGTATTACGCATCTCCAGCAGCGTTGCCAAAATTAGTCCGTTAAAATAAGATAGATTTGAATAAGCGAATTTTAAAGTAAAAATAAAAAATATGATACTGTTTTTTAGCCAACTTTTATTTTATTTCTAAATTAGAATGCAAAGAAGGTAAAAATAAAATAACAGAATGCTATAATACACAAACAAATTTTTATATGATTTCTTCAAAACTTGTTTATTCAAATCTATCTTATTTTAACGGTCACAGTTGGCAACGCTGATCTCCAGTACTTTTGTACATCTCTCTCTCTCTCTTCTTTCCCAACTTTCAACCAACCAACATCTCTCTCTTCTTTCCCAACGTTTAACCAAGCAACATCATTGTAATAAAATCAGACTTATGGATAGTGCAACCTACTTCTTAATCTTTCAATCATCTGATAACTCACTCACCATAAATTGGTGACCCCACTCTCCATAATTTTTATAAAAATGTTCAGGGTATTGCACGCACAAAAGAGAAAAGATCAGCAATGGCCTTTTTTGCCAACCACAGAGAAAACGAAGTTTTTTTCACTAAGATCACTGCCTCGACTTTGTTCACTAATGGGCACTATTTGTTGTTGCGGAAGCTGCTGCTGCTGGCAGTGCGAGTCTTATCCACAGGGCGAAAAACGAAGAAGAAGAAGAGTATGCGCGCATAAGCACTGAGGCTCTGCTGGGCGTCTTTGATTCCTTATCAAAACGATGTTGCTCCTCTGGTCACGGTGAGCTTCTTTGGAAAACAGTGTTGGAGCTCCTTGGCCACGATGAGTCTCGGGCAGAGTGTGGGAGAGCGCTAGCGCTCCGCTGGCAATCTGCGAGTCGAACCTGCACCAGAAAACGGGATATCGAGCTCCTCTGTTCGAATTGTTCGAATTGGATGCTGGTAGCACTGGCAACAATTAGGCCAGCTACGGGATATCTAAGCCTGATGACTTCGCCAAAGTATATGGGCTGAGAAAAAGAAATAAAATTGTCATATGAGGTGAGCGTTCCTCAAATCGAAATATCACTAATATTTACCTGACTCTGTTAACGAGCAGACAATGGACGCTCTGGAAAGGGCTTATTTCCACAATATATGGCACCTCGTGATCAAAAGAAAATTGAAGTTGGCAGACGTCTTCTTGCCAGAAAATTCAGAGCGGAAAAGAAAGATGCTCCACAGGTGAGCCTGCTTCCGGGCTTAATAGCTCATTTTGACAGCAGCTGTCAAAAAATGCATTGGACTTCAACTCTGAACTGCAGCATACAAAGCTAAGCTTTATGCAAATGCAACTCAGCATAAAAGCTGTGAGTGCAGCAGCTGATCATAAAAGCTCGATTTTGACCAATCTGGCAGCACCGAAAACTGAACGAAACATTTGAATTTAAAAATTTGGATTAACGGATTGTGTTTTCATTTAAATCATCAGCAGACATAGATTTGTATTGCAGGCGATTAATTTAGTCGCAAACAGTACTACAAAATCAAATAATGTCTGAAAAACAATATTTTCGCCTTATCTGCGACCATTACAAGGATAACTATACGATAGACAAAGCTTCACGTCAACCGCATACATGCATGAGAGTGAGATAATACAGTTGGAAGATCACTTATAAATAACGTGAAAAGTAATGGACCAAGATGACTACATTGCGGTACTCCAGAAAATTAAAATAACTCTTTGTGTTCTGTTACTTAAATAGTGGCAGATCCGGAGAAGAAGATTGTTCGGAATACCAAGAAGATCAAGCTTTTGAGTTAGTAGAGAGTGGTTTACGGAATCAAAAGCATAAATAACATCAGTTTGCATCTTTTTCTTGAACCCTTTAATAAATGTTGAAGATGAGAAGTTATATTTTTCTCAAACGACTTCGGAATTGCAGACAGCTTGGAAATACCTCTATAATTTTGAACATCGAACGAAATACCCTTTTTATGAAGGGGGATAATATAAGAATCTTTCCATAGCATTGGGAACGTAAAGACAAAGTAAACAATTTATGTAGTGGTCTGATAAAGATTCTGCTTAGTACTTTGGTACACCATAAGGACCTGGTGCGTGCACTGCCTTAATCATTAATATTACATGGCAGAGCCTCGTTAGGGTCTGCGAATGTTTTAATTCTCTGTTGGATCATTTTAACAAAAGATTCTCCAATTGCGATTGGGACATCGATGTCGTCAATCTCAATGAAATTAACTTCAGGTGAACGTGAACAAAATAGGTTCTGAGCTGTGGTCTGTTTTAATTATGTTAAAGTCAATCTTTGCATTGACTTTTTTGAGAATATCAAGGCCTATTATACCGTCAATATCTTTTAAAGTGTTCATAATAAAAAAGTATGTAAGATGTATAATACATTTCTGTTTAACCTCGGTGCTACCGTGAATGGATTTGACTTGGAAGGTGGTTTCTACGGGCACTGTGTGATTTAGCTCTGGAAGTAGCTTGATATAGTTTTTCGACGCTCCTGTGTCAGCAAGTGCGCCCTCTTACTGTTCTCGTTATGAACGGTAACAGGGACAGACTTCGAGAAAAATTGCAACTATCTGTATCCGAGAAGTCATCATTAAGCAGTTGACTCGAATTCATGGTCATTTGTTGACTCCTGAGAAGTAAAATTTATCTTTTGGCCTTTTTTGGAGTCACCTCCGAAAATGTTAGTTCTGTTTTGTTGAAGTGTTATAGGTTGCCTGAAATGTGAGGACGAATCGACTTCCATAGGTTCTGGAGCAGGAAGGCTCTGCGAACCTGAGACCTGTGCAAAGCATTGTTTGCTGCTAGGTGAACTTGCGTTCGCCTGGTCATGGTTCTGAACTTTCGGGAATTGAGGATTCTTTTGTTGAACTTGAAAACCGCTCTGCTGAAAGTCGCTACTTTGTACTTTTGTGCTCTCTCTCTCTTTAGAGTGTTTGGCAAACGTTGCCTCAAATATGCCCTATTCATTACTAGCCTCTGCTTCTCGAGCGAGGGCTAATGGCGACGGTAAATCACGAGGTTGTACGGGAAAAACTGCAGTTCTCAGAATCATTTTTAGTCCGGAGACAATGGCGTGCAAAGCATCTTCTCTGAATTTTTTGTTCAGGATGGTGGCAGAAACCGTATCCTGAGCCATTATTGTCTTGTTTGTCAGAAGTGTGAACTTCTGCTGGATGTTGTTGTAGTACTGAGTGAGGGAGAATTCTCCCTGCCATAAGAAATTAAGTTCTTGTGTCAGCACTTGCATGGGAGTCTTGTCGGCGAAAGTATCGTCCAACCGAGTTATTTAGGTTTTGAAGTTTAATACCGTATTGCGTGATGCGAGCATCGCATCAGCATCCCCTATATCTTGTTCCTAATAATTAGGACCGCTTGAAAATGTGTTGCTACTTCCAACGTATGGCTCGAACAATTGATGTGCTGCCTGTGCTGCCTGTGCAGCCTGTCGCCAAGAGACGTAATTTCCTTGGTTGCCGTCAAATTACGACACCGTTTATACTGCGTTTACACTGCGTCTGCTAGTCTGGCTCCGCGCAAGCTACCACTTTTTCTGCCTTTTCATCAAGGTACTAACGTGAACTAAATTTTTAGCGGCGTAAAGTGCTCAATATTTCGCTGTCGACGAACGGAAAGGCAGACTTGCCAATGCAACTCGGAAAAATAACAAAAAGTTGAGTGGTAACTCTATGCGTCAACAGCGGTTTATTTTAAATACATATGAACATACAGGACTGATTGGGATAAAAAGAAAAGAGAGTGGGCAATGAAAAATGTAAATTAAAGTTAATAGAGGAGAAATATGCCTTTGGACTTCTATTAATGATATTAATGAAAAAATACAGAATTATCTAATTTATGTCTATAAAATCAATTTTAGTTTTCGTTCTTGCTTATAATCTACCAATATTGTCGTCGTTATTCACCAAATTCAAATACTCTTCATCGAATTAACTTGTGTACCAGACATTTATCTCCATGTACGCAGCGGAACTCTAAGCCGTTCGATGTTCCGCGAGGCCTCTCAGCTAAATGCAAACAGTGCTGCATAACGACCGTTCCTTACCTGGCAGCTCCATTTTAAGTTTTAGTTTAGTTTTCATCAGGACCGACAAGCGGAGATAAATGTCAAGTTCTTCTTCTTCACATTACGCCAGGGTTTTTTTTAATATGGAGTTTGGGCTTACGCTAGGTGTTTTAGTTCATGTCAGTACCAAGCTTTAACTTGATATTAAAGGTTTACACTGTGTGGCTCTGTATTTTCTCTTTTTATTTCCGATAAACTTTTCTTTGTTTATTTATGACGCTTAGAAAAAATTTTATAGCTTTAGCTAGGGGCGCTCGAAATGTTCGATGTTATGATGTCCGGCCTTACAAACTTCAGTGTGACAGCATAATACCAAAAATCACCTAAAAGTTGAGAGATTGTTGGTGTTATTCTGCTGTGGTCACACTGTTGCATCAGCTGTGCATAGCAAACAAATAAATAACATTGAGAACAACAATATAGAGAAAATGGACCAAATGGACAGGATAAAAGAAGAACAGCGACTAATACCCCAATCATTAATTTAAAAATGATTAATTTTAAAAATTTCATCAAAATGTTTTATGTCGGTCAAATCCCACAATATTGGCCTCAGTTTCACCTCTTCAATCAGTCTTATTCGATCTTTGTGTTCAAAGATATCAACTCGGCTCTTATTTTCTTGCGTGTTGGTCGCCATTTCTGTTCAAAAAGATTTAGACTAGTCGAATTGATGTTTTGAAAGATAAAAAAAAGCTGCCATCTGTTTACCAAACAGTGTTGTAATGCACCCGAAAATTTTGAGCTGCCCATATTTAAGCGTAGTACTCTCTAGACGAAAACATTTTGGGCGCTCAAAATGTTCGATGTTTTGAAGGCAGGCCTTACAAACTTCAGTGTGACAGCAAAATCCCAAAAATCACTAAAAAGTTTAAAGATTGTTGGTGTTATGCTGCTGTGGTCACACTGCTGTGTTAGCTGTGCACAACAAACAAATAAATAACACTGAGAACAACAAAAAAGAGAAAATGATCCAAATGGACAGGATAAGAGAAGTAATTTTCAAATAAAAAATTATTTATTATGAAAATCCCACAAAAATGTTTTTTGTCGGTCAAATCCCACAATATTGGCCTCTGGTGCACCTCTTCAATCAGTCTAATTCAAATTTGTGTTCAAAGATCTCAATTCGGCTATTATTTTGTTGCTTGTTGATCGCCATTTCTGTTCAAAAAGATTTCGACTAGTCGAAACAACGATTCAATCTTTGTTTTGAAAGGTCAAAAAAAATCTGGCATCTGTTTACGAAACAGTGTTGTAAAACGCCAAAGAATATTCTGCGCTTCCCATATTTAGGTACAGCGTACATGGGTTTAGAAATGGCCTTTCAAAATAATTTCGAGCCAGCTTGCAACCCTTTTTTTTATATGGAGTGTTGACCTTACAAACATATTTTCAGCTAGATTTCTCCTTAAATTGGTTTTCTTGTTTTTCCGTCGTTCCAATGCAGGCGTATTCTTTCTTGTGCAAAGATATCGATTACATTTTTTTTAATATTCACTGAGATTTTTATTAATAATTGTTCTTCGATATATCGATAACTTGTAATAGTCGATCTTTGGTGCATTCTCAGAATTTTTGTGGCATCCCTATTTTTAGTTACATTTTCCAAGCTGAAATGAAAATTGATAAAGAGCCGTGTTTCGTATAATAAAGAAATTTACAATGGTTTCTATGCAATTCGTTTTGCAACCACTTCCGGGAACTGATGAACAATTCATTGATAGGTAAGAAGAGAATTTAATACTTTGAAGATGCAAGTAAACGCATATATGTATGTATGTATGTACATATCATCTGCACATGTCAAACACATGTACGTACTCTTTAATTATATGTATATAATGTGTGTACTTATATACATTTCACAAATTCTAGCAATGTATACATATAACAATACATATTCATATTTTATGTACTTATAAATGAACACTTATATGCGTACATGTTCTGCTGTTTTTCATACGTTAAATTATATGACGTTTTTCTATACAAATCTGTATGTATATACATACACTGCCGAACATATTTATTGGCACAGCAAACATTTTGAGATTTGGGGGCTTAATTGTTCCCTGATCGTTAACATGTTGGTATCAATGGAAAGGTCATATAAATTCCTTTTGAATGATATAAAACATTTCTTAACCCATTAAGTACCCTTCGAAAATTTCGAGTTTATGTAAAAGTCATTTTTCGAAACTTTTTTCCTCGATTTTTTACAAAAAATATTTTGATGCAAAAAAATTATTCAAACAATTTAAGGAGTAACTGCAAAAAAAAATTTTCAAAAATATTTTTGCTAGTATTTTTTATAATTTTTTGAAAATCCTAAAAATGACCATTTTAACCCCTTTTTCCTACTTTTTACACAAAAAGTGCCTTTTTAGCAATTTTCAAAAAATTATAAAAAATACTAGCAAAAATATTTTTGAAAAATTTTTTTTGCAGTTACTCCTTAAATTGTTTGAATAATTTTTTTGCATCAAAATATTTTTTGTAAAAAATCGAGGAAAAAAGTTTCGAAAAATGACTTTTACATAAACTCGAAATTTTCGAAGGGTACTTAATGGGTTAAGAAATGTTTTATATCATTCAAAAGGAATTTATATGACCTTTCCATTGATACCAACATGTTAACGATCAGGGAACAATTAAGCCCCCAAATCTCAAAATGTTTGCTGTGCCAATAAATATGTTCGGCAGTGTATATAAATATTGTCTGTGTGTCGGTAACAAAAAGTTTTACATTTATTAGTTTTCTTACAGAAATAAATATGTATGCGTATAAATACATGTGTGCATTTATACACACTAATTAATATCCCCTAATGTCATCCGTCGAATATGCGAATGTTTTGCATAAATAGAAACTTGCACATTTTAAGTTGCGCTTGTGTGGGTTATTTGTGTATAACCACAAAATCTATATGTATTTACATACATAAATGCATGTGCACCTTTCAGTACGCGAAGTTAATAAAGGACCCTTGTACATATGTATTCGTATTCAAATAGATTTACATCACTTGTTTCATTTTGTTAATCGTATTTTAAAATTGTGCCTAACACCGTGACATTACAGCCATATCTTACTGGACTATATACATTTTAAGAACAACTAGAAGAATGATAGCAACGAAAATAAAATTTAAAATAAAAGTGCACGAAATAAACAATCATTTGAGATTTGAATAGTTCTCACATTCTGAGAATGATCGGCTCATTGGGCGTTCATGTTCTAAGAGTAGGTTCATACAGTTTTCAGTGCGGTTGGTAGGTAATACGGATGTCTCATGATCAGATAAAGTTTCTTAGAAATAATAAATACAACAAGTGCGTTTAATTTCGTACTAATATAATAATTGGCAGTGAAATTATAGTAACGATAATCCCCGAAAAAAATCTCAAATTTTTGCCGATAGTTCATCAGCGGTTTGATACGTTGTTTAATAATCACTAAGACAGGATTTATTGATGACTTCATCCCCAATCTTAATAAAAAAAAATGTTAATTGATGAGTACTATATTACTGATGGGCTAATCGCCACACCAAATTCGACATATGTTTTCCAATGTCATAAAACCGAAGACCAGAGATGTAAAATTATAATTTGATTAAGTTTCCATTGCTAAGAGAAAGATAATATAATATTATGCGAATGCAAACGTATCAAAATATTAATTTTCTTATTATCTTTTCTTTTTTATTTAGAATACGAGAAGTCTCTGATAAAGTAAACCGCTTTGGTTCCGGTACTCATCGGATATTTGAGCAATTAAAAATACCAGTAAGAGAAGTTGTCATTGGACCTAATCATATCGGAGTGCTTCTAGAAGATGGAAAAGCATTTCGTGTAGCCTTTTCTATAAATTCGGAAAAGCTAGACTTGACTAAATCTGACAATAAGTGGTATGTTTTTTTATTGACTACAATTAAAGATTCAATAATGATTATGATCAATTTAAGTGCCCCGTCGGGTGGAGTCGCTGCAAGTAATGCTCCAAAAGCGCCATCGTCATCCAGGCCAATGGCTAGGTCTCGAGCTCGACTTCTTAGAGCAACGGGAAGGACAAGCTCAAGTGGCCAAGGATCCGGATCCAGGAGTACGGGTGTAATAATTGGAGGTAGCTCATCGAATCGACCACTAGTGACAGTTCCAGCCACATATGTGCCTGAAGAACTTATATCGCAAGCAGAAGTCGTACTTCAAGGAAAGAGTAGAAATTTAATTATTCGAGAGCTTCAGGTAAGTAATCTAATGTTATAATTGAATCCATCACTAACTATTTGATATAAAATTCTATAATTTAGCGCACAAATCTTGATGTAAATTTAGCCGTGAACAATTTGCTTTCACGTGATGACGAAGAGGCTGACGATACTGAAGAAGGAGGGGATAATTATGTTCCTGAAGACCTAATTTCATTGTTGGACAATGGGTTTTCCGGTGATAACAGCAGTGTTATAATTGATCCTTCAGATGGGCTTTTCTCCGAAGAAATCTTCAGTAATTATTCGAGCATAAGAAAGTAAGTTTTACAGATATAATAATTTTCCTAGGTTTTAACTACTCTGTGTAAGTCGGAAATCTCTGGCAACAATGTATGTAAATAGTCTTATTAGTATGAAGATACGAGTTAATTTAATTATAAATTCGACAGACGAATAGATGGTCTGTCTGTTTAAATCCAGGCGTACAAGTGTATTTGGACTAATTAATGCCTTCAGACTGTTTCTTTAAATTTGAAAATAAAATTTAGCACAGCTTTAAATTTGTATTTCTACTGTTAGTTTAGTTGAAAAAATTATTAAATTAATTAAACATACCCTTTTCTAAATAAAATTAAGTAATGAAATAGGAAACAATGAAGGTTTTTTGGAACGTCGAAGATGTGTTTATGTAGCTAAATATCAAAGATTGTCTTTCAAAAAAACATTAATATTTTGTTTCAACTTCTATTTTCTTTCTAGTTTGCTTTTTGATCGAATTCGTAGTGAACGAACTAACGCAAGTTCAAGTGGAGCAGATAATAATCAATCTAATCGGGCATCGGCATCTTCCAGCGGCGTTATATCAGGAAGTAGCAATCTTTCTGGTCAAATATCGTCCGCTAATGCTGACCGTGAAGCATTTAGCCGTTGGCGTGATCGTCAGTATTATGGTCCACGTCGCTGGATCAATAAAGACGATTATACATGGGATAAAGAGACAGGTCAATACATATTTTATATTTATAAACACTCTTAATAACAAACCGTTTTTGTAGATCCTAAAAAGAAGGAACCCTCTTCAATGCCATCACCAATATGGATATCCGAAGAGTGGCAACCTTGGCCTGACAAAAATGGAGTTCGCTTTAAAACTATTGGAGCTTTGTATTCCGAATTTATTGCACTTTCTGAAAATGGAGAATTGCATCAATGGCGTTGGTCGGACTTGGAGCCCTATAAATCTGACGTAAGTAGGATTACAATTCTATTAATTCTATGTATTTAAAACATTGTGGGATTCACGAAGAGACTTAGAGCCTTTGTAATGCACATAAAAAACTAATAGCGTTGGAATTTTTTTTTAAGTTGGATAAAAGCAAACATTTTTACGTGAAGTGATTCTTTCCTTAAAATGTGTACTGTGTGGTTCGGTGGCTCAGTGGTTAGAGTCGCCGACCTGTCACATAATTAGAACTTCCAGTTTGAAAAAAAATCTGGGTTCGATTTCCCCCGTCAATTGTAGTCAAACATGTGTTTTTAAATTCTTCGGAATGAAACGCAAAAATATTTACTTCCCGTCATTTAAGTAAAGTACATAAGCCTTTAATAAAGTATATAAGCATTTGAGGATGTTTTCAATACCCCTGTAAACACCGTAATTTATGCAATGCAAGTTTTTTTGCGATTTTAAGACGGCAGAGTCTTTATTCGCGAATTGAGAAATTAAGTTATTTTCTGTTTTTTTGTACATGGCTTTGTATTAGCCATCAGCTTACACAGAACGTATTTGAATTTATTTTCATTAGCATTTATTTTTTAACATGCAATGTAAAATAATGGTTTTTTTTTATGCCTTAATTGAAAAATTAAGAAGAAGGGGATATTGCATTCGAACAGGAAGCGTCTCCGACACTATAAAGTATATATATTCTTGATCTTTCCGCCTCCGTAAATCGCCAAAAGCCACAACACGCACAGTTTTAAAGATATTTGGATTTTTTTACCAAATACCGTTAGCTACTGTTATTACCTATCATCCTACTAAATCGTAACAAAATCTGAAAAATATAAAGGTATTAATGGCTGATTAACGCTTTTAAGCAATATAAGTGCCTAAAAGTGTGCAATAAAAATATTTTAAATCTATTAAAGTAAGTAACGGGAGGTCGACTATAGCCTTTCCCACTTGCTTTACATATAATTATTAATATATAGCTTATTTATTATAATATGAATTTGATATAAGTGCGAAACATACTGATCGAGTAAAATCCAGTTAGCACAATTGAGAATATGTCTTAGCCCACTTTCTGTCAGTTAGCCTGCAGGTATTGGTCAATCTCTCCCATCATAATTGCACAGAATGCACTTTTCATCTTATATTTGAGGTATGTTATCAAGCTGAAGTATCTCTGTTCTGCCCCTGAAAATGTTAGATATGTTGTTGATACCGGCATGACCAATAAAGTAAATTTTTCTTTGTGGTTAAGGTTGAGTGTTCTATAAGTGTCTGACGGTTTTTCCCTGGGCTTTGGTCGCTAAAATTCAAGTCAAGCTCGTAATAGTTTGCAAGCAGGTCTCAGTTTGGAACAGTGTGATCCTTTCCAAAGTATCTCTAGCCACAGAACGTCTGATCATAAATTTAAAATTCAAGAATTTAAATAAAGATGCTAGTCCGGTTTTCAAGTAGATGTCGTAGTCCGGCTTACTCATAATTTCTTTACAAAAACGCCCAGTGCTTGCAAATCATCAAATACGCTATCCGGATATTTATCTCTTTGGTTTCTGCAAAACTTTTTTAACATTAAGTTAAAATATGTTAGCTAATACATCTTCCTTAATGAAAATTAACATGTAAATGATACAAATAAATAATAAAAGCAAATAGCTAAACACAGATCGTGTGAAAACTTCACATTCTACGATAAACAATAAAATATTCAGTCACTACACAACCTAAGAACTCAATACTTATTCATTCTAAATTATATGAGAAGTACATAAAAAAGTTTGCGATTACCGGAGCAAAGCTATATGCTCACGGAAATTTATGCTTTCCCAAGTATTGTATTTATGTTGTTAATAAATATTAATTGTTGATTTTTCACTTCTCGCCCTAGACGGAAAATGTGTATCATCCCAAGACACTGGCACTTAACATTACTGAAAAGGTCGAGCTTATATCAGCAAATTTCATTAGATGCTCCGTGGTAACTGAATCGAATCGTGTTGCCACATGGATGGACGAACAGTTGGGATACCTGGGAGCAAAATTGGAGCATGTTGCAACAGCTTTCAATGAGTTTAACGTCGATCCCATTGCAACAATACATGTTTGCTCTCTGTACACCGCTGTTCGAACCGATAATAACAATATTTATTGGTGGGGCGTATTACCTTTTGATCAACGCCGTTATTTATGGGATAAGTTTCGGACAAAGACAAAAAAACCATTTAAAGTGGTTGCTGCAGATATAAACGTAGGATCACAAGTGATTATGAAGAAATGTCCTATTTACCAGACTGGATCAATTGGATTTACCTGTACAAATGGTGTTCCTAAAGTTGGGCAGTTATTAAACTCTGTGTGGGATTTCTCCGATGTTTGTCGTATGAAAATCCTAAATATTGGTTCGACATTAGGTTCATCAGATAAATGTCAGGTAACCGTGACAATATCCAATACCCATGGAGGTATTGCTGAGAAAGAAACCATCCCAAAGGCACCACCTGTGCAAGCGACAACATCTAACAAGAGTGGGCAAATTAGTTCAACAAGCAAGGAATCTACTGACCGTATCGACATGCCACCGCCGCCCTCCCCAGCGTCTAGCACTTGCAGTGATACAGGAAGCGTTACGTCTCACAAACGCACTAAACGAATGACTGCTAAGGAAGATGGCAATAATTGTCAGGAAGGCAGAAAGGATGAGGAGCTGTGGCAACTGAAAGACGTTGTCTTCGTGGAGGACAAAGTTGGCCCGATTGGAAAAGTCCTTAAAGTTGATGGAGACTATGTGGCAGTCCGTTTTCCACCATTAAATTGCGTTAATAACGTCAATGTCAACGTTGCCGCCGGTTTAGCAACTAAAGATGAAGGAAAAGAGGATGATTGGCAATTATGTCGTCTATTGCGACGTGAAGATGTGCAAATCTTTCGCTCAGCCGTGTCATCACGTGGTCCAGATTGGCTTCAAAAGCAACCAAAGAAAATCAACATCGGCGCAGATCTATCAAGCGCACAGCTTCTTACAATTGCAGTAGATACGCGTGGCATACATGCAATCAAAAAAGTGTTTGGCAAAATTCATTACAGCCTGTATAATTTATACAACAGCAAACAGGAACAAAGCTGCCAATTTCCCACTGATTGTGCGTCTTTTATTGGCGCCTCGGCGAATAACATCACAATGGCTTGTAATAATGATTGCAACGGAAACAGCAGCACGATTGTTCTTAGGGATGGAAACGGCGCGCTGTATCCACTGGCTAAAGACTGCATTGGTTCTATAAAAGATCCTCAGTGGTTTGATTTGCCACCTGTTAAATCAATTACTATGGCAACCATATCGCTACCGCCATCAGCATCTTGCATCAATCTGAAGTCAAAGGTCTGCATGACTGCACTGCTGTTTGTAACACAAAAGCTAATGCCACATATATTGCGATGTGATATTAAGAACTGCATTTCCGTTTTAAAGCGTCTTGAGCAAGAAGACCGCCAAGAGACGATTGCTGTCGTTGAAGAGCGCTGCGATGGTAACAGGAACATATTCCATGCCTGTGTTATAATGTGTGCACCAAACTCTAACAAGGACTCACAACATTCACCAGATTTGACGAGCACTAGTTCAGAAAAGAAACCGCTTGCCTCCGGGGTTTCATTGCCCCGTACAGGACCAGGAGGATCATCGTTACCGTACGGCAGCGCATTTGCTGGCAATGGAGGCAATTTCAATGAAAACTCTAGCTTTGCCACTGTTTCGGCTGGCATCAATGCACCATCAACGTCATCCTCATCTATATCCAGGGAAAATCGAATAAGTCTGCGTGACATGATGCATCGCCTCATCAACACTGAGCAAAACACAGAACAAAACCATCAGGCTGGTAGTGCTGGTGAAGATCACGCATATATTCCATTGCCCTGGACTGTTGAATCAGGAACGGCTAGCAATCTTAGTACCACAGGAGCTCAGAACGCTGCTGATATTGCTGATGATGATGTGTCTAAAGTGTTGCCTTCAACGTCCCAAAACATTAATGTTTCCAACAGCAAAATGGGTAATCCAAATTATACATTCGACGTATTACAACGACGGGAACACGCCATTCTGATCCTTCAACACATGTGCACCAGTGTTGCCATGCGTCCTTATCTGTATCAGATGTTAAGTGCAAAGGATGCTCAGGGACAAACCGCGTTCATGCTAGCAGTTTCATGTCGCGCATACGAAGCTGGAATAATACTTTTGAATACAATTTTGACTGTTTCCGATCAAGACACACAACTTAAAGATGCCATGATTTTTCCGAGCGGATCACCAGCTGATCAGTCACCATTGCATGTTATTTGTTACAACGACACATGTTCTTTCACATGGACTGGTGCGGATCACATTAATCAAAATATTTTCGAGTGTAAAACATGCGGATTGACTGGCTCTCTATGCTGCTGCACCGAATGTGCACGAGTCTGTCACAAAGGCCACGACTGTAAACTCAAACGCACAGCGCCAACCGCCTATTGTGATTGTTGGGAGAAATGCAAATGTAAAGCTCTGATTGCTGGAAATCTTACGAAGCGTTTTACATTGCTTTGCAAACTTGTCTCTTGTACTGATTTGGTCACAAAATTTAACTCGAAGGGTGAATCTATATTGCTTTTCCTAATTCAGACTGTTGGTCGTCAGATAGTAGAGCAACGACAGTATCGCTTTAATGTGAGAGTGCGCAATGTTGGTAACAATACTGGCAATTCAAGTGGAAGTAATACAGTTATAACCAACCGGAAGTCTTCTTCTCTAGACATCGACAGTGATATGCCAGACCATGATCTCGAACCACCAAAATTTGCAAGAAAAGCACTGGAACGTCTTTTAATTGATTGGCAAGCTGTACGTTCAATGATAATGAGCGGAGCCGAAAGAAACGAACCCAATTTGCAAAATATCCACGTCAATACTAGTGAGAGCGCAAATTCGGAAAATTTCAACGTTTTTATGCAATCTCAGCATGGATCAACACTACTTGACAAGTTTACACATAACTTAATAGTGAAATGTACTAGTGATCATCTGGACACGCTCTTGCTGACCTTGGTGCGTGAACTGCAAAACTTTGTTATTGAAGATCGCTGTAAAGAGGCTGAGGAGGTTGCTCGACGTTTTGTAAGGTCGGTAGCTCGTGTATTTGTCATTTTCAATTTGGAGAAACAGCCAAATCCTGAAAAACGCAAAAATCACACTTCTTGCAACAAATACGTTCAAAGTTGTGTTAAGGTATTTCAAACACTGCATAAAATTTCTATTGAGGAACTCTGTGAGGTATCTGAGGCCCTGATTGCACCAGTAAGACTTGGAGTAGTGCGACCCACTGCTCCGTTTGCCATGTCCTCATCGAACCTGGATGTAAGTTATTGTTAAAGTAATGCTAAGAAATCTTCTTTAATGCTTTTTTCTTTAGAATTCTGATGATTTGTTCAGCGTTGAGCCCTTAGCGCCATCCAATGTTGAGTCAACGTCCGAGCATATTGTTCATGATGCAATCAATGCTCAGAGTTCAAGCTTCAGCGTACAACAAAATTATGATGTCGTGGCCATGGACAGTAAGTATACAAATATTTGTAATATTTTCATTTTCCTATCTTGTATGCCTATTTTAGCCCTAAGAGACCCTTCAGAATCGGAGGAGATTCCCAGTAGAGAAAACAATTTAAGTAGTCATGACGATGACTTAATTGAAAACCAACGAAATGAAGAAGGAATGCAAGATGACGAAAGTGATAACGATTTCACATTTAATGATGCTGAAACCGAATCAGACTCAGATGACAACCAGAGTAATCAAGATGCACAACGAAGCGTTCAACCTGGAGCCACAGTTGGTTCAGAAACAGGTAAAGTAATTTATTTATAATCGTACTCTGTATCTAAAATGGTGTTGTCTTTTCTATCTATTAATTTTTATTGGTAGTGTGGATTAATTTAAAGCAGGGACTGCAAATAATGATTATTGTTTTTTTTTTTTTTTGAATCAAAAAAACCTTCGCTTATAATAACTTCACTATTATCATAAATTTTTCAATTTTTAAAAAAAATCATTATTTCATGAGTTTTATGTTTTGCTCAAAAGCTTTGTTGTAATTTTGACTTTTTCTTAGGGGAAAAAAATGTCTTCTGAAGAGTATCAAAAAAAACATGTTTTTTTTTTATAAGTGTTATTTTTTTGCTCACAAATAATGATTATTGGTTGAGAAGTAAAGTATAACTTAAATATAAACATTATTTTGAGAGAAAATCTATAAAACTTGAAATTAATCATTATTTCACAATTTTTGTAATAACACTTATAATGATTACAGTGATTGATTTAATGCCTAAAGCACACAAAATCCAATATCTAAAATAAAACTGAGATTATTAGAATTAAATAACTTATTTGAAATCAAAAAGTTTATGGTGTTAAGCAAACGTCATGAGCCCAAGTGTAGCACGGAACGGATCGCACGCAACATTTTTTCCGAAACATATTTACGTTGTTTCTGTCTATCTTTTTTAAATTATATATCGAAAGCAGCCTGAAAAATTTGTTTTAAATGAAATGCTCAATATTATTCTAAGAATTTAAATGGTTTATGTTACAATCAATCAATAGTTTAATCGTTAAAAAACAAACGGTCCATTTTGGAAGTAAATTTTTTAGAAAATGGCCAAAAATATATAAAATGTGAATATATTTCAATGTAATATCGATACATTCGATCGATAATTTCTTCTAGCGAAAATTGCTTAAATACATTACTTGATTACATTTCTGGCAGAAAATGTCACAGGATGTCAATTTTAGATCAATTTTACCTTTTTGGTTGCGGTGGACTGTTTCTGGGATTAGTCCATATGTGTATAGTTACGTTTTTAAATTATTGTAAGGAGTTAGGTTTTTTTTTCAATACTTATACTATACTATACTTTTCATTAGCTAAAAAAATGAAAAACCACTTAAATCCATATTTCCAAATTTACATCGATATTAAATCAAATTTTTGAATTATTTTATCTTAAGCTTAAAATTTATTTATAAATTTACCTTGCCAAAAGTTTTCACCATTAAAATTATCAACCTTTTATTACAGACATTGGAGTTCTATTTTTGGAAGACGAATCTGGCGACTCCTCTGCTCAAGAGGAAGATGGATCCGAAGATGGCGAATCCGATGACCAATCTGATGAATTTAGTTTCAATGATCAACAACTCGAACGTCGTAACATAAATCCTAACTCACGCAACGATCTTACTCCACAAACAATGCAATGGGCAATCAGAAGCCGCGATAATACTCGACCGTCGGTTCGTGTACCAACTGGATCAAATCTTGTTTTTATTGATCCAATGGCATTGCGTCGAACAACTGTGCCAGCCAGTACTGCTGTCAACACACCATCGGCTGAATCACATACAATGGCAACTACTGCAAGTAATTTGGGTCGTGCATTTGGTATTACGATTCGACAAATTTCCGAGCTCTTAGGCATTATGTCATACAATATGATGAATGATATTGAAACCTCCCTCAAAATACAAATTGAGGAAGCCGTTGCCGTTCAAGTGAGTAATTCAGCTTAAGTGAATATACAGTCCAACTTCCCTAACTCGAATCACCATTATCCAAAGAAAAGCTTAAGTTTAATAATTTTACTGCCACTCATTTAGCTCGAGTTAGAGAGGAATTCGAGTTATGGAAGCTCAAATGTATATTGTAATGTTTGAATAATTTATTTATTTTTATTTCTATCCAAATAGGCGTTTGTGGAAAAACGTTTAAAACCAACATGGGACTGGATGTTTACAGTAATGGACGGTACAGAGGCGCAGCTCAAATTTGGTGCCTATTTGACTAACTACACTGATCCAAATCACCCCTTGCACCCGCTTAATCTTAGCCAACAAGCTACTACAAGCCAAGCATCAACTCCAACTTCCACAACCGTGGGAGTTAATGTGATTGGTAAGTCATAGCTAAATATCAGAGATGTAAACTGTATATAACAATTTAAAACTTTTGATTTTTTTCAAACTTAAAATTTTAACAAAAAAAGCAACTTAAAGCAAATGATTGTAAGTGTATTATGAAATTAATTGTAATCCATATTTAATGATGACTGACTTGTTTAATAATTAACGGACATTGATTGCAATCATTTGCTTTAAGTTAATTGCAGTTTGTAATTCTTATTTAAATAAGTAGCAGAATGATTGGGGCATTCAGCAAATAACTTTATCATTTATTTGCTTATAAGGTCATTATCAAAATTATAGGATACATCAATAATTTGTGTTCCTCCCCTCGAAAATGTTTGTCTTTTAGAATTTGACTAAACCAAAAATATACTGCTTAAGAACACCGAATTGCCTACGAAGTTTTACCGTTACAGTTTTTTTTGCATTGTCTGGAGACCTTCAGCTAAATTTTCGTAAATGTGCAAGAATTTGGACTGTTTGCAACTTTAAAATAAGTGAAGTTTAAAGATTATCTTTCTGATTTTTTGTGTTGGTTATCTCTCACATAAGTAATTTACATAAAATTAAATAAAATGGGAGGCTCGCCTTGTTTCGGGAGGAAGAAATAGACTCCATTCATGCCCATTCGAAGTCCGGCTGGACTGTGAGCAAGATATCAAGAGAAAAAGCTCGCCGTAGTTGCCAATTTTTTATAGAATCTTCAGCTGCGCGGATCGGTTTTACTCTAAGGAACTTCGGCTCAGTTAGAAAATGTTATAGTGGGGTCTTGCATTTGTCTTATTGTCTAATTTCCAAAAAGGTACTTTATTCTGATGAGAAAATGCTAACAATGCGTGTCTTTAAGGAAAACGAAAGATACAAAAATTTTAATGAGCTCAAAACATCATTTATAAAGTTATGGGGTCAGATAGGGCCTAAATTATTGATAAAGCTGTCAGATCCCACAAAGATGAGAATTTTTGATGTTGGTAGATACCAAGGATCTTCGGATAGATCGCTAAACTATCGAAATTCAATGACTTAAATAGATATTTTTTATCATATAAGTAAACTTGAAAATTCCGCTTTTTGTTATTATTTTAAAAATAAGCAACAAAACTTAATATTTTTAACTAAAAGGTATTAAAACACTTTAGTATTTGTTTATGAAGTATGTTAATGTTTTTTTATTATTACGTATCATACAAAATAAAAAAAAGAAAATCGAAGGGTCTTATAATTTTGATAAGGACCTTACAGTGGCGAACACATATCACTTTGATCGATTAGGACCTGTAAATCTATAAAAATGCATAAATCTTTCTTATATCTTTTTTGTTTAGTTCTTTTCTATTATGATAATAAAACAAGCTTATCAGGGGTGCCACAGGAATCGCTTTAATTTGACATAAATTTCATACAAATTTAAGTCAAATTCAAGCGAAATCGATTTCTGTGGCACCCCTGTATAACTTTACTTCAAAGTAGAGATGGGCACGGGCCTCCTTCTCAAGGCCCGGCCCGGCCCGGGCCAGAAATAAATCTTTCTGGCCCGGTCCAGGCCCGGCCCGGCCCGAGCCCGGCCCGATACAACTATATAACATTTTTTTTATTCTAATTTTTTAATGTCAAAAATAGTGTTTATTTTATTTACTAAAATCTAACAATTAATTTTAATAATTCAACAAAATTAATATTTACACAATTTTATGTAAAAAATATTTTTTGTTATCTTCATTATTAAGTTTGTTCGGGCCTACCGGGCTTCGGGCTTTTTGCTTAGGCCCGGGCCCGCACGAAAAAAAGCCCGTTTTCGATTTTTATGCACGAAGCCCGGTGATTTTTTGAAGAGGCCCGCGGGACACGAAGCCCGGCCCGGCCCGTGCCCATCTCTACTTCAAAGAGATCGACTTCTTAAGTTTTTTTAACAAATAGGAAAAAAGCCAATGTATAAACTTCTGCTCGTTTTTGATTTATCAAATTTCCGACATTATTTTAAAGCTGTAGAGTGTGAACTCTAGTAGCCTAGTAGTAGAAATTTGATAAATCAAAAACGAGCAGAAGTTTATACATTTTGCTAAACATGGTAGAATATTTGGTTCCCAATGTCTCTGATTGTCATCTTATTCCAGAAAATCCTTCATAATAAAAAATTGGAAAAAATATCAGTTAATTTAGAAAACCAAGTAGTATTAACGATAGTGTTAATGTCAACTAATTTATCTATTAAGGATCAGTCGGTTGCAAGAATGAGGTTATCAAGAAATGAATTGTTGCTTTTTCGAAAACAACGACGTAGTAAATGTTGAGACAATCAAGGCGGGTAAAAGGATTTTGAATGTGAAGTTGATATTTCTATGGTAGAATGGAGTACCATAAGTCTTCAGCTTGAGATAGTGGGAATGACCGAGAGACAGAAGTATTTGCAAAGTCGTTAATAAATACCAGTTTAAGGATTCTATATTATTTTTAATTTAATTCATTTGTAACAATGAGTTATCAAAAACAATCTAAGTTATCATATTGATTTTAAGGAGCAAGGTATTAAATGATTTATTGGCAAAATTCAAAAATAGAACATCTATTTTTTCTCCTAATCTATGGTTTTTGGTGAAAATCGGACTAATCGTTTTTTTGTTTAGGATAACAACTAAACTCGCAAAATGTAATTTACCCCCTAAAGTATATTATTGAACATATGTTAATTAATATTTTTCCATTTCGTAGGTTCAAGTTCCCGACGAGATTTCTTCACATATTGTCTTTCATTAATGCGCGCACATACATCGGAACACCGAGATGCATTGCCAGTATTGGATATAACTGCATTGCGGCATATTGCCTATGTTCTTGATGCCTTCGTTTTCTACATGCGCAACGACACTAGTTTTTATGATAAAAGCGAGTCCATTTCTGGCCGTGTTAACAATTTAACAAATTCTGTTGAAAACGATGATACTGACGACGAATTAAGTAACATTGAGGATTCAAATGCCGAAAGACAGTGCAACATATATTCGATTGGTAACACGCGAAAGTATGCATTCTTCACAAGATCTGACTCAACACTGAGTTTAGGTTGCTCGGCTCCCGATGGCTTTGATCTGCCCCTGGACATGGCCATGCCTCTCGCGGACAAACCGCACTTGCTTCAACCCAATTCAAAGAGACAAGAGCTCTTCGCCAATCTACCATTGCATGCAGTTCCTGCTTCAAAGACAAATACCAAAAGCAACAATTCACATCAAAGTTCCATTGATCAGCCTCCCACACGTTTGGGATTCTCAAATTTCATGAAAATTGAGACTTCATTCAACGCTAATAGGAATGAGGAACCTACTGTCTCAACAGTAAATACTGAAGCGCTCGAACCGAAGAAGGAAAACAATACATATAAGGACGATGATACTGCAGACTCAAATATTTATGTACAGTTGAAGAAAAAACAGTGCTTAGACGATTCCAAGTCACATGAAGGAGATAAAGGTAAATTTTTTCGATTATCATCTTGACTTTTGAAATATTAGTGGATTTTAAAATTACTTCACTTAGCTTTAATTAATAGTAACTAGTACGGCTAATCCAAATGCATGTTTTCAGCGCAATGCTGTATAAGATTCACAAAGTGAATTTTTGGCGTTAACTAATATAACATTTTTATTTAACTAGATAATAAATATGTGGATGATGACATGGATGGGGAGGATGTACACATGGTCGATGAAGCAGCAGGTTCCAGTAGATCGGCAGATCTTTTAATATCTACTCGGCCTGAAGTTATTATCGCACCAACTAAGAGTCAAACGCGCAGTGGTGTTAGGGAGGATGTGGCACCATTACAGAGTTCCTTAGCAGTATCTGCTGTTCGTAGCGTTATCGTCCGGGCTGGAGCATCCAGTTTAAAATTAGAATCCGATGACAATAACTTATCCGAGCTGAGAAATCAATCGTCAACCGCATCTCAGATGGCCCAACAACTTAAATGTGATAATAGTCGTGAAAAGGTACCAAACCAGGCAATGATGTTTCCTATTCGTGGATCCTTGTTTTATAAGAGCAGTTCTTCAGAACTGCCATCATGGAACTTCCTGTTGAGTCGCTGGAAGCTTGCACTTGATCTTTTCGGAAGAGTTTTTATGGATGATGTTGGTATGGAACACGGCTCTGTATTGCCAGAATTGAGGGGCTTTCCGGTTAAGGAAATGCGTTTTAGACGCCATATGGAAAAGCTTCGAAACGGACAACAGCGTGATTTGGTGCTTTGTAAGCTTGAAAGAAATCGTGAAAGTTTAATTATCCAAACATTTAAGGAATTGAATGCCCAGTTTGGTACCCAAAATCGTCGAGCTCAGCCACCCATTACATTCAACAGAGTTAAAGTGACATTTAAGGATGAACCTGGTGAAGGATCGGGTGTAGCGCGTAGCTTCTATACTTCTATTTCAGAAGCATTATTGGCGAGTGCCAAATTGCCCAATCTTGATTCAGTGCAAGTGGGAGGCACACAAAGTAAATATGGTGTACCGTTTTCGAGCATACTGCGCAGTAGAACCGTATCCGGCTCTAGTCGCGATCCGCCCACATTGCAAAGACGTGGAACAGGCAGCAAAATATTATGGCGTACAGCTCGTGAGCGAAAATCATTAAATGTCGATGCCAGGCCCTACACTCCAGCAATCAATGCAGGTAATAAAAAAAAATTAATTTAATTTATCTATGATCCACATGTGCTTTTAATTTGAAATGTAGATAACACAGCGGATAGCTCAAACGATCACTTGTCTGTCCACCTACAACAACTTGGAGAGCGACTCTATCCCAAGGTAAGCTAAAGTATGCAATAAAGTGTACAGAAATTTATTAATTTCTATGTCAATTAGATCCACTCAATAAACTCGACGCACGCACCGAAGGTAACTGGCATGCTTTTGGAAATACCTACGCCCCAGCTTTTGTCTGTACTGTCTTCAGATGAAACATTGAGACAGAAAGTTAATGAGGCCGTTGAGATAATCACTTTCAAACAAAAGTCTGAAGTAAATGTGCAGAGCCAACAGAAAAAATCGCCATCTGCAGCACTCGTTGAACCAATTGAAGACGATAATGAACCACTATTTTACTCGCCGGGAAAACGTGGCTTTTATACACCGCGACAAGGGCTGGCATCGTTTGAACGGATTAACGCATTTAGAAATATTGGCAGGTAAGAATTTTCATTCATTTCCAAAAGACTAAATGAAAATGCGCAAATTGCTTTTTTTAATAGACTTATTGGACTTTGCTTATTGCAAAACGAATTGCTCCCGTTATTCCTTCAAAGACATGTATTGAAATACATGCTAGGGCGAAAAATCAAATTTCATGACCTGGCATTCTTTGATCCTGCGTTGTATGAATCATTTAGACAAATCATCCAAAACGCTCCAACAAAAGAGGGAGAAGAGAATATTAATAGAATGGAGCTTAGCTTTGTGTAAGTCTGACTGTTTTCTACAACATTTGCTTACTTACAATAATAAAAAAAACTTTTTTTTTCATGGTTAAGAATTGATTTAATGAAAGAGGAAGGTTGTGGTAACCGTGAGTTGATCCCAGGAGGACGCGATGTACCCGTAACCTCAAGTAACATATTCGAGTATATCAGACGGTACACTGAGTATAGGCTTATTAAATCGCAGGAGAAAGCGCTGGAGGTAAGATTTATCAGTTTATTACTGTTAAGATTTTAAATAAATTTTATAAATTCTCAGGCATTAAAAGACGGTATTTTCGACGTTTTACCGGACAATTGCATGAATAGCTTAACTGCCGAAGATCTACGATTGCTCCTGAATGGTGTTGGCGATATCAATGTTTCTACTTTAATTTCTTATACGAATTTTAATGATGAATCAAGTGAAGGACCCGATAAACTTTTAAAATTTAAAAGATGGTTTTGGAGCATTGTGGAAAAAATGAATACGTTAGAACGTCAAGATTTGGTAAATATCATTGTTTCGCAAAAATTAAAACTATTTATTAAAACATGGATTTCAGGTATATTTCTGGACTGGATCCCCAGCATTACCAGCTTCGGAGGAAGGGTTTCAACCTCTACCGTCTGTTACCATACGCCCTGCAGACGATTCTCATCTTCCTACTGCAAACACTTGTATATCTCGGCTTTATATTCCCTTATATTCCAGCAAATCAATTTTACGTGGTAAAATGCTGATGGCCATTAAATCCAAAAACTTTGGATTTGTTTGAAAAAAATCAACTATTTCCAGTTTATGTTAATATTGCCGTACATTTGCTTATACGAGTCTTTGTAATTGAGAAATTTTGAAATATGACTATTCCACATTTGTAACCAACAACATATGTATGTATGTCCATTCCTTAATTTTTTATTTTATTTTTTTAATAATTATTGCGCTAATTCTGTTTTAAGATCACATCTAGAAGAAAAATGTAAGGTCATTCCTGGATACAGTTCGACTGGATACAAAGCACTAGGGAAATGTTAAAAAGAAACAAATATTAACTTGTAGATGTTAGGGCAAGTTTGCTTTTAATTTTACATTCAATTTAATATAGGACATGTAATAAAATATATAAATATGTATATTAACCAGGGAATAAAACTTTAATGGTAATCGTTATTCAAAATAACGATGTATGATTTTCGGTATTTGGCCCAGTTATCCCGAGCAAGCAATGTGGGCGACGGATCGCATAATAGATTTAAACGGATCATTTTATTTTGTAATAAGCAGCGTACCATTCAATACAAATACGAACAATTTCAAAATTATTAATTACCTTACCAACATTTATGTATGTTTCGTAAAAGTGAATGAACATACATGTTTATACATGCGAATGATTAATAAATGGTTTAATGGCGACTGAGTGCTGTTGTATACTTAAACTAATAAAAGCAGTTAACACTTAATTATTTACCTGTGATCCCGAGCAACTAATATGACACAATGGTCAACCCGGCTGCGTTCGTGCAAGGATCATTAACAGATAGTAATAATCTTAATTGATGTATGTTAGGTATTCGCGGCTGTCGATTATGTCGAAGTAGTAAGCCCACTGTTGGGCTTCTTGTGATCTCGCAGATAAAAACCTGACTTGGGCGAAATAATTTTTACGTACATCATTTTTTTTAAACGGTTTGGAGCTGCCACTTAAATTTTGTGAAATTGTTGATTTTGTGAAAACATTTAAAAGCGATAAGTATTTATACTCAAAACGGAGATAGGGTAGATAGGCTTCCATACAAATTTGGTAAATAATACCAAACAGCAGTTGAGTAAGGTTTAAGATGGTTAGTGTAAAATTTACACTGTAAATAGATCGAGTTGCTTCTTTATGAAGGTAATATGATTTCGACGAACATAATTAAATGACGTAAGCTTCGTATTGGCATATAAAAATTAAAGCCTTACAATATTTAATTCTGTTTAATCAAAAGTACGTTTGTTGTAAAATATATCGATTAATTTTCTTCAATTTTGTATTTTAAATATTCTTGTTCTTGATTTCAGGGATGCCAATTTTTTAAGAGAAAAATAGCTGTTTTGGGGAATTTGCAATGACAACTAGCTTAGAAAATAGCCAACTTGCAGGAGTTGCACATAGAATTGAGAGTGCGATTATTAATCTGCAATTTTACTTTAAATATCTATAGAAACAACATTTTTGAATAATTGTTCCTATGGCAGCTATATTGATTTAAAGCGAGCTTGTACTGATCAGGTGCTTGCCCAGCCTTCTTCTGCCTGTTAAGAACATTTGAAAAAACTATCTTACCATATTTTGTTCAATTTTAATCAATTTTAGTCAAATATTAAGCTCAAAATTTAATTTAGTTCATTACTTTTATTATATGATATTGATAATTCCTAAGCCTGGTTTTATCGAAATTGAGCTAACCGTTTCGAGTTCGACATTCGACTGTGTCAATTCCATGAATATTTGGTTGCCAGACGACTTCATAAATGCTAGAACTACAGACCGATGCTTTGATTTTTGGACTTACGGTATTATAAAATTAATAGTATAAAATAAAAACAAATAGGCAAGTTTCCCGCTAATAGTAGTATTTAAATATGTGTATACTGAATCCAACTTTAGAAAAAGCCAGATCTGGGTATTCAATCGCTAAATTGATAACAGTGTTTGATTTCGAGAAAATGCGATATCTCTTATCAACCCATAATCGATACTTTCGATATTGTTATCGATAGTTTTGCAGCTCTGCTCTGACATACCAAAAGATACATAAATTTATTTATGGATAATCTGAAAAATGGAACCCATAAGTGATGTCAAATCGGATACTGAATTAATGCTAGTAACGGCCAATGTTGGAAGTTTGTTTGAAGATGTAAGTACGTATAATTTTGTACAGAAGCATGTACATATGAAATATGTAAACATAGTTTTCTACATATGTTAAAATGCTTGTATGTGTGCGTGTACATGTAAATAAATAATTAATTTTGAATGTAAACACTTTCCATGATCAACATTACTGTGCAGCCAAAAAGACTTCTTTCAATATGGCTAGAAGAGTTTACTGCCAAAGTATCGGAAATCAAGCCAAGATTTTTAGCTTTACATCTACAAGAAGTGGGTGGAAAGACCTACGAAAACTCAATGGAACACGTACAGCAGTTTATCCGATGTTTGTGCGAGGCAATGGAAAGCAGGGACTATATATATGTACGCATTTACATGGACGAAGATTTCAAATGTGCAGAGCACTTTACTGTGAGTATCTCAAATAACGATCTGACTATATGTACATACATATATTATTTCCGTGCAGAGCTGGGAATAATGAATTCCTTTTTTGTATCAGCACCCCTCTAAAATATAAATTTGTATGTTTACTGGAGTCCATTCAGCAAAAAATAATTTTTTGGTAAAGTTAGTTAAGTATTTGCTATAATCATCATTCATCATTTTTTCATCCATTATTTTTAATACAATTTTACTTAGAAACTCAAATGATTAGTTACAGACATTTAATAAAGAACTGGTGATGAAAAATCACAACTTAATATTTACTGGAGATATAAAATCCCAAATAGATATTTATTCCAAATAGATATAAAAACATATTGGATATAAAAATCGGTACTAAAATTTAAATTGTAAGAAATATCCCAAATAAAATTGTACTTTTGGACAAATAAATAGATAAAATAATCGAAAATCTAGACGAAAAAATATAGAAAATATTACGATTGATTATACAAATAGTTGAGATAAAATCAAAATAAATTTCAAGCTAATTAGTGTTTGCTGAAATAGTGAACTAACTACATAAAATAATAGTTTATTGCTGAAAGATTCAACTATGTAAAATAATTTGGTCAACACAAATTTAAATCAAAATGCTCAGCCTTGACTCCATGCAATAGATTATAAGAACTTGCACGCATATACATAAGTATTAAATATTGTTACCGGTTCAATACTTTTCTCTCTTGAACAAGAATTCTATTTTATTTGTAATTTATCCCAAAGGCACTTGGAAACATTTACTTCGGTCATAAGGATTTATGTACACTAAGAATTTGGAATTTTAATAAATATGACTGGGAGGATGAACTGGATGAGAAGAAAATTTTTTCTGGTAATATCGAAGCAATTTCCACCAAAGAGAAATCAAAGTTTCCCCAACATTTTTTTCCGGAAGTAAGTTGATTGTTTACAAATTCACACACTTAAAAATATTTTTAAGCTAAATACAGTAAACAAAGCTATTGCTCGAAATAGAAAAGGTAAATCAGAAAATGATTCAGATTTCATTAAATCAAACAAAATCAGTAGATTAAAAGGAAAAGAAAGGAAAGTCCAAGCCTCTTAAATAATAGTCTACTTGCAGATCAAGTTGTTTTAAAATTAACTTATTTATTTATTTCTCTTCGACTTCCTTAACTTCTTATCGTTCCACAGTCCCGTTGCTGATAGTCCTTCTCTTAGAAGAAGAGGCTTGTATGCAAATAATTATTTACTATTATTTTACTATTAAAATAACAAGCTTACAATAATCTCTATATTGAAATCACAACAGAGTTAAAACAGACACTGTTTGTGTACCTGTTATTATGTTCAAGTAGAGCGATCACACATAATTGTATTTTATTTTAATACATGGCATATCACACCGTTTTAGATAGCATAAGGTATATGTGGATCTGCTGATATCTTCAAATCAATTTATTTAAATGCGATTTGAAAAATTTCAAAATTTTAAATAGTGCATAATTATTAGTTTGTGTCAAGTCACTTTCATTTGAAAGGGGCTTTCGCCAACTTATAAACATGGAAGGAGCTGATTTCGCTTAAGTTTGGAGAGTGACTCCAATTCACTTAATTTTCTTGGGCTCACTGCACTATTTGTATGGACTTACCTGTTTGGGTGTGAACCTAAACTAAGAACTAAAATTATGAACAAAAAGTAAAGTAAATTTACTCCAAAAAAAAAGAAATTCGAGAAATTCAAACATGTTTCCTTACATTTCTCCAGGCTTAAATCAAAACTTTCTGTTCTGTGCATATTAATGTAATTTATATATACATATACATTCTTAATGATTAATTAAGTTTATTACGAAAATAAAAAAAAATATTTTTATACTTTAGTGTAAGTGGTCTCGAAAAGGGTTTATGCGAACACGTTGGGAAATAAATGGCACTGTCATTGAGCTAGTCAATATACACCTTTTCCATGACGCATCCAATTTGGCGGCTTGTTCAGACTTCCCTTCTGTCTACTGCAAAACAAGGAGACGAGCCCTAATACACACTATTGAAAGGTAATTATTACACCTCATTGCAAAATTGTTCTCCTCATCAAAACAAGTCAGCTTTTATATTTATGTTCTTACATATTTATACCCTACTTACTTACTTTTGCTTATTTTACCCATCTGTGCCTTAAAGGCGAATTTTATCCAGAGAGGTAGAGCTTTCAATCCAGGCAATTTTAGCTGTTTAAATTTCGTGTTGCGAGTGCATGTGAGGAGGGCTTTTCGGTACGGACAGACGTGTATTAGGTGCCATCAGAGTGTGCCGATTTCAAAGAATTGTCCAGATGGAGTAAATGAACTGATAAATGTTGTGAGTGACAGTTTCCGCATGAAGGCTGTGACGGTTGACCGTAACCGGATGTGAAGTTCGTGGGGGACCCTGGAATGTCCCAAATCAAATTGATGGTGTCAGGTTGGGAAAATGTGCTATGAGACTGTGCGGTTTAGGAGTTTGAGTTTGAGTTTTGTAGAGGGGAGATTATGGATCCTGGCATCAAATTGTAGTCGTGAACGATTTAGATGTGGTGGTATGCGAAGCAGTTGCAACTCTCAGGAAAGGTGAAAGGCGTGATGTAGAACTAGAAATAAAACCGGTAGATATCTATTAGAAGTATTGGTAAATTAAATAGCCGAGTGTGGATGCTAAGGCAGGAATGGAAAAGTTCGAAGTGGAGAAGAGAGGACAAAGCGAAGAAGCCTTTAGTGTAGACTTAAAAGAACGAGGAAACGCAAAGTCGTAAGATAACAGCAAAGAAAGTAAAGAAAGATCCGAGAACAGAGGAAATTATGATATTAATGATATATATGACAATGACAGTTAAAGTAATGGTAACGAAGGTGATGATGATAACGATTATGACTATAAGATTCAATGATGAAGAAGGTTAGAATGTAACGGTGAAGTTAAGGTTTTTAAGCATAACCACTAAACAAATAGGCTTACGATGATCGTTATGAAATAAACGTCAAAGTTTTTACGAGGGTTAAGAGTTAGGATGACAGATTGAAGGATGAAGGGAGTCATATGGGTCATGTCACTGATCAGGATCGCTGACTGATCAGGAGGGATTACATTAGAACATTCAGAACCCAACTAACTAAAAACAGGTCGTTAGAAAGTGAGTTTAGAAATGTAGCGTTCAACAAAAACAATTAAATAATAACATCACTAAGAAATTGCTTAAGGTTTATGTCTTGTGCTTACTTTCGAATGCTCATCAAAAAAATTAATTATTATCGTTTATTCTTACATTCTTACGTATATGTAAATATATATTTTTAAATGTGTACTATAAATTTGTAATATAATCATTTTTAATCAGGTTCCACATGGATGAGAAAAATGGATCCGTCCCTTTTTTTTTATTTGGAGATTTTAATTTCCGATGTGACACTGCAGGGGTTGTAAAAGTAAGTACATCTAAATGATATAATAACATATTAATACTTATATTGATTATGTTTTATGCGATGAACAGGAATTGACTGCAAATTTAGTTGCTCATCGCGTCCAAAGTATAAAAACTGAAAACACCAAAATTCACTATCGCAACTCCATTGGCAATAATATACTTACCGTTGGCAAAAAAGAATTTAGTCACGCCGATCATCAGCTTAAGTTCAAAGAATATTGGGTAATATTTTATAATATGCATTACACAATTTATTGCTAATTTGTATTGTCATTTTAGTTAAAAAAGTTTGATAAAGAACTGCAGCCACTTACGGAAATTCTGATTGAATATCCAATAACTTTTATTCCGTCATATCCCTTCGAAGAAGATCCTGAAATGCCCACCGATTATATGTCAACTAGATGTCCATCGTGGTGCGATCGTATTCTGATGACTCCGCAAGTTAAAGACATAATAACAAGTAGCGAATATAAATATGATATAATCGGTGAATCTGTCTGCATGGGCGACCACAAGGTAACAATATTCATTCATTCAAAATGAGAAACAAAGCATTTACTAGTAGAATTAATAGACAATTAACCATATTAAATAATATTAATATTATTTGGATGTCGCGAAATTGTGGTTTGATAGACTGAAGAAAGTGGTAAACATCACTAACTGGTCTGCAAGACCTCAAATTTTTGGAGGCTGCTCGGCTCGGAATCAAACTTTTCGTTTGGTTCGCGGATCGATTTTATTAGCCCATGAACCCCAGTGTTTAAATCAACCTTTGGTCTACAAATGTACATAAAATTCTACATTTTTCAGTAGATTTTACATTTTACTTGCATTGTTCCAAATAATATAATTTAATTAATTTATTGTTAATTTATTTAGCACATCAATCATCATAATCAGGCCTGTTCCGAATTCCGAACGTTTTCAAAAAGAACGAAACGAAATCGAACGTTTTACTACTTGCTGTTCCCAATTCCGACTAAAATGGACATGTTTTTACTTTTCGGAAACATTTCGAAAATTCATTTTAAATATTTCAGGTTGAATACAGCACACAGAAGCTAAATTAGACTTAAACTTCGTTGTTAGAATTTGGTTATTCAATTGAAGCAACCTTAGCAGCTTTCGATTGCGAGAGTTAATGTTAATAACAAAAATTGAAGTGGAATTCAGAAGAGTTCGGTTCTGTCTTCATGCAATATTTTAAAGATGGTTATAAACGATTCTAAAAATGCATTTACTTATAAATCCGGTGACTCTATAGCACACGTATTGAAAGCGACAAGTATTGTCGATTTTCGGAATTCGGAACAGCAATCACCTCGGCTTGTGGCAATTCGACTCGTTTCGGAATTCGGCACAGACCTCCGCATCTTCGACCGTTCAAAGGATATGTAATATTGATCAGTATCTAAATCCGAGTTGATTAAGCCCAGTTCGTCCGTTTGTCCGTCTTAATATAAAATATAAGAGTCAATCTCAGAAACTAAAATTTGATATGTCTGTTCTATTGGTTCAATTGGTAGATTTTCGTATGAAATATGCGTAGCGATATAGCGAAACTTAACAACCTTTTTATTCACTCATAAACTTTTTTTATATTTTATCATGTTTTATATTGTATAAAATTGCATATTCTTATTTTATATATTTTTTTCCTGAGATAATTAAAAGATATTTTTTTATTAATGCAATAAGTTACTAGGTAGCTAAAAGGGACAGATACATATACTCTAATACCTTACCATATATAAGCATAATAAATATTACTATATTATCTTACAGTTCTCTCGATATTTCTAATATTTTCTTTTCTCTTCTGATCATGTAGCCCATTTACTTAACTGTTTGCCTAAAGCAAAACAAAGGTACTTATAGATCATGTGATTGCAGCTGTACAAACACTCAAGCAAATAACAACAACAATTTGACATCAACCGTTCAAAACAAATTCTGTCCGTATTCGAATAAACTTTTCACTGAAATCGTAAATGGCAATCTAAAACAAAATCTAAGCCGAGATAAAAAGATATTGCAAGACTCTAGCTCAAACAATATTGCTAATACAAAGATTACAAAACCGATAGAATACGAGGACACGAAAAAGAATTATTCCTTTAACTATCCAAGCATTAGCATCAATGTAGTTGACACCGACAATACATGTATCTGCATGTGTACAACACCATTGTCTAACAGTGAGTCGTATAATGATGCACACGCGACTCAATCTACTCAAACAATTTGCCCATTGTGCCATAAAATAATGAAAAGTTCATTATTGAGTAGTATAACCGAAAAAATAATTGTAAATCAAATTGACATGCAGCATTTAAATGCTGGTGTTGAAAACACACATGTCGACCCGTACACGCCAGAGAGCAATGAGTCTCATTCACCATATCCAGAGCAGAGGAGCACCTCCACAACTACCTCAAGCAACAGTTGTAATCCGTTGAATACAGAGCTCATGAGATGCGAATTATGTTTGGATATTACAAATTTGAATCATAAGAAACATCACTGCAAGCAGACTGGAGTCGGCGACTTAATCAGCTCGAATGCTGTGAACGCAATCACTGAAAAACAATCAAGAGCTGCTGTCACACCTGTGCAATTAAAATCTCGACTTGAAGACCTGCAACGAATATCTATGCATTCAGCGGACAGGGATGACATTTCTGTTACTGTTAGAAAGGACGATGTTGATAATGTTGAACCTATTTGCTCCACAAAAACTTTCTCAAATAGTCAAAACCGCAACCCAAGTATTTTTTATATGTGTTGTAGCATTCACTAATTTAAGTTAATATTTATTATTTTTATTTATTGTAAACTATTATTTATAAGTTCTTTCTTTTTAATATACATACATATTCTAGTATCTAATCTAATATTATTGACTTATATATTGTTCGTACAAAAGTAATACTTTACCTACTTAATGCTTGCATTTGTTTTTCAACATTTCTTTGGGTAAAATAATATGCTTCCTGGCCAAATTAATTGTTGTTATATTATTTCTCATTGTGATGTTTTCTAAAATTTTTTAAACAAATCCACATATATTGGAGATATTTGTTAAATACATATTTAAATAATATTATTGACCCACAACAGTTTATTTTTAATGAGTGTACCAACAATATTTTCCAGTAAGGGCAATCTTATAACCATTTTGATTATTTTTAATTTTATTTATATATTTTGTCGATAGCTTTCGTTTTAATAAACATTTTATACATGCTTAATCGTGTTTGATTTTTATTTTAAAATGAAAAAAAGAAACTCATTTTGAACATTAGACAAAATGTCATTTTTCCATTTTCTTTGTGAATAGTTCTTAATTTTTACTTATATTTATAATAATGGGAAAAAAGAAAACAATTTGTGGTACAAAAAAGGTAATAAATACTTACAATTGTTTAACATCTTTATTTTTTCTCAAGAGTTGATTTTACAATATTTCAATACACTTTTCTTTTTTGAAACAAGTTAAATAAGCTCGATGTTTTAAAGTATATTTGAATACAGTTTTTGATTCACTTCGTTATTAGTCAGTAATCAACTACATTTTATTGTACACTTGTTCATCATCATTTAATATTATTAGGTCTTCTCTGGGCTTTTATTAATTCTTGAGTAAAAAGTTCGATTTAATAAACGAAAATTTTAATGTGTCGCGTAGTGGAAAGTGGAATTTAAAAAAAATTCATGTCTGAAATTATCTTTTACATCTTATCGGCCCTTATGAAATGAGTTTTCAAAGCAGAAGTGTATGGAAACAGCTTGCAAAATTGTAAATAGTAATGTAAAAAATACATAAATATATAAATGTTTTTATATCAAGAATTATAACATCAATGAATCGGGTTTTGCACAAGAAGTTGCATACTTTTCAATATATGGATTTTATATTGATCTGTACTGTTGTTTTACATCACTAGTTATACACGCATGCACATTAAGTTGTACTTTAACATGGAAATACTATACATATGTACTAGAGGTCTGCATGGCTGCATTCAAAACGTCAAATGAGACATTCATGCCCAACTGAATTGAATGAGTTCGGCTGCGTCTTCCAATTAATTAAATGAAGGATTTAAAACCGAAAACTTCACATTAAAAAAAGGCAGACTGAAAAAAACGTGTGAGTGTCGTAATTTTAGTTTCTTTTAATTTTAAGTTAAAGTCTATTCACGAAAAATTTCTATGCTCCAAAATTTCTGATATCCAATTTCGTGACGAACAATATAAATTGTAACAAATAAATTATTACAAAAAAAAATAAGTTCTATTCTGAGTACTCTGAAAATCTTTGCTTCATTCATTTCATTCGTTTCTCGTTCACTCGATGCCATTCATAGAGTACTCAAATTAATGTAAAAATGAGTGTTCAATCAATGAGAACCGGATCTTTGAATTTATTTCACTCAGAAAAATGAATTAAATTCACGAGTATTCAGAGACGCTCAAGTTTGAATGCAGCCGTGCATATATAGCTCAGGGTTAGCGATAGAATCAAAAGCAGGAATCTTAACTGTTGCTAACTTTTCTTTGGCCTATTCAGAAATGGCCAAAATACTTTTAATCGTTTATAGCAGCTAATTATTAGGAATCCCGATTGAAACAAAATTTGATGAAAACTATAATCAGAATACTAGGTCAACTTTTATGTTGAAGGTAGAAACCACTATTAAAAAATATTTTAAATAAATTGAGTTGATAATTGTAAAACTGTGCATGCTCATACGTTTGTATTTTTTAGTTCTGATTGTCAATCTAATTTTTATATATGGGCATTTCCAAAGTCGCTCACGGGACATTCGTACGCATTCAAAGTAAAAAAACGGTAAAAAGGAAACGCTTTTTTCTGATTAAAGGCTTTCTGCGAATCCAGAGGCAACTAATTTTAAACTCTTGTGTATTGATGCCTCTTAAAAATTGTTATGACTTTTTCCAAAGATGCCTTATTTTTTTTTTACAATTCAATCTGACGTAAATTCGCACGGGACATCGCGCACGGGTTTTTTTTTACCATCACTATTTTTATATTGTTTCTGTTTCTCTTTCTTAAATTATATATCGAAAACAGCTCGAAAAACCTGTTTTAAATTAAACATTTAATATATTTCTATGTATTAAAATGGTTTATGATACAATCTTATTTAGTGTAATCGATAGAACACAAACGGTCCATTTTAGAAGTCAATTTTTAAGAAAATGGGAAAATATATAGAAAAAGTGAATTTATTCCAATGTAGAATCTATTTGTTCATCCTATTGAAGTTCTAGCGTATACTGCTTAAATAAATAAATGGAATACATTTTTGAAAGAAAATTTCACAAGATGTAAGTTTTTGATCAATTTTAAGTTTTTGGCCGCGGTGGACCTTTCTGTGGAAATGCCCATATGCATATTGTAATATTGATTTCTAATATTAAAAAAAAATATAACATGTCAGTAAAATAATACTATTCAATGATAACAATTAATGCTTCTTTTTGTCGTAAAATGCTTGAACAAAATGTTTGTCCTTAACCAAATATTCTCTATACGACATGATGTATACTTTAAGTTTACTTTGTGCTGTTATTCTAGGGTCCACAAGCCCAAAATGCCTCGACAAGACACTGAATTTATTAAAAACCTTAATGGATCAGACAATGGTAGACGAGAGTCTTTGGATGGAGCAATCAAATGTGGATGATGCTGGTATTTTGCCAAGTCCTGTTTTCAACTCCCAATATATTGTGGTAAAGCCCATATCTCCAAACACCAGTGCAGAGGGCGAAGCTAATTGCCCCTCGAAGCTAGATACAGATACAGAGAGAGGAGTGCTGCTAAAAGAGACAACCGTTTAGTCAATCCGTTCCAATAATCGCCAATGTGGTTATCACCAAATGGAAACTGTGAACTGCGCTTAAATTATTACTCATAATTATTATCTATCGTTGTAAAAATGCTGTTGTGTGTTAATTAAATTAATAAATAGAAAATACATAAATTTTGTATCTCCTTAAACCCCAAAATATTTAAACCAAAAAAAAAAAAAACAAGACATTTGATTTATTTAAATTTATTGTGAAATGAGTTGGAAAGTGCTGCGTTGAGGTCCTGAATTTTGAAAACCTACATAAACACGCCTTGCGTTCCCATTAAACTATTCGATGAGTTTCTTTGCCTTGAAATATCTGCGTAGGTACAAGACCTGCCATGTCGCCAATCCAAGCAGGCAACACATACTGAAAATGCTAAAGAATAGCACCCTGCTGTTTGTTTTTTCTGAAAGAAACAAAACATTAAATAATTTAGAAAATGTGTTGCTTTCCATGTCTGCAGGATATTACCATTGGTGTCACGCATTTCCTCCTCCCGTTTACGCATCAGGGCAAAATCACGAACAATTGAATCAGAGAGGTCCTCCAAGCGCTTAAGGTCAACTTCTAGCGGCTTTAATTTGGAGGCCTCACCAATCTAAGGATAGTGTTTGTGATTAAATGGTGTACTATAATATAAACTATTAGTTTCGAACTCACGCCTTCGTAACTCTTAGTTTCGACGCCCTTTTTAGTCACTAGTGAAACTTCCTGGCTAATTCCACGTTGCTCTAAAAATTATCAACACTTAGTTGAGGTACAATTTTAGATCGCTTTTACTTACGTGGTGGCACTTTGGAAATAAAGCAAATTTCGTACGTGTCATAAACCTCCGACATGAAGCTGAATTTTCCTTTGGTGACATGTTCCTTTTGTGACAGTATGTGACCTTTAGTGTCTCGAGCCTATTTAATATTTTAATTTAATATGTCTTCTTCAAATGCAATTTATTAACTTACAATATAATCTATAACTTGACCGGGTACATCTGAGACCTCGTATTCACCCATCACCAATTGATTGGCTTGAATATCTTCCTTAAGACACTTTTGTGTGTTAGGAGTCAAGTGAAACATAACACTGTGAAGCGGCCAAATACATCCTAAAATTGTTAAAATTGCGATAGTTACTTTCAGCATTTTTTTTTTATTAAGTCAGAAAATGGGAAAAATTGACAAATGCAACACAGATGAGGTGGCTAAGGGATGGAGAAAACATCGATATATTAAAATTATTGCGATTAATTATAACGATTTTTATTTCTACATGATAAGCTATTATCGATAATTTAATATCTACAGTAATGGTACACCTGAAACTTATTCAATTTGAATTAGGCGAAACTGCCGATTGACAATTGAAAAGAAGTTCAATCATATTTTCTATCTTCACCTTTCGTGCTTTAGCTAAACTGCTCTAAGAAGAACCAACGCTCACACAAGCAAGCAAAACAAATTCCGTCCAGAGCTCAATACCTTAAACCTTTTATTGTGATCTTTCATTTACTTACTAATTAAAGGCACACTTCATATCTTATAAGTTGAGCTGTTTGGGTGCGTGTCATAACGCCCACGGGCGTTCGTAGCACTTAAAAAATGTTTGCTTGCGGCGCTCTATCACCTCCATTTCTCAATACGCAATTGCCAATGCTGAAGCAGCAGATATGCCCTATTGCTTTAAGTTATCCTTATAATAAGTTAGGATTGGAGACGGCTAATTCTCTAAAGCTTAACATAAATTTTTTTTTAAATATACATTTAATAATAGGGATTACTCCAACTGTTTTAACATAAAGTAAAGTATAATACAAGAATATTATGAAGTACAGTTCATTCATGATTAGAGAAACAAAAATTTATATTGAATTTTCGGAGTGTTACTTGATTTTACAATTTGTAAAATTTGGATCCAAAAATTCTGGAAAATGTTTAAGTCGATTAAAGAGAATGTCTGCATGCAGTAAAAAATTATGTATTTTCTCCATTAGCTTCATTTTAAGGACGTCCAGGACCATTGGTAACTTTTTCGAAACAAACTTTGAAATTTTTTTTTTCGCCAGCTGCCCCAAAGCGGCCTCTAGGTGTGTAACATTTGATCTTAGCTAAAACGCTTACAAGCACGTTCCCTTTTCAGCAAAATATTTTTTTGTGTAATAAAGACTTGCAGCAACACACAGATAATTTTTCTTTTCACCTACGCTAATGAATAATACTTTTTTTCATTATTCGCTTTTCGCACTCCGCCCAAAATATTTATTTGATGCGAACATCACAAATTTCTGAATTCAAAAGACTTTCACAGCTTATTTTTGTACTAGAGAAAACTGCAAAAGCACCAATATTAAAATTTCGGATCCTCAAAAATAGATGAAACGAAAAAAAAGGTAACACGATTAAGTGTGTACTAAACTTACCCCAGATTTTAACCAGATGTTTCGTGTTTCATTGGGCACATTACATAGTTTGTATGGAGCAGCTGTGAACAGCTGACCGACCAAGTCAATGGCCCTGTTCACCAGACCTAATCAATCAGTAGTCATGTATCACAAATCAAAAAAATTTGGATGTCTGGTGAACGCTTTGATGAAATTTTAAGGCAAAATCAAAGTTGTCATTTCTTTTTTGTCAAAGCTTTTAATATTTATTAAAAAAATTCAAAACAGTTTGGCGCAAAATGCTTAGTGTAATGGGAATGAACACAGCAAAAAGCCAGATTTAAAATAATAGATGATATGTTCCATTAATAAATAATTAAGCTAGTATTGTATGCGCATTTAATATTTTATATAAGATTAAATCACTTTTCTCATCCATTTTCGTTTTAAATACGCAGTGTGCAACGTCTTCTTTGTATTTTTTACGCAAACCAAAATAACATGAATAAAGTGGTTTCCTCAGTAATTTCGTTGCTTTTAATTTCAAAACTAGTGTTCTTTTGACTACGATTTGACTTATCGATAACAAAGCATCACAATCAGAAAATATCAGCGTACTATTTTGGTGATGAATTTTCAGTCATCATAATCACAAAATTTTGAAATCATGATTGCTAATCACTGCCGTTCACCAGAATAATCATACAAATTTCATCGATATTCTGTTGTTGATTTGTTCTGGTGAACACGGCCAAATTTTAATCTGCTTCTGTTTCAGGAATAAAATTTTGACATCACTGTTTCTTTTATATCGATACATCGATGTATTTTTAGTCTTGACGGAGTCTACATAAATAAATTTTTGACTTGGAAATCATATCTTAACAAACTAAATCAAGAATTCAAATTCTTTTAATTGAGATACAAGTGTCTTAAGATGACCGAAGTTTCTGAACCATTGACATTGGCAAGAGGTAACGAAAACATTGGGTCAGCCGTGTAAATTTGTGAATATGTACAAACATAAATACAAACATACATATGTATGTATTTATGCTGAAACATATGTACACTCATATGTATCTATCAACTAATCAATATATTCTTACAGATGTCAAAAGATCAATAGAGCTCTTAGAAAAGCTTCAGGCTAGTGGAGATTTCCCAACAACAAAGTTAGCCGCATTGCAAAAGGTTCTAAACTCTGATTTTTTAAACTCAGTTCGTGAAGTCTATGAGCATGTTTACGAAACAGTGGATATTCAAGGCTCCCATGATGTTCGTGCATCTGCCACAGCTAAAGCAACCGTTGCTGCGTTTGCTGCCAGTGAAGGGCACGCACACCCACGAGTTGTCGAATTACCAAAAACAGAGGAGGGTATGTACTTATACTTATGTACGTACAGAGGCACAGATAAATATAGGCACAGCAAGCGTTTTTACGTTTGGGTATAATTTGCGCCGATATCACTAACATAATCATATGAAACAAATTTTTTCTGGACAAGCCAACTAATTTACTACCTAAATCAGGGAAAAAAAATTTAAAATTATGTTTAAATTATTTTATTTTAAAAACAAAAAAAAAGGTCACTGTTTCACTGCACAAAAGTTTTGATACACTTAACTTATTAATTAAAAGAACTTAAAAATATAACAAATTAGCATTTGGTTGGCAAGTCGTTTTGCTTAATTACGGCTTCTAAGCGTCGTGACGTCGTGGAAGAAACTAATTTTTTTTTTGCCTCCACTCCAATATTCAGTCATTCTTCGAGTAAAGTTGTTTTTAGTTAAATTTTTGTTGAAATGGTCCGTTTTTTTACCCTTCTGTCGAGCACAGATGCTCAATTGGATTGAGGTCTGGTGACTGCGGAGGGTGTGGCAATACGTGTGTCACATTATAGGCTAGACACATTTGTAAAGAAAAGTTTTCTGGTAGGCTTAGCTTTTCGGCACTTTTTTAAGGTTTTGCTTGAGGATATCCATATAAACTTGTTTGTTCATTATTCCCTCAATGAACACCATCTCGGCGACACCAGCAGCCGACATGCAGCCCCACACCATTACTCCCCCGCCACCATGTTTCAGTGTTGGTGCAAGATTTTTTTTCAAGCGCTGTGTTTGGTTTTGGCCACACAGTAATCATATGCCTGAATTTAAACATAATCTTAATTTTTTTCCTGATTTTGGTAGTCAATTAGTTGGCTTGTCCAGGAAAAATTTGTTGCATATGATTATGTTAGTAATTTCGGCGCAAATTAGACCCAAAAGAATAAACGCTTGCTGTGCCAATATTTATGTGTGCCTCTGTAAATACATACATATGTATGTATGGACAGATACACAATCCTTACTAAATTAAACTAAATGTGAAATTTACGGTTAAAAAGTCGCACTAATAATGCTTCATAAATTTTTATATTGGTTTCTTGCAGGATTGGGATTTAATGTCATGGGAGGCAAGGAGCAGAATTCCCCCATTTATATATCCCGGATAATACCTGGTGGAGTAGCAGATAGGCATGGAGGACTCAAAAGAGGCGATCAGTTACTTTCTGTTAATGGTGTGGTATGTTTTTAATTTAAATCTTAGATCTTCACTGTTATTTATTGTTCACGTCAGCATAAGACTAAAAAATATAAATTTAAATTAACAGTTAAGTTATCATACATAAAATTTAAAACTGGAAATATAAAAATAAGTAAAAAAGCCTTGGTAGTTAACATTTGTGTTATCTAACATGTTTTTGCATGGATTGCAAAAAAACCTAGCGCTAGTGACGCAAGCAGCACGAAGGGTGCGAAGGGCGATTATCAATATACATACATATACAGGAAGAATGGGAAATTTGCTATGACGTCCGATCAGGTCGAGTTGTATACAGATCGAAAGGTATACATTTAACTGACAAATGTGCATACTAAGAAATTTAAAAACAGTTGAGTTTTTAAATTTCTTGGTATGCACATTTGTCAGTTAAATTTATACCTTTCGATCTGTATACAACTCGACCTGATCGGACAGGTGAAACAGGTGAGTTTTTAAAATTTGCTGACTGTCCGATCATGTCGAATTATATACCGATCGAAAGATATCACTTTAACACACAAATGTGCATACTAAGACTTTTGGAAACTCACCTGGTTCGTGAGATAAACAGGTGTAAGGTGTAAGGTGTAAGGAGGGGCAAAATTTAAATGATTGGAGCAAATGGGGCCGTTGGAGCCTTTTTGAATTTAAAAAAAAAAATTTGTTACTGGGCACATTGCGCTAAACTTTTAATACCTAATAAATAGTTTTTTTTTTCGCAGTGCCAGTGACAAATATTTTTTTTTTAATAAGTCATGTGCAAAATTTAATATTTTTCGCCAAAAATTTGGATATCAGAAATTTTTGGGGCATGAAAATGTTTTCGTCTAAAGAGGTTTTTTTATAAGTAAAAACTTAAGACAAAACCTTTTTTTGTAGTGTCCGGATTTCTTTGTGTTCTACTGTATATTATAATTTAATCTTTTACAAATAAGTAGAAAAATGTTTTTTTTACATTAAATGATTTGTATTATTAATTCGATAAACGTTTTAAATATACTTTCAGTCTGTTGAAGGGGAAAATCACGAGAGAGCGGTGGAACTGTTGAAACAAGCTGTCGGATCCGTAAAGCTTGTTGTGCGTTACACTCCAAAAGTACTTGAGGAAATGGAAATGCGCTTCGATAAACAACGTAATACTCGTCGCCGTCAATAAAATGTACGGAATATAATCTTACTATTTACAGCAAAGTTTCATTACATGTGTATTGTATAATCAGATATTGATGAAGTTTTCAATGTATGTCGGGATTGTGATTTCTATCATATTTGCAAAAAGTCATATTCCATAGCTTTAAAATTGTTTTCGCAATTTGTTTTTCCTGTTTTTTATTTAAATTATTTGGTTTTGGTAATTTGACAAAAAAATTTAGCTTTTTTACCTTGAATCTACTTATCTATTTATAAATTATTTATATTACTTATTATTTTAGTAACCGGTATTACTTAAAAAGTTAGTAAATGGGCTGTTATAAATTTACAAATATTAACTTACCACTAGTTATTGCTGGTAAAAATAATATCATTTATTTTAATTTTCCCTTTTTTTATCTCAAACTAAAAATGCGTTAATTAAGCCAATTATTAATTTCAGTATGCCCCATAAAGCCTGATAATATTTGAATAAAACATACAACTGCCATGGGAACGATTTGCAAGGTATTGAATAATTGGAACCTCCCTATTGTTACAATTCTTCATCTAATTGTGCACAATACAACAAATTTGAGTTGAATTAAAATATGTGCTTTATTTTATTAATAAATAATTCTTGTTAATTGCATTAAGTTCACATGTTAAAATATCCGTAGTTTAAAATTAAAATTTAATTATTATGGAAAATTGTAATACCCAAAAAACAATTAGCAACAGAACAAATAAAATTTATAGGATTACAAATTTCGGACGACTTTAAGTAGGGATGTTTCTATTTCTTTCAAAGAAAATATTTAAATATAATCACAAGCTATATAAAATTTTGGTGTGTGAGTCCAATTATTTCAGGTCCTTCGCATATATTCCAGTTTTTAAAATTCGTTGCCTTGTTGATTTGATAACGTGGATACTCCGAGCAGAAATGATAAATCGCCGAATAATTAAACTTTAACAATTATCGAATTCGGATATTGACAGGACTCACGAAGTGCGCATTACAGATGCTTGTAGTTGCAGTTGTATACAGCCCAATCCCTGGCATTGGTTTCAATCTCTATTAAGCAATATAGACTTTCTTAACGACAGCTTCGTATCCAATAAACTAAGCAACCACTTTAACATTATATTCTGTCCTTTTTAACGACAGAAATGAGCTTTATATCGAGTAAATAATAGCAGAATATTATTTAAATAAATAATATGTATTTCAAATAAAGTTGAGTATTCTTAGTCACCAATAATTAAACATAACTTTCCTTACTAAACTGATTCTCTTAAAAGTACACTTGTATTAATATAATGTAAAAATAATCGTGACAAAAATGTTGCGAAAATTAGCTAAATGTGGTAAAAAATCCGCTGATCGTTCTGTATCGCCTGTACTGAGAAGTTAATATACAGTCAGTTGTCATGTCGCCTGATCGAAGGTTTTTAAATCCATATCAACTTGTATTATGATAAATTTCGCAAAGATTCCGTCAGACAATACATTCTACATTATATGTGCTTTCACTGACCGATTAAAACCGTGCACACTAAATATATGTACGTCCAAAAAACTATTAAGTAATAACAATCAAACAATGTGAGTTAACTAGTCGTAGATGCCATTATATTATTTGTATATATATATATATTAATTTATCAATAATACGTACATATGAATATTGGGTTTGATTAAGTTAAACAAAGGTAAACAATCATTGGATTTTCTAAGTCGTTGGATAATGATCCTGTGGACCGTGTTCTGCAGCACTATGGGCAATATTAACGTTCGATATATTTTGAGCAGTACTTGTTCCTGCGGTATCTAAATTATTACTGCTTCTGATATTTGTAATTGAAGTTGTGGGCTTATTGGGACTCGATTTTTTAGCTGCACCTGGAGAACCATTATTTCCTGCAGATGCTGGTTCCTCGTCATCAGACCATTCGACACTGGATATCGATAAAGTATCCTTAACAAAAATATACATTTCAAATTAAAAATGGAAAACTCTTTAGTGCACCAAACATTATTTATCTTACTGCATCCCGTTGGGATTGGTAGCCCCTCAATTTCAGTCTGCGTTCTTCTCTCATTCGTGTGAGTCTCATTAAAAGGGTATAATGCTGTTCGACTCGATATAAACAAGTTTTACAGATGGTTTTAGGCAATGGATCAGTTGGAGATATCTATTTATAAAACTATCATTTTGACTTTTGTTCTCCAATAAATTTGGTTACTTTTACTTACTGTAATTGGCAAGTAGCCATTAATTTTTTCGACCAGACATAAGCGCTGGCCGTGATCACCATATATGTGTATAACTGTTCTATGCATTTCTGAGCAAAGGCGGCAAAGAAATCCGGAAATGCAAGCCTTCTCAATACTTCCCATTACAAGGAACTTTATCAATATCTTTGTAGATCTGGAAATTAAAGAATATTAATACAATACCACATTTATATGTAAGATCACACTTACGGTAAATCGGTAAATAAAAAGAACCTATGTAATACACAAAGAATTGATTGATACAATCTACACAAAATATTGTATTTGCTATTGTGCTTATACTCGTACACAGATGTTTTTACTCAATAACAAGGTTGTATCTCCGATACTCTAAAAAAATTTCTGGTCTTTACAATCGATAAGAAACACATACTTCAAGTGGTGCCAAATCAGCCATTTTATAGCATGCTTACGCTTTTTTTTTTGTGTAGATTTTTTGCAAAAAATATTTTAAAAGTACTATAAGCCGAAATCTGTATATTTAAGATATTTGGCTATGTTTTCGGCCACTAATATTTTATTTATACGGGAAAAAATAAAAAAGACTACAAATGTTTTGAAATTTCTAAACGTAAAAAAATATATTCGATAGCATGTGTTGGCGTTTTGTATACTTCGCGCAGTGCATGTATACGATATTTTGTTTCCTATGCTGTGAGGAATTACAAAAACAAATAAGGCCGAAAACCAATGGAAAGAGCAACAGCTGAGCACCGGTGATCCATTTAGAAAACTGAAAGAATATTGAAAACGTATCGAAGTTCTGAGCTGGAACTCTGGCATTTACATATGTATGTAAGTGGCGCCATAGATTCATAAAATGAAAATGTGACACCTCAATGTGATTTCCAGTGTCATAAGATGTCACAAATTTTTGGTGACCGAGACACAATTTTGACGCAGCTTTTTAGGTTGAAAGCCTCAAATGTACGATTTGATTTCTGTTTTCTCGACTATTTCAAAGAAAAAGAATTCGAGGCAAACATTTTCTTAATAATTGTTTTTATCACCATTTAAGCATTTTATTATGTGTTCCAAATGAAATGGATTCGCTTAAAGATGACGATGAGGAACCTAAGGCAAAGCGCTATTGCTGGGTCTAAAAATTTAATTAGACTTGTGGATAAAAGGGATGTAAATGAAGCTAAGTTGAGAGTTCAGCTTGGTACTGACGTGAGATAAAAGGCCTAGCGTAAGCCCAAACTCCATATAAAAAAAACGCTGGCGTAATGTGAAGAAGAACAACTTTTCATTTATCTCCGCTTGTCGGTCCTGAGGAAAACTAAACTAAAACTTAAAATGGAGCTGCCAGATAAGGAACGGTCGTTATGCAGCACTGTTTGCATTTAGCTAAGGGGCCTCGCGGAACATCGAACTGCTTAGAGTTTCGCTGGTTACATGGAGATAAATGTCTGGTACACAAGTTAATACGATGAAGAGTATTTGAATTTGGTTAATAACGACGACAATATTGGTAGATTATAAGCAAGAACGAAAACTAAAATTGTTTTTATAGACATAAATTAGATAATTTTGTATTTTTTTAATTAATATAGAGGGAGAACCCAGTTAAGAAGTTCAAAAGCGATGGGTGCACCCATTTTTCATGGCCTACTATCTTTGCTTTTAACTCAAATCAGTCCTGTATGTTCATATTTAAAATAAACCGCTGTTGACGCATAGAGTTACCACTCAACGTTTTGTTATTTTTTCGTGATGCATTGGCAACTCTGCCATTCCGCTCGTCGACAGCTAAATATTGAACACTACTAAAAATTTATTTCAAATATAACTATTTCATTAATATTTTTTATACCAAGGGTTGTCTATTTAAAAAGAAAGTTTCATCTCGATTGGATGAGAGGACCGACATTATTCAAAAAAATAATATTTTAAAGCTTGAAGTTTAAATAATTAAATAGTTATATAACCTCATTTAGCACTTTCTTTTACCGATTGCCTAATTTTGTGTCGTTTGCGGATCAACTGCTCGGTCAGTTCACAAAATTATAGAATATCAGTGCCCAAAAAGGAATACAAGACCATATCAATATCAGGAGTCCCACTATTATACGATTGGTTTGTAATTTGTTTTGCTCATAATTCTTTTTGGTCGATATCCCAATTTTGGGAATCGATAGTTGGGAGCTATGATGGTACGAGTATTTGACTTTCGCAGATTGGTTATAGGCTAATTACACTGAGCACATCTACGGGGAACGCATGGGAATGATGGTAGATGTGGAACACCGATTCACATAGCCAACATCTAACATCAATTTGTCACTTCACGTCAAACTTTTGTAAACAAAATTGTAAAATTTTACTCTTCATGTAAAATGAGTTTTGATGAGGAATTGGCTAGGTTTGGTGGCATTCGAGACAACCAACGAAATGGTCAAGATTGAGCAGAAGGCAGACGGCAATCAAGAAGTCGACTTTGGTGGCATTCGAGACAACTGAAGAAATGGTCAAGATTGAGCAGAAGGCAGACGGCAACCAAGAAGTCGACTTGTCGCTGACTGCCAATTTAAATAACATACGCCAACTGTAAATCTTCTAATTAAAAAATAAATTTAAAACTAAGGAAATTAAGATATTTTTAAGTTATTTATTTATTTAATTGGTTAAAGTGATATCGGGTAATTTTTTTAAGTAAAGCCCTTGATGCTCCTCGCGAGATTTGCGCTACTCTTTCTTCACGCGCAGCCTCTTCCGAACTATATTAAGCTGGTCGGCTTTGTGCGCTTTGCTGCAGGTTCTCTGCTTTCGAGTTGGCTGGTGTTGGTACTGGGACTCGACGCAGGCATCCAAGATCAAACTCTTTCGAGTCTTCCATATATTCCATGAAAATCTGCAATAAGGGCATTACGTGTACATTATTTACGTAATATAATCAATTACATAAACTTACTGCAGTTGTTCAAAGTCGGCAAGTCTATCTTTGAGCGAACATCTGTCCAACGACTAGCAGATCTTGTTTTCAAGCTCATGCGCCATTGATGTGGGACTTCTTGAGCGCTCCTCTTATGGCTTCAATATTCTCCAAGGAATTCTTCTCTTGAGCTCTTATAATTTAAATAAAAAAAAACATTAAATATTAGCGAAAATAATTTAAAACCTTTTTTACTTACATGATTCAGCCAAATCTCATTGTTTTGTTCGTTGTTCTATTTGTTTTTGCCATTCATTTAAGTTGACATTGTTTACATTTTCGTACCGAATGGCAAATTTCTAGTGTTGCATTCGAAAAAAATCGGCTCCAAACCGATTAGAAACGTTTGAATAAGGAACATCAGTAGGAGATGGTGGAACGGATGGGGAAATTTCGGCACGGGTAAAACTATAGGCACATCAAAAATTTTGATGGCAGATGTTAGATGTTGCTCAGTGTGAAAAGGCTATTAAACACTTGTGTGTGCAAAATAATGGATTTGTATTTTATAGCTAAAAATTATGTGGAAAAGAAAAAAACATATTAAAAATTGTTATTGGGTCGAACCCAATCTCATGGACTGCATAGAAATAAATGTTTGAAGGAGCAAAATGGTAATTGAATGTTTTTATTTTTTTTTTAACAAATTTACTTATCGTTTACATTTTAGCGGCACTTGCATATGTGTTTTCTTTGTATAATGGCCTTTACAACGCTTTTCTACATATTATTTGAGCGTCCACATACTGATTATTTAGAATCAATGGGCAATGGGCCTAATGAAGTGTAAGTATTTTTGAATATGTACAATATAAGTTGGAGCATTAAAACAATAGATGTGCAATTTGAGCTTCACAGCAGTATGTATGTATGTACACTTAAAAGTAATTTTGCTTGGTCGTTGGAAATATAATCAGGACTTTCTGCTGAATTATTATCCGAATCCCTCAGACTTTTTTTCTATACATGCAGTGTGGCTCTATGAATGATTGATCGATGTTGCAAACCACAGAGTAATATTTTCGCAAAAATCATGGATATGATCCAATAACGGCTTAACACAAGGTTTTGGTTTGAACCTTGTTTTAACAAAATATTTATTCAGCTATATGCCTGCTTTACAGCATTTTTTATGGTTATTCATTCATTGTTTTGTTGAATTTCTGAGTTTTCTGTTGTGAGTTTGGATTGTCCATACTATACTTTGTTTTATTTATTCGGGAAATTTATATTCCAAAAAATGTATTTTTTCCTCATTAGAATAAAGTTTTCTACTTAGTAAAACGTACTTCTAAGCTCCTTAAACTTACAAATGTGACTGTGACGATTGGATACTATGCTTGTGAGAGTTTTGATATCTACTAGTAGTGTAGTACATAGTTGTTTTTATTGTGAATATTTCAGACTTGGCTTTTTTTTGTCGGACGTCAGTATAACAGGTATAACATTAAATACTTACAGGTACAAATAAAGTGAAATTAAAGCTTTTAATTACTTTTGAGAACAAATTTTTCATTTTTACAGTTCATTAAAATATTAAGTATATTTCGGGGACTGAATAATTCAGATTGCACGACCTACTCAGATAGACCTAGCTGGAAGACAGTTCAAACGTTGTTTGTCGCTGCAGAGTGCCCGATGTTTTGCGATTTCTGTTTTATATCGCTATTTGTCGTTATGAAGGTTGGAAAATTTGTGTTTTTCAAAAGTTTCTTTGTGTATTTGCTTTACTGATGCAACCGTAAGAAGTTTTTTACATCAATATTTTTTATAAAAAATAGAGGAAAAAAGTTTTGAAAAGTGACTTTAACGGTTCGAGCCCTTTTTGCGGATATAGCGTAAGCGACAAAAAGCTAATTTTACAGGAGAGAGTATTTTAGATTTCGTTAAGTGGATTTCTTCATGTCTCATGCAGTGTTGCCAACTTTTGTTTGAAAAAAAAAGCTGTTTTTGACGGGAGAAACGATGAAAAAAAGCTGAAAAATTAATGAAAAAAGCTATAAAAAAAGCTAGTTTTATAATTCATTAATTCCAGTATTTTCTTCTGAGAGCAGAAGAGTGAGAGCGCAAAATCAGGTTGCCTAAAAGGAAACTGAAACATTTGAGCACCTGCTGATCTTTTATTCATAAGATGTAAATAATTTCATCAAAGTTTTCTTTATTCTCCTGATTTTCATTATCTTCTGATAATCCCGTTCCTATCATCCGCAGGAATTTATTGGGAAGCTTATGCTGCAGCACTTATCGAGTCTGTGCAAGCAACAAAATAAATTATTTTTATTTTAAGTAGCAAACAATCAATCCAATTTCTCAATATTCTCAAGTGTAGTAGTAGTAGTGTAGCAACGATAACATATCAATGGCAACCTTAGCCAGGTCTGCTCACAGAATCCTTATAGAAATTGACTTTCATCCATTTTTTGTAGTGCTGTCATTATTTTGCCATTTCACGAAGTGAATTTTTTGTATTGCCTTTTAATTTGCCCTATATTTGGGTATTTACCAAAAAAATCTGAAAAAAAGCCAGAATTCCCGCTGCCCGCAATTTGCAAATTTTTCTAGCAAATGGCCTTTGAAAACAGCCAGATTTGACGGGAAAAAAGCGACTCTGGCAACACTGGTCTCATGTCGCTTACGTTATAATTGACAATTATATATATATATAAACAATGAACACATTTGCATTAAAAAATAAATTTCGGAAAAATGTCGCCTATGTTATATCCGCAAAAAGGGCTTGATATGTAAATTCGAAATTTTCGAAGGGTACTTAATGGGTTTAGGAATCGACCTTTCCAAATATATTTTTTTACTCTGAAGACTTGAAGTAAAAAAAAGGGTGCACGCAGAGATATGCGAGTGGGTGTATATACTTTCTGGCGCTTGCATTGCTTTAAAACTGAAGTCAGCCATTACTTTCGTTCTGTTTGCTCCATTTTGTTGCGATTGAGTAGGATGATAGCTTATAATAATTGAAAATTCGAATAGTTTTTAGATTTAAGCAAACTTGCCAAAAATAAAAGACAAACTAAAAATGACACGCGGTTTTTTCAATATGACAATGTTGCGCTTGTATTGTTATAACGATAATTAAAAGAAAAAAAAAAAGGTTTTTCGCTGTTTGCGAAGGCAGAGAGGGTCGTGAAAAAATTTGAAACAAACTTGATCAGCGTGGAGATTATAGAGGTCGGTGTGCCAAAATTGGTTGCCTAGCTCCTATGTCCCTGATGTCTAGGCGTTCATACAGAAGGACGACGCATATTTGTTTTTGCTTTGCACATAGGATATGGGAAGTAGGTGAGAATACACATGGGTAAGCTTTGGCACACATTGCAAATTACACCAACAATTTTTCACATTCCGCTTTCCGTAAAATTTCGTTGCGGGCAAAACAAGAACAAATTTGCACTGTCCGCTTTCCGTCAGCTTTCGTTGCTTGCAAAACAAAAACAATTATATTGCGTCGTTTTGCTTTTGCTAATCCGAATGTATTCTGTTGTTGTCTTATCGTTTGGTGTGCACTGAAAAGGAAAAACTTCACTTCGTTGTGAAACGTGTGACGCTTGTGTTTTATTCGAATTTTTTAATTTGAAGAAACTAGTTTTTTTTTTCAGTGCACACATTGAAATAAAAAAATTTTTCGTTGCTTGTGTGCGTGCGCATTTTTTAGACCCCGTACTTTAAAAAAGTAAAGGGGTCTATTAACTTTGTCACAAAAAAAAATGTGCGTAACAGGCAGAAGGAGGCGTGGCAGACCCCATAAAGTATATATATTCTTAATCAGCATCAACAGCCGAGTCGATATAGCCATGTCCGTCTGTAAAAGCGCCTAGATCTCAAAGACTATAAGACTCCAGACTTGGTATGTAGGTTCGTCTATATTGCAAGCAGATCGAGTTTGTTTTAGATTTTGGATCGGGCCACTATATCACTCCCATAGGAAAAATCAGTTGAAAATCAAGTCTTAGTATGGAAAACTTTTTTGCTGTTTGAGATATTTCAACCAAACTGACAGAATATGCATGTATAATGGTCTTATACATCCTGACCAAATTTGGTTGGAATCGGGAAACTATATCATATAGCTGACATAGGAAGGATCCGTAGAAAATCAAGTCTTAGTATGAAAAACCTTTTTGTTGTTTAAGATATCTTAACCAAACTGACAATATATGCATATGGGATGATCATATACATCCTGACCAAATTTGATTGGAATCGTATCACTATATCATATAGCTACCATAGGAACGATCAGTCAAAAATCAAGTCTTAGTATGAAAAACTTTTTTTCCATAGTAAGTACGGGGTCTCCGACAGTCGAGTATGCTCGACTGCAGCACCGTCCACTAGTTTTATTTGTATTGGTGCGTGCACATCCATAAGGCAGCTTTGGGCACCCCTGCACTAGATGCTACTGCCATTATTTTTGAAGATTACTTTTCATAATATGTATTTTAATGATCTTTAAACCACTTTTTCTTTACACTTTTTATAGGAATAACGGAAAAAGAATCTTTAATATTGTTGTCGTTGCTTGTGGGCAGCGTACGCAGGAGACTCTGATCATGATAAAGTCAGCTATTCTTTTTAATGATTATCAAGAATATCTCAAGTTCACAATATTCACCGAAGATCCTTTAACTGAGACTTTGAGAGAAAAATTGACGGACTGGCGTGATCTTATGCCAAACATATTTGATTTTCAGCTTTTACCATTAAAATTTCCAAATCAAAGTGAAATGGAATGGAAAACCCTTTTTAAACCATGTGCCGCCCAACGCCTATTTTTGCCGGTAAGATTAATTATTTCAATAATAAGATTTACTTAACACGCAGAGAAATGTTTGACATTTTAAAGAGCAATCTGGATCGCCATCTGAGCCAATTTAGTTTTGTTCGTTTGTCTGTCAAACTGCGTTTCTGTCTTTTATAAATAAACATCAAGGTATGCAGGCAGATAGATACATTACACATTAAATACACTAATCTTTCCGACAATCGACAATGATTTTCGAATATGTATTTTACTTCTCGTATATACCTAATTATCTAATATAATCATATCATATTGCATACTATACATCTCACATACAACCGTAGCGCTTTGCCTGGCTGTAAATGCTAAATAAAGGATTTATTAATATTATAAGCTTTTTTAGATATTCATTTTGAATAATTACTTTTTATTGCAGTCGCTATTGACGGATGTCGACTCCTTATTATACGTTGATACGGATATTTTATTCCTATCTCCGGTTTCTGAAATATGGCAATTTTTTGGAAAATTTAACGAGAGTCAAATTGCTGCTCTTGCGCCTGAGCACGAAAATGCAAATATCGGATGGTATAACCGGTTTGCACGTCATCCATTTTATGGACAACTTGGAGTAAACTCTGGAGTTATGCTGATGAACCTCACGAGAATGCGAAAATTTAATTGGGAACAACACGTACTGCCTATATATAAAGAGTACAAGCTACGTATTACCTGGGGCGACCAAGATATTATAAATATCCTTTTTTATTATCATCCTGACAAGCTACACATAATGCCCTGCGAATACAACTATCGCCCAGATCACTGTATGTACATGAGTATTTGTAATACTTCCCACACTGGGATAAAATTAATTCATGGAAATAGAGGATATTTTCATTCTAATAAGCAACCATTATTTAAAGCAATTTATAGTGCTATTGAAAGCTATCAATTAGGTACCAACGCATATGCAAACTTTTTATTACCACTCCGCTCAGCTTTAACTGAACGAACTATTAATGAATCTACTTGCGGAAAAATTGCGCGAGATACCCTCCTGGTGGCAAACCTACTATTTGGCAATAAATTTTAAGAATATTCTACTTAATATATAATACGTTAAGGAACTAAGCATTTCAATATAAAGTTGCCTTATTAAATATGTAAATTATACCTAATATATATTTCACCACACACTATTTTTAAGTACATTTATCACTTGCCTGTGTGTTTTAAATCTTATAAAAAAAACCTCTTTACGAGGTAAAAGTCTAGTGACGAAAACATTTTAATGCACCAAAATTTGTGATATCCAATTTTGTGACGAATAATATTAAGTTTTACTTAAAAATTACTACAAAAAAATTTTTTGTCACTCGGCACTGCGCAAAAAATATATATAAAGAAATTAGCGCAATGTGCCGAGTGACAAAAAATTTTTTTGTAGTCATTTTTAAGTAAAACTTAATATTATTCGTCACAAAATTGGATATCACAAATTTTGGTGCATTAAAATGTTTTCGTCACTAGACTTTTACCTCGTAAAGAGGTTTTTTTTATAAGATATCAGAAATTTTGGAGTAAGATATCAAAAGTTTTGAAAATTGCAATATATTTTGACGGTAGAATTTTGTCAAAATCTAACAGAACTCTCAAGCTCTGGCTGCTACGACACGTTGTTGCTGCTGACCTATTCCAATTCTAAGCAAAACGTATATATTCTGTTAACAGGTAATATCTTCCAAACACATCGAAATTTTACAAACTACAATATATTGAAAATTAGAAAAAATCATTACTGGCGTTTTCACAAAAATCGCCTTAATGTGGGAAAAAATACCTTATTTCACCTGTAGCTGTTTACCTTTTATCTTAAACAAACACTAAAGGTATTCCTAAGAGCCCTTTAAAATACCTTTTCAACGATATATATATCACATCTGTAGCTTTTATCGTTTGGATGATATGGGGGTTCCAATTTTAGCGGTTTTTAGTGATTTCCCGCTAAACTAGATATTTTTCGAAAAAGTCGAAAAACAAAGGTTTCTATATTTTTGATTATAAAATGATTTATCTGCCGCAAAAAGAATTGACCACTTGCAAGCAGTATCTTTCCACATGCGCTGCAAGCAGTGTACATACTGCATATGTACAAGCAGTAATGTAAAGGTGTAAGGTATATTCAGTTAATAGGTAATATCTTGCCCAAACGAATTTTGACAGATATGTGTTATATGTCAAAAAACGCGTAATTGAATTCTCTACAACATGCAGTATATTTAAAAGTGATTTGATGTGTAGATTTTTCTTAAATCGCCAAAATGTGGAAATAAATACCTTTTTTCACCTGTAACTGTTTACCTTTTTACTTAAAAAAAAAACTTTGAAGGTATGCCTAAAAGCCCTTCAAAACACCTTTCCAACGACATATAGAACAGATCTGTAGCTCCTATCGTTTGGATGCTATGGGGGTTTCAATTTTAGCGGTTTTTAGCGATTTCCCGCTAAACTAGCGATTTTTCGAAAAGTCGTAGAACAAACGTTTCTAGATTTTTTATCGGGAACAAGTCCTCATTCAAACTTTTAAGCTAAATCAACGCTTTGATCTATACAAACAAACAAACAAACAGACTGACTTTTCATCTCGTTTTGAAAAGGGCACCAAAAATTTCGAAATTAATTATCTTCTGAACCAGTGGTCGGATTTTGATGATCAAGGTGTCATTCGACGCGTATTTTTGATAAGTATAGTGAAAAATTATAAAAAAAATCTAAAAGGCTCCAACGGCCCCATTTGCTCCAATCATTTAAATTTTGTCCCTCCCACTTACACCTGTTTATCTCACGAACCATGTAAGTTTTCAAAAGTCTTAGTATGCACATTTTTAAGTTAGATTGATACCTTTCGATCGGTATATAATTCGACCCGATCGGACAGTCATAGCAAATTTTCCATTCTTCCTGTGTATATATGCTAGTCGCCTTTCGCACCCTTCGTGCTGCTTTCGTCACTAGCGCGGACTGCCGTCCGCAGTGATTTTCCACGATTAGGATTTTGTAAAAAAGTATATTTCATAAGTAGCACTTCATATAAAAACTAACTTAAGTGTCAATTGCTTGCTCTAAAGACCGCATCCTCCTCGTAACAACCAACCCAACTATTTTAATCGTTGTAAGTGTTGGTAGAACGATACTTATTAATGACAAAACTTGCACGCACATTAGATTTGCACGAAATGAATTACAAAGGTTTTTTACTTAATGGATTGACAATAATTCGTCAATTCGCAGCAGCTGCTGCTCTATTCCAATTCAAAGTAAAACGAATATATTCAGTTAAAAGGTTATATCTTCCAAACCCATCGGTAACATTTTTTGTGTCATATACAAAAAACGTATCAAAAAACGCAAAATTGTACAAACTACAACATAATGAAAATTAAAAAAAAAAAAAATTTGCGGCGTTTTCTCAAAAACCGACAAAATGTGGGGAAAAATACCTTATTTCACCTGTAGCTGTTTACCTATTTACTTAAAAAAAACTTTGAAGGTATGCCTAAGAGCCCTTCGAAATACCTTTTCAAAGAAATATAGTTCACATCTGTGGCTTAAATTTTAGCGGTTGTTAGCGATTTCCCGCTAAACTGGCGATTTTTCGAAAAAGTAAAACAAACGTTTTCAGATTTTTGATGGGGAACAAGTCCTCATTCACCGATTTAAGATATTTTAATGCTTTGATTCGAACAAACAAACAAACGGACAAACTGACTCATCTCAATTTCGGAAGGCCACTAAAATTTCAAAAATTATTATTTTCTGAATCAGTAATCGGATTTCGTAATCGAGGTGTCACTATTCAAAAAGGCTCCAGCCTCCAGCCTCCCACTAACACCTGTTTATCTCACGAACTAGGTGAGTTTCCAAAAGTCTTAGAATGCACGTTTGCTAGTTCAAATTACACCTCCCGATCGGTATATAACTCGACCAGATCGGACGGTCATAGCAAATTTTCCATTCTTCCTGTATATATATGCTGCTTTTGTCACTAGCGCGGACTGCCGTCCGCAGTAATATGCTTTATGCAGAAACTCTCAAAAAGATAAGTGTCGACTTATGATAAATTTAGGTGAACAAATAAATTGGGTGTCCCTTTTAGGTTTTTTTTTTAAATTGAATTTTGTAAGTCTAATGCAAAATTAACTTTAGCATGGTTGTTTTGTGCCATTTTTCGATAATATGGAACGTTTACTAACACAACTTTTTCTCTAACATGTCAATTTTTAACGTTTTTACCAACATTATTTATAACGGGATTTGTTCAATAATTTTATTCGCGCTAAATTTTGTTGAAATGTTGGGGGTGTACGTTGTAGATAAAGAATTTTCTTAAATTCAACCAGAGCGATTTGTTCGATTTCTTGAGCAGTCAAAACTTCATTATCAGTGAAAAGATTTGTCCGAAATGTGGTGCTCTGTGCAGACTTTCTTCTAGGGAAGACACAATTTTTTTTTTCGCTGCCGTGCACCCCATACACAGCAAAAAAAAAAAAAAAGGAGAGAGTCGGAGTGCAATGCAGTTTCCAGTCGAGTGTGCGAGTGAACACTTTCTTCGCAGGAACAAAATTAACTATTCGGGAGATTTGCAAATTTATTACACTCGACTGAGTCGCCAATCAGTGATAGATTGGAAGAGCTTCCTGAGGGAAGTTTACATTGGTTGGAGCATGTCAAATAGTCGTGCGGAGCAACCTCCCTCGGTTTGGAAGAAAAAAAGAGCACTACATTGGTTATTTGGCTAAGTTCCAATTTTGGAAGAAATACAAGCACCACGAGGGCAGGATTCATGAGCTTAATATGGCCATTGAGAGGCTATATTATCCTAATAGAGGATACCAAATATTACATTTTCTTTTTAATTTTTCGACAGCTGCGCAAAATTCTCCATTCCCCATTGCTTAAAAAGCGCTGTATAATGAATATTTTTAAAATATATGCCATCACTATTAAAGGTGTTTGAAGAATTTTTTTGCATAAAATATTTTTTTTCTTAAATCGAGGAAAAAAAGTTTCGAAAATTTACTTTTACATAAATTTGAAGTATCACAGGCAGAGTACATCGGATTTAATATTTTTATACCCTCTAAGAGTATGTAAGTTTGTTAAATCTTGTCTGTTCGGACAAAAAGATCTTTTCAGGTGGATGTTCGGGGTACTCTATCCTCTCCCAGGGATATTCAGGCTGGTGCTCCCCAAGGGAGTGTTCTGGGCCCAGTTCTTTACACTATCTTTACCTCGGACATGCCTTCGTCTAACACCCACAGAACCCTTACTGCCAGCTATGCAGACGACACCGCGATTTTGGCAACTACCTCTTACAGGAGGCAAGCTAGCATTCTCGCTCAGGACTTCCTGGATAACTTCAAGGTGTGGACTTCCAGATGTGAACCCTGCCGAATCACAGCACGCAACCTTTACTCTCAACCGCCTCAATACTTCACGTCTAACGCTCAATGGCACTCTTATCCGGCACTCTGATAGTGTTAAATACCTTGGCATTGTCATTGACCAGCGTCTAACGTGGATGCCCCACATTAAGAGAGTACGTGCTGCAGCAGTTGCAAAATGCCGAAGCTTCGCATATTCAAAAGTATTGTTCCCACCTTACTGCAGGGAATTGAAATCTGGGGGACCGCTTGCTCATCATCTCTGCAATTAATGGAGTCTTGTAAGAGATAGCTATTGAGGCGTTTGGTTGATGCCCCTTATTATGTACGGAACTCCACCACCTACAGTAACTTTAAAGTTCAACCCATCAGCTCGGCTATCAGCAAGTATGCCACAAACTAACGGGATAGACTGCTCAGCCTCAGTCCTTGCGGTAAGGTTGGCCTGACCTCTGCGAAGGAGAAGACTTAAAAGGCGCCACCTGGCGGATAACTGGATTTTTGGACGATCCCGCTCGAGTCGTCTATTGCACGATGCCGATTAACTCGACCTAACTTTTTGAAGCTCGCTCTTAGTCAGCCAGGACTTCCCCATATATCGTTCGTGGGTCTGTTTTGTATTACCACTTGACTTTATTTTCCAATGTGAAGATGTTATTTTAACACGACCACATTAATAAAACCTATACCAAAAAAAAAAAAAAAAAAAATTATGTTGACTACATCAGCCAATTTGAATGTTAGGTATATGAATCTGATCTGGGTGCTATCGAGAATCATGTATTTTAAAATAAAAAATTATGCTCTGATTTCTTCACGATTTCAAACAAACTGTGAATTACTTTCACGAGGCGTAAGATAATCTGCTATTTGTTTATATTTATAAACCATTTATACTTTTCCCATCTACGGTTTAGTATTAAGGCAGGATTCTATCATAAAGTAATATGCATTAGTAACAACTGATCTGTGTTTTATCCTAAATAAAATGGACGTGTGCATTCCATCAAATCACTTTGCTTTTACCACCATATAGAAACCACCAAAAGAAACTGATTTATTTCATTTGTATATATTATTTTAAATATCTTTTTGTATTAAATGTAAGTAAATTGTGATTTAAATAAAAATAATAAAATTAAATAATTAAAACTATTGTTTTTATTGCAAATAGGTACTACATTTAAAAATTTACATGAGTTTTCTTGAAAAGCTGTTTTTGGCGTTATGACCAGAAACTATTACTGAAACCATCTTTGAAGCTGCATTCGTAATCAATCATTTCTCCAGCTGTTAGAGCATAGGATAGTAATGGGACGTTTTTTCGTTTCTCGCAATCTCTTGCCATCAAACCTTCGGGAGTCGTTCGGTTTTTAATATTCTTCGTTGGTTGTATTATTTTTATACGTATTATTTTCATTATTTTCAATTTGTGCATCCACGGGTTGTTGTTTGTGCAAATTTTGTTCTTTTTTTTCACATGATTTTCATTTGGTACGTGGCAGCAGCAGCAGCGGTTGGACCAATTAAAAGGACTAAAAATACTATACATAAGTTATATACATGGATGGCCAAAAGTAGTCACCCTTTTGGAAAGCGCTATATCTTTTGCAAACCGCGTCAAAAGTCAATTCGGTTTTGACATTTGTGAAGTAGACAAATGCAGAATACAAATCGACCAGCCATGAATCGGTTTACTTTGCAAGATCGCGGAATAATTGTAATATTGTAATAACAATAACCGCTTTAGCTCTCGGTTTTGAGATTTGCACTGGCCGGCCAGATCATCCGATTGAACCATTCCAGACTTCTCTTTATGGAGTTTTTTAAAGTCGCAGGTTGACGCCAACAAGCCTCAAACTCTTGAAGCCCTTAAGGAGAATATTCGCCAGGAATGCGAGAACCTCTCCCCCAAACTTCTGGCAAAAGTGATGGACTCTGGCAACGAACACTTGGCCGATATCATCTTCTCGACTTGCCCAAAAAAATTCAAAAGGTTCAAATAAACATGACCGGAAATAAATTTTTACCTCAATCGGAGTATGATAACCAGTGCCGACTTGGATCGGAAAAATTAATAATTATAAAAGAGGGAACGTCAAACGAATACATCACCATATATAAATTCACCTTGTTCGAAACATGAGAAAACATCGAAAAATGTATAATCAGTGTTAAAAGACTATTTTTCATAGCTCGCAAATAACTGTTGACCGTTTCTCGTTGTCTGCAAATAAGTGTCTTTTCCTGACTCTTTACGAAAAGACTCAGCGAGCAACCGTTTTTCGGTTCTTAAATTAGCTCGCTCGCGCTCGGAGCGAAACCGTTTTTTTCTATTTTGTTTTGTTCTCGTTGTTCCAATACCGTTTCGTCGTGTTCAATGAAGCAAACGGTATTTTGCATATGGATTGGTATACATTCACACGCATAGGCAAGCAAATCACTAAGCGTCTGTTTTGCAGACGAAATTTATTAATCGCGATCGTGAATTGAGTGTGTGAAGTTGTGAAATATTTGTTGTGCAAAATGGGAAGAGACATGAATAAAAAAGTGCACCAACAACAACAACGCAAATAAATATGAAGACCGTTTGCGTTGAGTTTTTCGGTCAAACGGTCTTTTGCTGAGTCTCATTGTGCGAGCGTTTTTCGTTTCGCTCTTTACGCACTGCTCGTTGAAAGACCGACATACAAAGAGCTCAACGAAAAGAGCTCAACAGAAAACATAAATGAAGACAGCAAGAGTCTCTTGCTCAGAGCGAGAGCGAGAGAGTACGAACTTTTTCGGTTGTGCTCGCAACGAGAGCGCAAGAAAAAAAACGGTCGACAGTTATTTGCGAGCTATGCTATTTTTTCAGTTTCGAAGCAATTTTGAATGTGAAATCGTACTCCGATTAGGGTGAAAATTTATTTTCCAGTACTTTAGGACCAAATGAACAAAACAAAAAAAAGAAATATTGAAAAAAAAAATTATTTTTTTTGTCCCATATAATTATTAATTTTTCCGATCCAAGTCGGCACTGGTTATCATACTCCGATTGAGGTAAAAATTTATTTCCGGTCATGTTTATTTGAACCTTTTGAATTTTTTTGGGCAAATGAACATACCCAGCCCGTATGCGTTTAAAAATAACAACTTTGCTAAAATAAGGGACACCCTACTGTTCATGTTCATGTACACGATTGATGTGTTCATCAGCATTCGCTGATTTTAACTCAACGCTGTGTTTCGTTCAGTGAGTGGAATTGAGTAAGAATTTTTGCGTATGAGTAAATCAAGAAAATAGTGAATTTTGCAGCTCTCTGGTAGGTACGTTAATTTCAAAAAGTTATTACATTTGCTAGCTAACAGCTAGATTCTAACATTTACCAAAACAACTTTAATTTTAATAAGTACTGCTCCGTGTGACTTCTGGCTATTCCCGAAAATCAAGAAACCACTCCGGGGAACGCGTTTCGAGTCGATTGAGGAGATAAAAGCTGAATCGAAAAAGGTGCTGATGGCTATACCGGAAAGGGACTATTTGGCATGTTTTGAGGGTTCGAAAAAACGTTGGCATAAGTGTATTTCATTGAGAGGGGATTACTTTGAAGGGGATGACATTGATTTAAAAGGATAAATAAAGATTTTTCATTTTACAAACAAATTCACCTTTTTGCCCACAGTAGTATATTTCCTCAAATGACAAAAAAAAATTAAAACATGATTATTTAAATATGTCATAACTGGTTTTAATTTACATTTTCTGAAAACTAATGAGCATACACTGCCTACTCACTTAAATAGGTTAACGGTTTCTATCAAAATCTCTTTGATTGATTGAAAGATTTCAACGATAAATATTTTATTTTATAAAATGCTTGGTAATAGTCCAGAAGCCGTTACCACTCTCCAAAAAAAAAGAAAAAAATCCGATGGCAATTGCGCGCGCGATTTTTTCTTTTAATTTTTCGCCTACGGCGCATTTTTCACAGATCCACCACACTGTTTTCTTTCCGATTTTTTTTTTTTTTCATAAAGTAAATTTTGTTTGTTAACTATTTTAATTTTTTGCTGTTTTTTTTTAGTTTAAAAAATATTTATCTTTAACATGTGGAGCAATACTGTTCTGTTTGCGCGCTGTTAAAGTCAGCTTACTATGTGCCACCCGTTTTGTATAAAATTGGCGGGGAAAATCAAGTTTTTCTAGTACAAAATGTGTAAAGTCGTGCTGTGCTGGTAGACATCTGAAGCAACAACAATCGCTCAGGAGACGCTCTACAACAGGACATATTGCAAAAAATCACAGAAAAAAATTTAAATGGCGAGAATGTTAGATTAATACATAAAAAAAATATATAAAAATAAATAAAATACATAAATATTTAAGAATTTCTAAAATGTATCTTTGCTTTGAGAATGAAGGATTAACCCCATCACCAGACAATAATAGAGCATAAATACTATTAAAATAATTAACTTTTATTTTCAATTTTTATACCCGTTACTTAAAAAATAAGTAAAAGGGGATATTGTATTTGTTGCAATGTACGTAACAGGGAGAATGTATGTAACATGTTAGTCTGTGTGAGGGCCTAGATCTCAGAGACTATAAGAGCTAGAGCAACCAAATTTGGCACACAGACTTTTATAAATTTTTTTTTCAATTTTCGCCTCCGCAAACCGCGAAAACCCACCACAAGCACAGTTTTTAGGGTATCAGGATTTTTTTTGCTAATTAACGGTGACTACCATTATTATCTATTATCCCAATAAATCGTAACAAGATCAGACAAATTGAAAGGTGGTAATGACTGATTGAAGATTTTAAGCAATTTAATTGCCTAAAAGTATGCAATAAAATATTTAAAAAATATTTAAATAAGTAACGGGTATATTATGGTCGGGAGCTCGACTATAGCCTTTCCCACTTTTTCAGTTCATATGGCAACGCTCAATTAGCTGACTTTGAGCGCGCTTAAAATATTAAGGGTAGACCCGAAAAATCTAGAAAATTTATTTTTGGTTACTTTGGATTTTTTTTATTTAAGCTTAATACAAGCGTGAGATAAATTTTTAGCGGCGGGAAATGCTCAATATTTCGCTGTCGACGAGCGGAAAGACTGTTTTGCCAATGCAACACGGAAAAATAACAAAAAGTTGAGTGGTAACTCTATGCGTAAACAGCGGTTTATTTTAAATATGAACGTGCAGGGCTGATTTGGATAAAAAGAGAAGATAATAGGAAATTAAAGATTTAAATTAAAGTTAATATAGGAGAAATATGCGATGGCACGCAATCATGGGGCGTATTGGGTGCACCCATCGCTTTTGAACTTCTTACGTGGGTTCTCCCTTTATATTAATGAAAAAATACAAAATTATCTAATTTATGTCTATAAAAACAATTTTAGTTTTCGTTCTTGCTTATAATCTACCAATATTGTCGTCGTTATTCACCAAATTCAAATACTCTTCATCGTATTAACTTGTGTACCAGACATTTATTTCCATGTTCCCAGCGAAAGTCAAAGCAGTTCGAGGCCCCTCAGATAAATGCAAACAGTGCTGCATAACGACCGTTCCTTATCTGGCAACTCCGTTTTAAGTTTTAGTTTAGTTTTCCTCAGGACCGACAAGCGGAGATAAAGTTCTTCTTCGCATTACGCCAGCGTTTTTTTTAAATGGAGTTTGGGCTTACGCTGGGTCTTTTATCTCACGTCAGAACCAAGCTTTAGGAAATAAAAGAATGTTTAAGATACTGAACAAAAAGAATTTTTAATTAATGCCAAAATATTGGACTTTTTTACCATAGTGGACTGGTCACCAGTCACTGGTGTCCACTGACGATCGAAATCAAGGTTGACCGCTTGCGGGACACCTGCAGGTCGCAGTCTTGTTTCAGCTTTCTTCCATAAGGCCTGTTTCCAGCACCGCGAAATTTTTATGTCTGGAATTTGCTGGTTTACTAAACAGTGTGGCCATGTACGTAAAACGTCTGTCGATGTACATATAACGTGTATTGTCACTGTGTTTTGAAATTTACGCCAATTTTGAAATTTAAACTAATTAAAAAAAAAATTAATAAAATGAGCTCTGCCGATGAAGTGATTGTGTTGGTGGCGGCTATTGTTGCAAAAACAGTTTCATGTTACTTTTTGTTTTTGCGCACATTTTTTTCTTTCATTTTTTCAGTTGACTCTAGCGAAACAATTGTCGACAATATATTCCTGGGCTGTGTATCAGCTGTTCTCTCAGTCCACACACGCTGCCGATTGGCCATTTATCGATATTTATTTGTGGACTTTGTTCAAGTTGCTGGATACGTATAGTACGCTCTAGTCGAAAAAATGTTTGCAAGGCCAAAACTCCATTTAAAAAAAAGGGTTGCAAACATGCTCGAAATTATTTTGTAAGGCCATTTCTAAACTTATGTACGCCATACCTAAATATGGGAAGCTCAGAATATTCTCTGGCGTTTTACAACACTGTTTCGTAAACAGATGGCAACTTTTTTGTTTACCTTTCAAAACATCGATTGAATCAGTGTTTCTACTAGTCGAAATCTTTTTGAACAGAAATGGCGACCAACAAGCAGCCAAATAACTTTGAACACAAAGAGCGAATTAGACTAATTGAAGAGGTGCAACAGGGGCCAATATTGTGGGATTTGACCGACAAAAATCATCTTAATATGATTTTTATAATAAATCATTTTTAATTTAATAATTAGGGTATTAGTCGCTGATACTTCTCTTATCCTGCCCATTTGGTCCTTTTTCTCTTTTTTGATGTTCTCAATGTTATTTATTTGTTTATTGTGCACAGCTGACGCAACAGTGTAACCACAGCAGCATAACACCAACAATCTCTCAACTTTTTAGTGATTTTTAATTTTCAAAAATTTGTTAGAATACAATATTTATTGCAAGCCACAATTCTTGGTGTGTGACCAGGTAGGTGCATGTTTTAAGTTAAGGGGCATAATTTGGGGGTCATTTGGCGTTCGAAAATACCGACCCCATTCTCACACAATGCATTGTCGCATGAGCTTAACTATTTCTTTCAGTGTAACATGAAAAATCAAGCCACGCACACTGTGCTCTCGTGTGTTTGCAGCAGCTGCCAACCAGGGTTGCCAACTTTTGTTTGAAAAAAAAGCTGTTTTTGACGGGAGGAACGATGAATAAAAGCTGAAAAATTATTGAAAAAAGCCATAAAAAAAAGCTAGTTATAATTCATTAATTCCAGTATTTTCTCCTGAGAGCAGAGAGTGAGCGCGCAAAATCAGGTTGCCTAGAAAGAAACTGAGCCATTTGAGCATCTGCTGATCTTTTATTCATAAGATGTAAATATTTTCATCAATGTTGTCCTCATTCTCCTGATTTTCATTATCTTCTGATAATCCCGTTCCTATCATCCGCAGGAATTTATTGGGAGGCTTATGTAGCAGCACTTTTCGAGTCTGAGCAAGCCATATCAGTAAATTCATAACAAAATAAATTATTTTTATTTTAAGTAGCAAACAAGTAATCCAATATCTCAATATTCCCAAATTTAGTTTTTTTCGCAGTTTTGACTTTACAAGATTGACTTTGCTAAATATGCGCTCCACTTCGGCGTTGGACCAAAGCAACGATAACATATCAATGGCAACCTTAGCCATGTCTGCAAAAGTATTGTTGCTCACAGAATCCTTATAGAAATTGACTTCCATCCAAATTTTTGTAGTGCTGTCATTATTTTGCCATTTCATTTGGGCATTTACCAAAAAAATCTGAAAAAAAGCCATTTCAAAATAAAAAAAAGCCAGAATTCCCGCTGCCCGCAGTTTGCAAATTTTTCTAGCAAATGGTCTTTGAAAACAGCCAGATTTGACGGGAAAAAAGCGACTCTGGCAACACTGCTGCCAACCTCGCATTCGGCAAGCGTCGGCTAGTGTCTGTCAAGGTGAATTTACTATAAGGTGACGTTGTCACCACAGCTGCCCTCTTTCGAGGTTACAAACATTTGACAGTATGCCTGCAAACGTTGTCGAAAGAGGTTGTGTATCGCATGTTTAGCTTATTGTCTTCTTCTTTACCAATTAACTCGTAGACAGAAAAGAATAAACTTATTATTATTATAATCTGCAATTATTTTATTAACAGTGTGTATTATTTTGTCATGTGTGTATTATTCGCTCATTAGATCTAAAAATGACTACAACATATTGCGTGCTCCGCCGTAAGAGAACTTCGGAAAGAAATGTTTTAGTTTGGATAATATTGTTTTTGTTATGCATTAAAATATTAAATTTTATTTTGAATTATTTCGTTTTATTTATTTTGCAACATTTTCTCTTCCTGTCAGCTGAAACAATAACAAACGAAGAGTGCCGAACGTAAAACGTACGCCATCTTTTTCTAGCGCTTGTCTCTCTGAGAGCGGAGAGAGAGAGATGAAAAAATTATTGTATCCTCACCACACCGGACGACGTCACCTTATTAGTAAATCCACCTTGGTGTCTGTGTGAGCAACCGATATCGATTCGATAAACGTGCCCATCACTGGTGTAAAATAGTAACAAGAGACTTATCGATACAATAAATTGGAACAGGAACCATCACTTGTTCGATCTGTGAGTCATATCTACTCGGTTTTTTTGGTTGAAAATAAAATAAAACTTTAATTGAACACAGAACATTTAACATATTTTTTATAATAAATATGTCTTATCAACAATGTGGCATGCCAGATCAAACATTTCTTTGGGATGTATTTCAAAGGTATATTACATATGTATGTATGTAAATAAGTAGAAATACATTCATACGTGTTTTTGTTACTTTAAAACATTTGTATGTACATATTTTGTATCTTTTAATATGATAATTTTGTAGGGTTGACAAGGATAGAAGTGGGCACATTTCTGCAGATGAACTTCAAGTAGCCCTTTCTAATGGCACGTGGTCTGCCTTTAATCCCGAAACAGTCAGACTTATGATTGGGATGTTTGATCGCGAGAACAGAGGAACTGTTTCTTTTCAGGATTTTGGTGCCCTTTGGAAATACGTTACCGATTGGCAGAATTGTTTCCGTTCTTTTGACCGGGACAATTCCGGTAATATTGATAAACAAGAACTTAAAACCGCCCTGACGTCTTTTGGATATCGTCTGTCTGACCATCTTGTTGAAGTTCTTCTTCGTAAATTTGACCGTTTTGGTCGTGGGACCATTCTTTTTGATGATTTCATACAATGTTGCATTGTCCTATATGTAAGTACTAAGATGATTGTCAAATTGCAATGTATGCGGAATGCAATTCGCGGAGATGACATTTAACAAATCCTTTATTTCTTACTTGTAGACTTTAACAACAGCTTTCAGACAGCATGACACCGACATGGATGGAGTCATTACAATTCACTATGAACAGTTTTTAAGCATGGTTTTCTCACTTAAAATTTAATATTATTTTACATTTATAAACAATCACTTTGCAATATTCAATGGAGAAAGTTATATACAGATAAATGTAAAAAGTAAGTTTAACATTTTTGAAAACGTCTTTATTGCCAAATTGAATACACCAGCAACCTCAAATTTTTAACTACTTTTATACTTATTCGTAACGAAATAGTTAATTTAAGATATACGTTTATATTAAAAGTTATAAACACATAAAAAGTTAATATATATATAAACATGATTATATTTTCAATGTTTAAAACTTAATTTTTGCTTATAACCCGTTTTCATTACTGATAAATTTTTTCCTAGGCATTAGAGCAGCGTAAGAACGAACAAGACAACAAAAAATGGTGGGAATAGGCAATGAAAAATGTAAATTACAGTTAAAAGAGGAGAAATATGCGATGGCACGCAAGCACAGCGCGTATTGGGTACACCCATCTTTTTTGAACTTCTTACGTGGACTCTCCATTTATATAAATGAAAAAATACAAAATTATCTTATTTATGTCTACTTTAACAATTTGTCGTCGTTATTGGCCAAATTCAAATAGTCTTCAACTGGCAACTCTTTGATTGCAAGATTGATAAGACAAAACGCCCAAAGAAAACGGAAAAAAAGATGAAAAACTAAAACAAAAGACTGAAAAACAGGCCAAACTTTTTTTATATTTAAAAGTTTTAAAGCATCTTCAATAACTTATGCCCCGAATTTTTCTTCGCCAACAAGTTTTGAGTCGACCCAAACCGAATCTGCGGAAGACAAAATATAAAAGCTTCTACCTTTTTCTACGCGTTCGACCTTGGCAACGATAGAAGAGTCAGAGCGAAATTGACCACTTCTAAAAAGGGCCTGCAGAGTCTCGATATTTGTTTGCTTCGGACAAAAATGTTGACGTATTTTCAACATTTTCCCATTTTAAGAGGTGAATTTGGCGTGCTCGAAAACTGTTTTCGTCTTAAAATCGTTTCCAATTTCAAAAACTTCAAAAATTGGCAGTATATAATCCTTTTTGGATTTCATTTTATTGAATCAAAAACAGCGGCTGAAGCAGTTAAAAGCCAGACAAATCTATCCGAAAAAAGGCCAAAGGACCTGCTGTGGACACCGCAAGCTTTTTTCTGTGACATTTCAGTTTAGAGGTGGAGAAACATCGAGTGAAACATTGATGTCATCGATGTTTGCAAAGCATCGGAACCATCGGTGTTAGATAAGCCACTATCGAATGTTTTTTTACACAACAAAAAAAAAACAATCCTGATAATTGCGACTTTCTAAAATATTAATGGTATTCCGGGAACCGATTTAAATTTGGTTTAGATTATTTTTAACCAAATCTAAATCAGTTGACGAAACGACCCTTTTTGCACACTGATTAGTTTTAGATTTCGTGAACAGCTGACAGCCTGGGCGAATAGCTGATTGACAACTAAATAGTATAACAAAAAAGTCTGGAATTGCACAAAATGCAGAGAGAAAGCCAGAAAAGGAAATATATAAACTTTCTCAAAATATTGACATTACTGCAGAATGTAAGAAAACACCCAATGCCACAGTTTTCATTTGATATCAATTCGAAATCAGCCTCAGAGCAGATTTCACGAAATCAATTAGTAAGACCACATATCCCTGATTGGCTCTGGGCACACTGACAATTTTGTATGGAGAAGCTGTGAACACCTAACTGCGATATCTAAACCAAATCTAAAACGGTTCCCGGAATACCATTATTGTGAGGTATGAATTTAAAAATACAGTCGAACTTACCTAACTCGAATCACCGTTTTTCGTTTTCAAAAAATTTTTATATTCAAACATCTTGGGCCGCCGAGAGTGTCTTTAGAAACATCGATAGTTTCTTCGATGCATTTTGTTAAAGCATCAATGTAGATTTTTGTAGAATTTTAGTTTTTAGTCAAAAAGCTAAAATTTTATTAAAAGACGAGAAGACCCTATAAATCTTTATATTTTGTTTATTTTAATTTTAAGGATTATTTTAGTTTCAATAAATTAAAATATTTTATTGGGGTGATATTAAAATTTAAAAAACTTTTAATTTTTAAAACCATTAATTTATGAATAATTGATCCATTAATAATGATTAAAAATTTAAGTTACTTTAGGGATAACAGCGTAATTTTTTTTGGAGAGTTCATATCGATAACACCGATTTTTCTTTAATGAAATGAAATTCATAGAGAATGGTCATTACCTTCCAAAATGAGAGAGAATCGAATTCCTCAGGCTGATTTTTTTTAAATGCTATCTGAACATTATGCTACCATTATTCTCACCATTTGCGTGACCTTATCTCTTTTAGACAATTTTCCCTTCGTTAAGATGTACATTGGCCGTGTTCACCAGATCAAATCGACAACAGAAAATCGATGAAATTTGCATGATTATTCTGTTGAAATGCAGTGATTAGCAATCATGATTTCAAATTTTGTGATGTATGATGACTGAAAATTCATCACCAAAATAGTACGCTGAAATTCTGTGATTGTGATGCTTTGTTATCGAACAAACAAAATACATGATTACTGATTGATTAGTTCTGGTGAACGCGGCCATTGATAGACGCAAATAAATATCGATATTATAAGTTTGACTTACACTATTAAAGCGTAGTACGCTCTAGCTGAAAACTTTTTTGGCCGCTCGAAATGTTCGATATTTTGAAGTCCGGCCTTACAAACTTCAGTGTGACAGCATACCAAAAATCACTAAGAAGTTGAGAGATTGTTGTGTTATGCTGCTGTGGTCACACTGTTGCGACAGCAGTGCACAACAAACAAATAATAAAAAATTGTGAACAACAAAAAAAAAGGGAAAAAAGGGCCAAATGGACAGGTTAAGAGAAGTAGCAGCGACTAATACCCTAATTATTAAATTAAAAATTATTTATTATGAAAATCTCATTAAAATGAATCTTGTTGGTCAAATCCCACAATATTGGCCTCTCTTGGACCTCTTCAATCAGTCTAATTCGCCCGTTGTGTTCAAAGATCTTAATTCGGCTTCTATTTTTCTGATTGTTGGTCGCCATTTCTGTTCAAAAAGATTTTGACTAAATGAAACACTGATTCAATCGATGTTTTGAAAGGTAAAAAAGTGTTGTAAAACGCCCGAAAATTTTCTGAGCTGCCCGTATTGAGGTACAGCGCAAGGTGGATTTACTATAAAGGTGACGTCGTCCGATGTGGTGAGGATACAATCATTTTTTCACCTCTCTCTCTCCGCTCTCAGAGAGACAAGCGCTAGAAAAAGATGGCGAACGTTTTACGTTCTGCACTCTTCGTTTGTTATTGTTTCAGCTGACAGAAAAGAAAATGTTGTCGCAAAATAAATAAAATTAAATAATTCAAAATAATTTATAATATTTTAATACACAGAGTTCATAAAACAATTGCTGATTTTTAATAATAATCAGTTTATTCTTTTTATTGCTTTCTTTCTACGACTTTATTCGTAAAGAAGAAGAAAATAAAAAAAACATGCGATACACAACCTCGATCGACAACGTTTGCAGGCATACTGTCAAATGTTTGTATCCTCGAAAGAGAGCAGCTGTGGTGACAACGTCACCTTTATAGTAAATCCACCTTGGTACAGCGTACATAGGTTTAGAAATGGCCTTAAAAAATAATTTCGAGCTTGTTTGCAACCCTATTTTTTATATAGAGTTTTGACCTTGCAAACATATTTTCGGCTAAAACGTACTACGCTTTAACAAATAACCTAAGGAGAACTCATCCCACACAAATGAATGAGTCAGCAAAAATATTTTGAGGAGCGTCAACTGGAATAAGTTATTGATCTGGCAATATTGTTCGAGTGGAATTCATAAAAATTAAGGGCGACTTTTGAATAAAATAATGTTGGTTAAAGCTTTTAAAGGGAGAGGTTATTTCATAGTTCGCATGTTTAGAGTAGCAAAAATAAAATCGCTTCTCTCGAATCGTCCACTGGAAAAATATTGCCAGATCGGTAGCATATTTCAGTGGACGCTACGAAAAGCATTTTGGCTGACACATTCATTTTTATTCATTCGTTTTGGGTAAACTCACCGTTGCTTGAACGTTTTATGTGAATTCTCAATTAATATAAATAAAAGCTAGTGGACGGTGCTACAAATCTAAATCAAACTCGATCTGTTTGCAATATAGACGAACCTTCATGCCAAGTTAGGAGTCTTTAGCTCTTTTAGTCTCTGAGATCTAGACGCTCTTACAGACAGAAATTCTGACAGACGGAAATGGCTATATCGACTCGGCTGTTAATGCTGATGAAAAATAGGGTCTGCCACGCCTTATTCTGCCTGTTACGCACTTTTTTTTTGTGACAAAGTTAACAGACCCCTGTATTTTTTTAAGTACGGGATCTAAAATAGTCGTTGTTAGTATCCAATTTAAAATGGTTCATCTTCGTTCTCACTCGTGCGCCGACCATTTCCCTGCAACTCCATTTATCATGTCCTAACCATGCTGACACAATTAAAAAAATTCTTCTTCTATTTACATTACAGTATTCAGTCCAGGCATGGAAGATGTCTTTTTTACACCATACCAAGCTTAAGGTATCGCATAAGTGATTTTTTTCACTTTTTCATAGTCATCGATTATTATAAACCACGTTATGAAATGTGAACTAGTCAAGGTAAAACTGTTTCGTTTCAAATGTTTTTTGAACTAGATCCTAATAGTTTGATTCGGTCTTTTTCCATACTGTTTCAGTAAATTACGTTGTTCTGTCTGCAAAGAATGAAAAAAGTGTATTGTCGGCATTCATATTAGCGAAAATAAATTTGTCTTTTAAAGCAGACCGCGTCTGAAAAGTAAAATTTTTTTATTTGTTGAACTTAGAAGCTCTGCTATATAAATATATTCGAGAAATAAAGTTGAAATGTCTGAACTTCAATCATCATTACTGTTGAAGAAACAATTGGCAGGTATGTTACACATGTCTGAACTCTGAATATTTTTATATATATATAGATTCATATATACTTATGAGTTTATATACGTACATATGTACATATATGCTCATGCATGTGTTCCTGTGTACGTATGTAAGAATAGAAGAATTAGTAGAGCATTTTCCAGACATTCTTTAAAGCATGTGTGAATGAATATCTCTTTGTATTGATACATATGTATGCGTGTATGTACATACTTAAGTCTAAGGACGCATGTATATAATATTTTGTTAACTATATACTTAATAATCTGATATACATACATACAAATTTATGTGTATGTATCAGAAAGTTGAAATATGCATATGTACATATGTATGCATGTAATATATACAACATACATACATACAAATGCATAACTTGTCTACCAGATTTGGTCTCCAGGCCAGTCTTAGCATCCTTACTAAGGAAACCTTTGGTCTTTTAATGGTAGAAAATAAGCCAATCTTCCTTGTCAGCGATAATCAATGTGGTTATTATCTTTGTATGTACATAAAACTCTGTATGTAAGTATAAATCAATTACATTTTTCGTGCGAGCCCTAAACGTGCATACATACATATGTACATGCATATGTACATAAATACAGTGGCTCACAGCTTATTTCAAACATCCCCAAGCAAATTTTTGAATCATTTTTAACAAAGGACAAAGGAAATTATGAACAAAGCCTGAAGCCTCTAAGAGATATCGAAGATAGTGCAGTGATATTTTAAATGCCTTAAAATTCGCGATTTGAATTGTCTTTCTGTTTATTAAAAGAACAAATTAAAATAGTGTTGAATGATAATGTAGGTAAGAACGAACAAAACATAGATACATATGTACATTGTGAAATACTTTCATTCCTTTTGGGCTCTTACCTTCTCCGAAGTTGTTAATAAATGGAATATTTCTTTCATTATCTAGTGAATTTTAATCCTATCCTATTCTGACAATCTTCCGACAATATCTTCATCAAATCCATATTCCGTTTTGAATTTAATGGTTAACAGTAATATCCGAAAGCTTGCCTGTCAGTGCTATTTAAAAATCGTTCTTTTATGTACCCAATCGTATTCCAAACCAAAACTATCCTTAATAAAGTTCGAATACTTTAAATAGATAATTTTGAGGGCCATTTTTTCAATGTACATATAAACGTTAAATGTTAGACAATCTGTCAATTTCGTTGTTTCATTAACCTAGTGGCCAAAATAAAAAGTACACGCCTAAGAGCTTTCTTTAAAGTCCCGTAAAACTTTTTTAATAAACATTAAGGAAATATTCATTTTACTTTTATATTTCTTACTTACAGTACATTATAAAAATGTTTAACAAAAGCAACATAGATTCTGTGATCAATTTAATCAAAAAAACATAAACAAGGGTTGGTCAAAAAATAATTACACCAATTCTACAAATCGAAAAACTCAGAGTATCAAACTTATCCCAATATTTTCTTATTATTAGTAATCTTATGCTAGTATTCGATAGATCGTTATTTCTACAAATTCCCCCAATTCTTCGGAATTTCGAAACGAATTTATCCAATTCGACGTTTCAAGTCCCCCATACGTTTTTAATCGGGTCTATGTCAGGAAACTGACCTTACCAACACGTAACGATTACCTTGTTCTTCGTAGACCAAGCCTTGAAGAGTGTTTTGGGTCGTTATCATATTGAAAGACCAATCTTCAGGGCAAGTTTTCCTCAGCATATGGTTGCATGATATCAGTCATAAATGTTTTTGTGCCCAAATTGGGTCATAGTATCTGTTATACGATGAATCGGCCCAAAGCTCAGCCAAGAAAAACAGCCCCAGACTACTATACATCCGCCTCCGTGCTTAACAGTCGTTTTGGTGTACCGGACAAATTTGACAAATTGTTTCCTCATCTTAAAACTTTTTCCTCGAAGCTAAGGAACCTTTCTGGATGATAATTCATTGCCAATTTCGGAGGAAATAGCCTTGGAAGACCCCAGTGGACCAAAATTTCATTAATGATAACGAAAATGGTAGTTTTACGGATTTCAAACGTGCAAAACGTCCGTTTTCAGATCTGAAATTAATAGAAATATGAGCCATCTGTCGCTCAGTTTGTGGCAGCAAAAGTCTCATAAACGGATGCACGGAAAAGTATTATTTTCTGAACTTTAATTATATTTTTTGTGGATCTCGGATGATGATAGTTAAGCGGAACGGTTGTCTTTTGGTTTCAAAACATTCTGAACGAAATACACCGAGGTCCAAGGCTTTTCGCAATTTCTCGGAGACTTTTCCCTTCATTCTGAAGATTCATGGCAATCTTCATTTCTTCAGCAGCGCAATGCTTCTTGCGGCCCATCTAAAGAATTTGTTTTAACTCTTATCTATTAAAGTATGCCAGAAGTCAAAAAACCAACAAGCCTTTAAGCAAATCCTGATAAATAACACCCCTGTTCTTATTATTTTGGCCAGACCAAAAATGATCATTCTGCACAAATTTAAGCTTAAAATGGTATTAATAGGATTACCCACTTTCGTTTTTGATTTGAATGTTTAACAACACTATTAACTTGTAAAAAAAAAGATTGACAGCCATGCATTCAGAAAATATGGATATATTTTATATCAAAGTAGTACGATACCTGTGTACTTATTATTTTGGCCAGTAGTGTATATGCTCTATTGGGTGCTTCATCTGACATATTGGCCAAAAATGTCTGATAGTCCTTGAAATTTTAGAATAAATTGGTTAGTCGGTTTCTTTTTGTTAACAAACGATGCAAAGGGCTGAATTACAAGCCCGCAATAATATTGTCAAAAATTTAATTAAATGTATGTAAATGGCATACTTGTTAACTTTCGATTAGAATTACTAATCAATTAGATTTTTTTTTTGGAAATAATCGTAGTGACTATATAGTTCATTGTTGAAAAATTTGTAAATTATTTAATGATTACGATTACAAAAAATCAGAAATAATCTAAAATTATTACAATTATTCAAAAATAATCAGAAATAATAAAAAATAATCTTTTTGAGTATTCGGATTATTTTTGATTTTTTTTCTGATTTTTTCTGAATCTTTTTAATCTTGCCACAGAAATCGCAAGCGAAATTGAATTCCCCAAAATGCAATTCCGCACGGAAAATTCCGAGGTGCCACAGAACTTCGAATGATTTAATGTTTTTTAGCGATTTCACCAACCTTTTCAATTATTTATAATTGTAGAACAATGGGTTTTTAATTTTTTTCTTATTTAATAAATATATAATAAAAATTTAAAAGTAATTGGCGCGAAAAAATAAAAATTACTCGACAACTCTGGCAATTTTCTGCCATTAGTCTGGCAACTCTTCGTGAAAAATGTTTTCACACATGGCACAATAAGTTAAAGTTTTTTTTTACTTGATTTACCTTAAAAGACCGATTTTTTAATGCGAAGCGACCTGTGGCACAGCGAAATGAAATTCAAGTGAAATTCAAGTAAAAACGACTTCTGTAGAACCTCTGATTATTTTAAATTTTCACAATCAAAGTAGCTAAAGCTACAAAAGCCTCTATAATCAAAAGCTTTGGTTACTTTGATTGTGAAAATTAAGAAAAAAAATGATTTTTACTAAATATTCATAATCAGAAATATTCAAAAATAATCAGAATTAATCAGAAAAAAATTAAAAATAATCCAAATACTCAAAAAGATTATTTCTGATAATTTTTTAATAATTGTAATAATATTAGATTATTTCTGATTTTTTGTAATCGTAATCATTAAATAATTGGACAAAACCAAAAATAATCGTAATTTAATCATTAGTTCGACTTTTAAACAAAAATAATCTAATTATTAATGATTATGATTACTCATCATTATTTATCAGGTATGGTACATGGGATAGCAAAATAAACACATTTTGGACACCACTGATTTAAATGAATTAGATATTTGTAAATACAGTTGAACTTCCGTAACTCGAATTTCTCTCTAACTCGATCTAAATGAGTGACAGTAAAACTATTAAACTTAAGAAAATGAACTCTTTAATGGTGATTGGAGTTTGGGAAGTTCGACTGTAGTTAAGATCGGAATTTTAAATAATTCAGTATATAATATAAACCAGCTGCAGAAAACTTAATAGATCGTTACATATATTTTAACCATACAAAATTCTAACTATTCCTTTTTTTTTCAGAACTGAATAAGAACCCAGTAGAAGGTTTCTCAGCTGGATTAATTGATGAAAATGATATATTCCGTTGGGAAGTCCTAATAATTGGACCACCAGATACACTTTAGTAGGTTTATAACAGTAAATATGTGTTTAAAATATATAATAAATATAATATTACATATGTATATCATATTACATATCCGATTACGTATTCTATATCCAGTGAAAATAAGTGTTTGGGTGCTATCAAATAAACTGCAGCTCCAAAAATATATTCGGGATCGGTTTCAATAGTCGATCGAGTTAAATTTAAATGTCCGTTATCATTCTATAACAAACAATTAACATAAACTAGTGAGATAAGTAAAGTAACCATCCAAAGTAAAAAAATATGAACTAAGTATCCTTTCATTGCATTTATCGTATTTTATATTTACTTTAAAATGCAAATTTATTTTAAAGCGTCTAACTCAGCAGCTAGTAAAATAGACTAGTTCGAAACCGCATCATAAAACTAATCTTCGGGAAACTGTAAGAATGTACTAAATTCTCATAATGACTGAGAACTTAAGGGTTACAACAGCTTTGTGCGAAATCATCTTTACAGTGCACTTAATGCAATTATTAAATCTCTTTATATCGCGTTGAAATTGTTTAATTTTAATTAAGTAACAAAAATAAGCTTAATTTATTTACAACTGTTTTTGAATTTTTTTTCTACAGTGAAGGAGGATTTTTCAAAGCGCATTTGTACTTTCCTAAAGAGTATCCACTGCGGCCCCCTCGAATGAAGTTTGTCACAGAAATTTGGCATCCAAATATTGATAAACACGGAGATGTTTGCATTTCGATTTTGCACGAGCCTGGAGATGATAAATGGGGCTACGAAAAAGCATCTGAACGTTGGTTGCCAGTGCACACAGTAGAAACTATCTTGATATCTGTGATATCAATGTTAGCGGATCCCAACGACGAGTCTCCAGCCAATGTGGATGCAGCCAAGGAGTGGAGAGAATCTTACCCTGATTTCAAGCGCAAAGTGGCACGCTGTGTTCGGAAAAGCCAGGAGGAGTGTTCGTAGAAGTCGGATTTGCTCTATATTTGTATATTTATATAAAAAATTTGATACATTAAAATGAATTACTGAATTAATAGACATATAAACTTAAGATTTCATCTTCAGAACATGTCTTTTAAACAAATTTTTTATGCTGTTGGATAACTTAATAATTTATATTTACTAAATTGAATGATCTATGGAGAACATGTAACATAATAATGTGCGCGACCAACTTTGAGTTTTGGCTTGGTCCCAGCGGACCAAATCATCGAATTTTAAATTGGCAAAACGATAGCTTTCAACGATTAGCTTCTGTGTACCTAAAATTCAAAAATGTTTCGTCCCAAAACCAAACTTTCTTTTTCATTTATGAAATATTTTTAAACCAAAAGTACGAGCTGTCTAACAAAAGTTCGGTAAGTTAGCGACTTTTAAATCGTTTTTCAAAATTCCAAAAGTCTCAATACTTTTACGAGGTTATATTAAAAATCTTGGACAAATCTGTTGAAATGGAGACTAGAAAACGCAAATTAGCTGAAGGTACCTCAGATGAAATTCTACTACCAACGCAAATAGAAATTCACTATAGCCTTTTATTCGGTATTCCACGCACACTGAAGCCGGTACAAATATTTGATGAATGTCAAAATGTCTATGGAACGAATGTACCATCTCTGAAGACTAATTCAAAATGTTTCCAAAGATTAAAGACAGGAAATTTTTTGTAGAGGACGATCCCCGAGAAGGGCGACCAAAACTTTCGAGGGACGAAAGAAATATAGCCCTAGTAGGAAAAAAACTTGCCGAACTCCCCCCGGAAGCCAAACAGTAGTCCATGGAATGGAGCTCCAGAGTAGCCAACCCACCTTTTAAAAAGCTTTAAAAGGAAGATTTTGAAGACTGTTTTGAGAAGTGGACTTTTAGGCTTAAGAAATGCTTTGAAGTCAATGGCGATTATGTAGAGAAGATAAAAAAGACAAAGATTCAAAATAAATAAAAAAAAATGTCCGATTTTTTTTTCTGGTCAACTTACCGAACTTTTGTTAGTCCCTACGTATATAGTAAGTATTATTACACTTGAAAATGGCTTTAACCACAATGCCGAATGTCGAACGATATTTTATTTTTTTTAAACGCATTATTTATGTCGATTGTCACAAATTTTTTTTTTTTTTTTTAAATTAGATATAATATGGAATATTAAATCTAAAAGGGCAATACAGATTTCAGGGAGTGCTAGCAGCTATTAAGGCCTTCAACTCTATCCGTTGCACAGTTTAAGTTATGTTTTTATATTATTTTAATTAGATTTTGTAGCTTAGATTAGCTTGTTTAAAGAAACTAAAAATCTTCTTTATATTGTCAGTAGTGGGAGATACGAGGGTGGAATTGGGTGACATGTTATTGAATACTCGGGCTCTGACACTATCATAGTCGGGGCAGCAGACAATGACGTGCTCGGTTGTAAGGGCGGATCCATAGGAGCAGACCGGAGCGTCGGTGTTTTCCAGCAGGTGTTTGTGTGTGAGGTTGGTGTGCCCTATACGGGCTCGAATAAAAGCTGTCCATTTAGATTTGCGTACGTTTGGGGGTATTTTAATGCTTTCGCAGTTGTTGTTAAAATTCCTGTACCAGTGATTGAATGTAGCCCAATTCTCTAATTTGTGAACTTTTAAAAGTTCTTTGATTTTCTGCATTAGATGCGCTCCCTCCAAGGGGGTCGTTGTAATGAGTGGGGAATGAGTGGCGTGCCGTGCAGCATCGTCGGCGTTGTCATTCCCTGCAATACACATGTGACGGTACCCAGAACAACGTTATTTTTCCGCGGCTGCTTATGAGGCTGTTTCTGATCTCTGCAATAATTTTATTTTTGGTGTTCAAGTTTTTTATAGCCTCGATTGTGCTGATACTATCTGTGCATATGATGTGGTGGGCTTTTGCTGCCTGGGCAATTTTGCATGCATTTAGGATGGCGTGTGCTTCGGCTTCGAAAACTGTTGAACCGTCGGTCAGGATTGCTTGTGCCATGGTTGTGTTGTTGGAGTCAACCACTGCAAAAGCTGTTATGCTATTCCGGGAGGATCCATCAGTAAAGAGCCATTTCCGATCACAGTACTTGTGACTTTCTTCCAGATACAGTTGCTTAAAGGTGTCCTTGGAGGTTACATCTTTTATGTAGTAGTGAAGCTTTGTATTGAAGGTTGATTCTCGGAGTTGCCACGGAGGATAGTTGACTCGTAATCTGGGCGGCTGATGTACCAAGTTATTTTCTTTTGAGAGGGCAGCGACACGACGAATTGTAGAAATCTTTTTGTAGATTCTTTTGGCTTTCACGGCGTCCATATAGAGCTTATGAAGAAGTCTGTTTGGAGTGTAAAAGAGTTTGGGAATAAGCTTAAGTGTAGCTTCCAATAGTCTATCTGGAATGGAGGGTAGGCCTGCCTCTGCCAGGATGCATTTGATGGGCGATGTTAAGAATGCGTTAATAGAACGTCGAACTGCTGCGTGATAAGTTGCTTGAAGTCTTCTTAGGTTAGCGTTGGCACTCCAGCCGTATATAGGAAGCCCATAGTCCAGCTTTGATAGTATCAGAGCCCTTGTCACTTTTACTAAAGAGCTCGTATGTACATATGTGTGAGGGTTTTGATGAGAGAAATTTAATTATATTAAGCCTATTGTTCAGTTTATGCTTGAGATCTTCACATTGACTCTTAAAATTAAACTTATCGTCAAAAATTATTCCAAGGATATTTAATTCATGTACGTAACCGATGGACCTGTTGTCAATAATTAGGCTAGGCATACTACATCTGTGTTTTTTGCATATATGTAAGATTTTGCATTTATCTTTTGATATCATGGCGCCCGACATGGCTCCCCATCTTTGAATATCTGTTAGTATTTTTGAAAATGATTGGTTTATTTTGTTTGGATTTTTGATTTTTGTATACATAATTGCGTCATCAGTGTAGACAGAGAAATTTATATGCTCTTGGGGTAATATGCCAACGCGATCAAATGCCTTCTCGAAATCAGTCCCCAGGATGTTGACGTGATTTCGTGTCGAAAGGGCATCAGACACGTATCCCTGAATTTGCAGTAGTGCATTGATCGTGCTTTGATTTTTTCTGAACGCAACTTGATTCTGGGAAATCAGTTTGTTTCTCTCGAGAAACCAGACGAGCCGGATGGCTATTATTTTTTCAAAAGTTTTGCTGATGCTGGGAATTAGGGAAATAGGGCGGTAACTGTTAATATGATTAGGAGGTTTATTAGGCTTAGGAATTGGTATTATAACAGCTGTTTTCCAGGTGTGGGGGTTGATACCGTTGACTAGAATATCCTGTCAGCACCTGGAATTCTACCTTTGGCGTGGTGGAGGGTGGCTTCAAGTTCTATTATGGTTATTGGGTACTCGAGTTTCTTGTATGCATACAACATCTGGACTTTTTGACTTTAAAATATTTAGCAGTTCGTGGTAGTTGTTAAGGTAACCGTTAAGGTTCCATTGAACTATTTCAATGGACATTTCTATTGAGTATAATGGTAGATGTCAAATGTTATAAGTATACTGACTAAAAGGGGAACTTAGATTATAAATCTAAGTCACCAATTTCGTCATCTGTGGGCACTGTTGACGAAGTAGGAGAGCAAGAATTTGCAGAGGTTTTAAGTTTTGGGCTTTTGTTTTGATGTTTATCCTGGAGATTATTAGATAAGAGGTCTTCTAGAGAAGAGGAGAGAGGTGAGGTTAGTGGTTCATGTTTAGTCGCTTGATGCGCAGAGTATTGAGAAGATTCTTGTGTGTACGTTTTTTTGTTCTGCTTTGGTTGTGCTTTTGCTGGTTGTTCTTTCGTTAATGCGCGCGACGCATAGGGCTTTGGTGCAGAGTCTTCGGGCTTTGAGCGCGACGAAGACGGTTTTGCAGATAAGCTTTCGGGTGCTGAGGCCCGTAGTTGAGTTGAGTTGTGTCTGTCGAAAGAGCGCTTTGGCTTCTCTCATACTGCATTTATTTTTTGTTTTTAGTCGCATTATTTCTTTCTGTTGCTGATATTTTGGGCAAGAAGGAGAGTTAGCGGAGTGTTTTTCTTCACAGTTAGCGCACTTGGTCCGCGTGCATGTGTTGGGCGCATGCTCAGGTAGGGCGCAAGTAACACAAGTTTTTTCATTTTTACAGTGTTTAATAGTATGCCCTAGAAGTTGACATTTCTTGCAACGCATGTTGTTTGGTATGTATTCGCTGACCCTTTCGGTGTATCATGCCACGCTTAACTTTCTTGGAAGGTTGTATAGGTCGAATGAAACCAGGATGACTCCAGTGGGTGTAAGAAGTCCGTCTTGGATACGGTGGAACTTATATACAGATTGGACGTTTTGCGATTTAAGTTCCTTGACTATTTCTTCTTCTGATATATTTTTAAGATAAGGTGCATAGATGGTTACTTTCAATATCGCAAATTCCTGGCGATTGGGTAGACTTAGCGAGTTTATCAGCAGCTTCTGTCGAATTTACCAGCAAGAGTAGGTTTCCATCGCTTAGTGTGTCAATGGAGAGAATGTCTTTGAAAAGTGTTTTCAGCTCACGATGAACAGCAAGGCAGTTAAAGTCGGCAAGTAACTTTTCGGAGTTCTTGGCAGAGATGCGTAGGTATTTGGGATTAGGTTGGTTTACTTCGGGTAGTTCTGGAAATTCATTATTCAATGGTTGAAAAGTTCTTTTCTTTTTCCTCTTAGGGCTATCGCTCAACGGTGCAAAGCGATTTGCCCCGAGATTGGGGGCCCCCGGGGCCATGGTTGACGATTTTGGTTCACCACACACGCGAGTAAGCAAGTTATACAAATGCAAACAAGTGGGAAAGGCTATAGTCGAGCTCCCGACTATAGGATACCCGTTACTTACATAAATAAATTAAAATTTTTTTTATTTCATGCTTTTAGGCACTTTAATTGCTTAAAAGCTTTAATCAGCCAGTACCACCTTTCTATTTGTCCGTTCACCGTTTAAAAAAACCTTATATCTTGAAAACTGTGCGAGTGGTGGATTTTCGCGATTTACGGAGGCGTAAAGGGGCGTGGCAAAATTGAAACAAACTTGACCTGCGTGGGGATTATAGAAATCTGTGTGCCAAATTTGGTGGCTCTAGCTCTTATAGTCTCTGAGATCTAGGCGCTCCCACAGACGGACAGACGGACATGGCTATATCGACTCGGCTGTTGATGCTGATCAAGAATATATATACTTTATAGGGTCAGAGATGCTTCCTTTTCCCTGTTACATACATTGCAAAGAATACAATATCCCCTTTTACTTATTTTTAATAAGTAACGGGTATAAAAAAGAATACGTGGAGAAGAAGTCGGCGGTTAACAAAACGAAGGCAAGCTGATAAGACGTGCGCACTCGATGAGAGTTTGTCGATGACTGAGTGTCACAAAATTGGATATCAGAAATGTTGGGAATTGAAATTGCTTTCGTCACTAGACTTTTAAATAGAGTTCATCTGTGCGTTTTGTTAGGATATCTCATACAACAGAGTTTTTGATTTTAAAGGTTAATTTGCGTCCGATTGTTCTTATCGCAGCTATATGACATAGTAATTCGACTTTGATAAAATTTGGTCGGGATGTAAGAGACAGTCCCAATTACACAATCTGTGAGTTTGATTTGGATATCTTAAGAAACAAAGAAGTTTTTCATACTAAGCAATTTTCTGAACTTTGTCCCCGAGTTTGACCCACTTACAGGTCGAATTTCGCAAAACGCTGTCTGATTGCTCGATAAAATTGTCTCATCTATGTTTTGTAAAAAAATTTCATCGTGCAACGCTTAACCGTTTGGCCTTCACATTGATTCTCAGTCAGTCAGGACAAAGAGTTTTATATATATACGGCATTTTTTTTAAAGGGTATTAGAAGTTTTATTAATTCCATATGCTTTTGACGTTGTTACTTTGTTAAAAAAAATTCATCAAAAACTGTTGCAGGAAGACCATAACAATTTAATGTCCTTCAAAGCTAATTACTCGGGACAAAAACATGCTTTTCCCAGGTGTCAACTCCATATAAGAAAATGTGTCGAAATTTTTTATATTAACGCTTTTAACACCCCTATCGGGACACTCCGCTAGGTGGCAACTTCAAGGCTTCAGTCACTTGATCCTGCCAACGTATCTGGGACCTCATCAAGCACCTTACTAGCTGAAGTTTCTTCTTCCACCGTTCTTTGGTAAGCGCATCTTTGGTAGCCTTTGCCTCCCCTCACTCCTGGTCGTAGCATGGATTCCTGGTATTAGGGCTGTGGAGTCCAATTTCTTCTTCCATCAAAGCTCGCAAGGAGTAATCGCATATCGCTAGTGTTTTCAGGCATTGGAGTGGGCTGACTCAGAAAGCCTTGCTGTTGCGAGTGCAGCTTTCCGAAAGTCAACTAATAAGAGGAACCCCAGCTAGAACCCCAGCAGGTCAACTATGTAAGATGCTTGCCTTGCATAAATCTTAACATGACCGATTTGATGCTTAATGTCTAGATGACAAATCGAAGTCGCACAAAACATTCCTTCTCCCCCAACCTTAGCATAAAAATCTGCAAGAAGAATCTTAAAATCATGTGAGGGGAAGCAGCCGTATAGTCAGTCGAGCTTCAGCATCAAAGCATCCTTCATACCATCGTAAAATCTGGCTGATGTTAAAAAACTTGACTAATGGCAGAATGTGAGAGACGTAGTTTGGCACAACAGGATAGTTACAGGATTAGTTACAAAAAATACATTTCTTAATTAGTTGAACTTATTTTGTGTTTGCATTACAGTGCACTTCAATTACTTTATTTATTGAAAACAATTATTTTTGTAGGTATAGCTTTAACTAACAAAAGTGCACACTGGGAAACTCACCTGGTTCATGAGATAATCAGTTGTAAGTGGGAGGGAGGGGAGCCTATGGGTGCAATTTTTAAATATTAATTATTATTATCAATAATAATTTGGGCGTACTTTATTTTTTTCTTGAATGACTTACGGGTGAAAAAAGATTTATTTTCTCACAGTTTGGAGATTAGAAAAATAAAAGGAGCCACACGGATAGCATTAGTATTAGTAAGTAGTAGTAATATGTCGTAGCTATTAAAATTTCGGATTTTTTTATATATGAATGTCACATATCTGTCAAAAATCGGCTCGACAAGCTATTTTTTAGAAGTAAAAGACATTCAATAAATACGAAAAAAAGATAAAATGAATTGAATTGTATTAATAAAAATTTGCAATTTTTTCAAAATCGATTTGGGCTTGATTTGAGAACGATTCGGGAAATCTTTCAGTTGGGATTGAGGTTGTTTAAAAAGGAGATTGCTTAGATATAGAATCGGGTTTGTTTTGGAAATTTGGAGTTTTTACATCAGTCCAATTTCTTGCTTATTTTAAGTATGCAAATAAAGCCTGAAACGAGCTTTGAGTAAGTACAACATGTTTTTCAAGTTAACCCAAGAGCAGATTAAGGAATTTGTGCTTGAATCAGGAATTTTCGCCATTCTGACGCCGTTTTTACTTGATTTAAGTACAGAATATTTGACTTTTTTCTGAGCTTATGACGTCCTTTAAATAACTTAATAAGGATTCTAAAAGCTGCATGACTATTAGCTTGGGATCTACTAAGGTCAATAGTATTAACACTTGGCATAGAGTAACCTGAAAATAAAGAAATAATATAGATAAATCGATTAATAGTGAAACTAAATTAGGAATTGAGAGCTTGCCAGCATCAGCAAGTGCAGAAGAGAGAGAGAGAACTGCTGTCAGCGCAGTAGGGTTGTTAAAAATATATTAAAATATATATATATATCGATATTTTTTTATAAAGAATTATATATTTATATCGCAATATTAGATTTGCCGATATATCAAATGTGCGATATATTTTTTTTTTTTTATATTTTATGAAATTTGTGAGCCCATAATTGGTCAATTTTAAAAGGCCTGTCAATGCATAATTCGGATTAGAGATGGGCATGGGCCGTGCCGTGCCCGTGCCGTGCCGTGCCTATTTAAAAAAATTCCGTGTTGGGCCGTGTTGGGCCCCTTATAAAAAATTGCCGTGTTTTACCGTGCCAAAGTCGGTAGGCACGGTAGGCACGGAAAGCACGGAAAGCACGGTAGGCACGGAAAGCACGGTACAGATTTTGAATTTAAATATGGTAGTATTGATAAGTTGGCGTAGTTTTATGGCTTGTTTGTCAGCTTGAGCTGTAGGATTCATCGATGTATCGCACAATTTGCGAACACTTACAACATCGATAGCACGATTGATGCCATTATGACAAAAAAGTGACGTCACGAAGTAGAGATGGGCATGGGCCGTGCGTGCCCGTGCCGTGCCGTGCCTATTTAAAAAAATTCCGTGTTGGGCCGTGTTGGGCCTCAGTTGTTACCAGCCGTGCTTGGGCCGTGCCGTGCCTCAAAAAGGAGGCCCATGCCCATCTCTAATTCGGATCACAGTGAGCTTAAGTTGTACCTTAGCTTGCCGCCATCAGGGGAAAGTAATCCCATAATATTCTGGAATTCGCATAAGGCGGCCATGCCGGGACTGTCTACACTCGCCCTCAGGTATCTAATTACACCTGGGAGTTCAGTGCCTTCAGAGCGACTTGCGTCCGCTATAAAATGCGTCGTTTGTAACTCCCGCAGCCGAATGACGGATTTACATATAAAGCAACGAGTATTTTTAAAGTCAGTGAAATCCAAGTATTGGAACTAAAAAGAAGTGGGAAAGGCTATAGTCGAGCTCCCGACTATAGGATACCCGTTACTTACATAAATAAATTAAAAAATTTTATTGCATGCTTTTAGGCACTTTAATTGTTTAAAAGCTTTTATCAGCCAGTACCACCTTTCTATTTGTCCGATCTTGTTGGGATTTAGTAGGATGATAGGTAATAACAGTAGCTAACGTTCACCGTTTAAAAAAACCTAATATCTTGAAAACTGTGCGTGTGGTGGATTTTCGCGATTTACGGAGGCGGAAAGGGGCGTAGCAAAATTTTGAAACAAACTTGACCTGCGTGGGGATTATAGAAATCTGTGTGCCAAATTTGGTTGCTCTAGCTCTTATAGTCTCTGAGATCTAGGCGCTCACACAGACTGACAGACGGACATGGCTATATCGACTCGGCTGTTGATGCTGATCAAGAATATATATACTTTATAGGGTCGGAGATGCTTCCTTCTTCCTGTTACATACATTGCAACGAATACAATATCCCCTTTTACTTATTTTTAAAAAGTAACGAGTATAATAAGAATCTAAAAAAAAATCTATTCATATTTAATATGTGATACATTGCAATACTTGAATCTCATTTTTGTTTGCCTAATATATGAAAAAAATATTTTATGAAAAATATATATGGAAATACACATATACTGAAATTAACTGTATTTTTATGAAATATATTGTTATGTTTGAAAAGTAAGACTATCTCTTTTTATTGTGGGGCATATTACTTCTTTTTTTTTTTAAAGCTAAAGAAAAAATATCAATATCAATATATATATCAATATATCGATATTTTAAAATGATATATTAAATATCATTTTGATAATTTTTTAAAACAGAAAATATCATCGATACGATATTTTAAAAATATTCGACAGCCCTACAGCGCAGTCTGTGACAAAGTTTGTATGTTCTCTCGCTGCCTCCGCAAAAGCTCTCCCATGAAGTCGCCTCTCATCCTAGACTTGATGTGCAAATGTAAATACAGTTCGAAAAGCTTTTTTTTTCAGTTTCATTGCGTCTTTTAAAACTGCCTTTTTCTCTAAGATTAGCTGTTTATTCCCTTCGCAGAATTTAAAGGTTAAATGCAGGAACACTTGTTATATTTGTCTAGAAAAAACTACTGTAACAAACACTAAAGCATAATACACTACAATCTCGATTATTCGACATTTGTTAATTCGGACCAAGATAAATTTATAAGAAGGTGGTGTATTCGCTCTCTCTTGGGGCCACTCCTGTCAGAGAGAGTCCGACGTGAGAGAGCCGACAGAGATAGTTTGATTTCGTACTGACAGTCGCGGCCCCGAAAAAAGAGGGAACGTCAAACGAATACACCACCTTTATATAAATTCATCTTGATTCGGACAACCCGAAATTTTTTTCATTCTAATAATCCTAATCTGGACACCGGGCAATTTTCCGTTATTTCAAACCTACATTGCTCGGTCTCTATTTGATACACTTTTTATTTTATTTGTCAGTTCTTTTTCAAATCGGTAATTCGGACAAAACGCTGCACATTTTACGTTGCAAAAATCATAACTTTTAAACCAAATGAGATAATTAAACATTTTTAACGGCATATAATAAATAACTATTCAACCTATGAAATAAGTGTTTAAGAAAAGTGCCACTCCCCCTAGATACTTCTTTAGGGGCTAACCGTGTGAATTATCAGAATTGCTTATATATTAGTCCGATTTGAACCAATCTGACGTATTATGAATCTGGGGTCGTCTTATACATCCAGATCAAATTTGGTTCAAATCGGACCACTATATCATATAGCTGCCATATGAAGAATCGGACGAACTATGCAGTTAACTGTTTTTTTGTGAGGTTGCCTTAGTTTTTTTGATTTTACGTAAAAAGTTGGAAAAGTTTTGAGAAATGAATACTGAAGCGATTGGTTCCATAAGTTCCGTTTCGAATGTGCCTTAAAATAAGCATTTAGGGTATTCAGAAACTCTGATATTTTTGTTATTTTATAAAGTGACTAGGGGGCTTCGCCCCCTGCTCGCTTCGCTAGCAACATTGTCTTTAGTTGTCAGGTTTAACAAATTTATATAATATCCGCCCCCTGCTCGCTGCGCTCGCCAACCCGCACCTCGCTTCGCTCGCAACATTGTATTTAGTGCCCGTTTTAATCAATTTATATAATATAACATTTTTTCTAAAAAAAAAAACGGAAATATTAAGCTTCCGCTGTTCGTTGCCTTAATTTTTTTCCTTGCAATTGAACTTTGGCTAAAAAGTCGGATTTAGTGATTTGGCGTGAAAAAGCTAAATTAAGCGAATTCGTCCAAATTTGGCAAGAAGAGTTAATCTGAGAGTTTTGTTAGGATATCTCCGATTGCATCCGATTGTTCCTATGGCAGCTATATGATATAGTCATCCGACTTTGACCAAATTTGGTCAGTATGTTAGAGACAGTATCAAACGAACAATCTGCGAGTCTGGTTGAGATATCTTAAGAACCAAAAAAGTTTTTCATACTAAAGGTGTTTTTCATCGGGTTGTTCCTGTGGCAGCTATAAGATATAGTCATTCTATTTTCATCAAATTTGGTCAGAATGTAAGAGACAGTACCAAACATATAATCTGTGTTTGTTTGTTTGGTTGAGATATCTTAAGAAACAAAAAAGTTTTTCATACTAAGCAATTCCGTGACCTTTGACCCCGATTTAACCCACTTAGAGGTCGAATTTCGCAAAACGCCGTCTTATTGCACGATGAAATTATCTCATCTATCTCTTACCGTTTGGGCTGCACGTTGATTCTCAGTCAGTGAGTCAATGAGTCAGTGAGTCAGGACAAAGAGTTTTATATATATAGATATATGTTGTAATGACAACAAACACACAGAAAAAATTTTATCACACCAAACATGCCCTGGGGCAAGGGGAATTTACTATATAGGTGACTACTATATAGGTCATCACCACAGCTGCTCTCTTTTAGGGCACCTAATATTTGACAGTATGCATGCAAACGTTGTCACATTGGTTGTGTTTTTTTTTTTTTTGTCTCTTTTACAAATAAACTCGAAGACAGAAAACAATTATTGAAACCTGCAATTATTAGTGCCCCGTGACGAAAACAGAAGGGAGCTCTGGTCAAGAAGCACAGGCGTTAAATTTTCGAGTTCAAGTAAAATTTGTGCCAGCCATTTCAATGACTCTGACTTCTACTATGTGTCCAAAAATGCAACAAAACGGAGACGACTTATGCCAACTGCTGTACCCCATAAGCCAGGAGCAAACCAAGCGTATACATTTAAAATGCCATATGTCTTTATACTGCAGGTTCCCGGGCATATCGCCATTTGATCAAGAAGGGGCTTAAAATATTAAGAAATTATTTTGAAATTTTTACTTTTATTTATTTTGATTTTTCTTTCCAGATAAAGAGGACATCAGTATGCCCCTGGCGACCTGCAGGCTAATGCTCCATAACCTTTTCGAAGAAAAACACAATGTACGGTGGTACAGCACACCCACATGTCGCCACGACAGACTTGGCCCAACATTGACAAGGCCCGATCTAAAGCACTGTGCAATCTAAGCAGGATCGACTGCTCTCGCGTGGTCCGCTCCATGACAGGCCACTGGTTAGTGGGCATACACGCCCTCAGATTAAATGCCCCCTACAATGATTTCTGTAGGAGCTGCAGGGATGAGGAAGAGGAGGAATCCCCAGAACACTTCTTCTGCTTCTGTCTAGCCCTAAGCAACAGAAGACGAAGAGTTCTGGGAAAACCCTTCCTCACCAGTCTAGGCGAGCTCGCTACTTTGGCACCTAGAATAATAACCCTTTTTGTTAAACTTTCAAATTGGGCCCCCTTTTAACTTAGTTTCTTTAGTGTCCCTCGCTGGCAGCGGGGGATAAGATCTCGCGGTATCACAATGGGCCTCTCCGAGGCCTAAGTTCGTCGACTTGACGACTCCGTCCTAACCTAACCTAACTTATTTTGATTTTCTGTCACTTCTCTCTGAGAGCGGAGAGGGCGAGGTGAAAAAAATGTGTCCCCTCACCACATCGGACGACGTCACATTTATAGTAAATCCACCTTGCCCTGGGGTATGTATACAACATTTGTCATATTGAGACAAAATTACAAATAGAGAATGGTTACCAGACTGTTAAAAGTATCTAACGAAATATGGTCATACTGAGGTTGGTATTGGTTGTAACAGCAAGTAATTTTTCTTGGTCCGGTGGCTCAATGGTTAGAGTTGCGGACCAGCCAGAATTAGAACTTTCAGTTAAATAACTAGGGTTCGAATCACACAAATGACAATTTTTTTAATTATCCCTTAGAACAGATTTTAAATTTAAATAAAGAAATAAAAAATATTTTAATTATTAAATGGATTTCTTACAGTGGCAAAAGCAATAAAAAAATACAAGAGTAGGAGAGAGTGAAACCAAACGCATAAGCTCAAACAAAATAAAGAGGATGCTTGATTTATACAAAACAGTTTTTCATTTAAATTTAACTCAATGATATCATAAATACGACAACAGAAACTTAAAAAGTTCACTCACTAGCAACAGTGTAATAAATTTGTCACATAACACAAATATCATAGTTTCTGAATACCCTTAATTAATTTTACATTTGATATACATGTTGGCGATAAAATTGTCAACATTCAAGCTTTAATTACTAATGTTACGTTTACGTATATTTCGTTAAGCTTAAAATTAGGCTTGCTGAAAGTTCCGTTGCGGCCGTTACAAAGAATGGAAGTCGATTTGAGGTTTGCACATATATGTATTAGCGAATTTTGCATAATAAACATAAAATATTCAAATACAAAAAATTAAGTGAAATATATGCCCATATCAACTCAGCATTAAAAATGAAGATATGTAGTCTTGTTGATTAAAAATCTTAGTTGTTGTCTGTTGCGGACGTTACGTTGCGGACGTTACACTTTTTACAGACACACTTTTTTTCAAATTCTTAACATATATTAAATATCTTTTCGATACAGTTTCTATCTTAAATAAAATAAAATGAAACAAAGTTTAAGATGAGCTAAGCGCTAAACATTCAGTCGACCGCTTTGCCCACTTTTTTGGCCATTGAAAATACCTTTTTTTTTTTACAAGAATTATTGAAATTTAGAGGCAAAAAGGGGAATTAATTGATTAGGCTCGGCCATGAACAACCAAACTACCATAAAACCTTTTTGATTTTGTAATTGCTTTGAGGACTGAACATGTATTCTATTATAAGAAAAACCAACTATTATTAAAAAACATGAACTTTTTTGACAACTTTAAGTTTACTCTCTTGGTTTAAAAATTTTCAGATTAACCCATATGCAAATTGTTTTAAAATAAATAAAAAATATTTTGCCTTTCCGCTCATACAGCAAAAAAATGCCTCGCTTCTTTGTACCCAAAATACCTTTGTGCGCTGTGGCGAAGAGCAAATAAATTTTTTTTTAAATTTAAATATTTCGTATATTTATTTGAACGTGTATTCGAAGAAGACTCCTTCATCAGCACTTGTTAGCGTGCAAAGTTGGATTAAGATATGCAAATATCTGTATATCGAAAAATATTGGACCGATCGAATGCATTTTCATATATGCCATATTACAACTAAATGATGTTCCTTTTAAACGTTATATCATCCATTTCCATCGGCATACCCGATCTTAATATCCAAAACTACGTATGTAATACATACTATGTAATGTATATAAATATGTACACAGGGGTTGGCGCTCGAAGTATTACCAATAAAAAATTAAGTAATTTGGTCAATATTTTTATTTTTTATTTCAAAACTTCAGAGCATTGTAAAAACATTTCAAGTTTTAGGAAAATGTATTTATTGTTCGATGTAGTTCGAAGGCCCCAAAATACAAATGAAATAAGGCCCCAAAAAAATGTATAGGAAACCACAACAACGATTATCAAATTTGGGGTGTTATATCCTTTATTGGGGCCTTATTTCATATGAAAAAAAAAACCAAAGAAGATATGAAGTAAGACCCCAAAACCTATTTTTGGGGCCTTATTTAATTTTTATTCTGAAATAGGGCCCTAATATTTTATATGACGAGATTGCCAATATATCATAAACAAAACATTTGTAAATTCGCCTGATCATCCTCTTCCAGTAATAGAGGCTTTCAATTTGGAATCTGTGTGGACTTCGTTTATGCTTAGAAAGGATAAAGCAAATTCACTGCAATTTTACACGGCTTGCATTTTTTATGACCAAGAACAGGCTTTTTATATATTGTCGTCTTTAAAAATAATAAGCGAAATAATGGAAAATATACCACCGCCGAATCGAAGGTATTTAATGGACGGATCTTTTAAAATAGTCCCCAAAGTTTACTTTAACCAGCTCCTAGTGATCTATATCTTATAAAAAAAAACCTCTAGTGACGAAAACATTTTCATGCCCCAAATTTTTCGAAAAAGTCGTAGAGCAAACGTTTCTAGTTTTTTGATCGGCAACAAGTCCTCATTCAAACTTTTAAGGTATATCAACGCATTTGTAAGTTAAATTGATACCTTTCGATCGGTATATAACTCGATTTAATCGGACGGTCATAGCAAATTTTCCATTCTTCCTGTGTATATATGCTAGTCGCTTTCGCACACTTCGTGCTGCTTTCGTCACTAGCCAGGTAATTACATTTTTTATTTGTATACAATTTTCATTATCTCTTATAAAAAATCCCTTAACTTCCTCTTCCTCATCCGACAATGAGAAAAATGTGTAAAATATTAGAAGTAAGTCAATATGACAATAACAACAAACAACAACACTCAAAGCACTTGCAGAACGCAAGGAGCGTGGCTCAGTGACAAAGTAAAATTTGTTTAACTTAAATATAAAGCGAGATATCTTAATTTTTACATGTTTGCTAATAAGTAGGGTTGTCGAATATTTTTAAAATATCGTATCGAATATATATTTTCTGTTTTAAAAAAAAAATATGAAAATTATATTTAATATATCATGTTAAAATATCGATATATTGATATATTTTGATATTTTTATACCCGTTACTTATTAAAAATAAGTAAAAGGGGATATTGTATTCGTTGCAATGTATGTATTCTTGATCAGCATCAACAGCCGAGTCGATATAGCCATGTCCGTCTGTCAGTCCGTCCGTCTGTGTGAGCGCCTAGATCTCAGAGACTATAAGTGCTAGAGCAACCAAATTTGGCACATAGATTTCTTTAAGCCCCACGCAGGTCAAGTTTGTTTCACGCCCCTTTCCGCCTCCGTAAATCGCGAAAATCCACCACACGCACAGTTTTCAAGATATTTGGATTTTTTAAACGGTTAACCCTAGCTACTGCTATTACCTATCATCCTACTAAATCCCAACAAGATCGGACAAATAGAAAGGTGGTACTGGCTGATTAAAGCTTTTAAGCAATTAAAGTGCCTAAAAGCATGCAATAAAAAACAAATTTTAATTTATTTATGTAAGTAACGGGTATCCTATAGTCGGGAGCTCGACTATAGACTTTCCCACTTGTTTTCTTTACCTTTTAAAAAATAAAGAAGTAATATGCCCCACAATAAAAAGAGATAGTCTTACTTTTTAAACATAACAATATATTTCATAAAAATACAGTTCATTTCAGTATATGTGTATTTCCATATATATTTTTCTAAATATATTTTTTTCATATATTAGGCAAACAAAAATGAGATTCAAGTTTTACAATGTATCACATATTAAATATGAGTAGATTTTTTTTTAGATTCTTATTTTTAGTTCCAATAATTGGATTTCACTGACTTTAAAAATACTCGTTGCTTTATATGTAAATCCGTCATTCGGCTGCGGCAGTTACAAACGACGCATTTTATAGCGGACGGAAGACACTGAACTCCCAGGTGTAATTAGATACCTGAGGGCGAGTGTAGACAGTTCCGGCATGGCCACCTTATGCGAATTCCAGAATATTATGGGATTACTTTCCCCTGATGGCGGAAAGCTAAGGTACAACTTAAGCTCACTGTGGTCCGAATTATGCATTGACAGGCCATTTAAAATTGACCAATTATGGGCTCACAAATTTTATAAAATATCAAAAAAAAAAAAAATATATCGCACATTTGATATATCGGCAAATCTAATATCGCGATTTAAATATATACCGGGGTGCCACAGAAATCGCAAGCGAAATAGAATTCCGCAGAAAGCAATTCCGCACGGAAATTTCCGAGGTGCCACAGAACTTCGAATGATTTAATATTTTTTAGCATTTTCACCAACCTTTTCGAGCTAGGCTGCTTAGGGTTGACACCTTCTCAGATTAAATTACCCAAGGTTTCGCATTGCAGCTTTTTTAAGTTTATAATTGCAGGACAACAGGCTTTTAATGTTTTTCTTATTTAATTATTATAATTTAATTTATTTATGTAATAATTGAATTTGTTTAGCTGAAAAACATTTAAAAGTAATTGGCGCGAAAAAATAAAAATTCCTCGACAACTCTAGTAATTGTCTGCCATTAGTCTGGCAACTCTTCGTGAAAAATTTTTTCACAAATTGCACAATAAGTTAAAGGTTTTTATCGGTAAGACTTGATTTATCTCAAAAGACCTATTTTGTAAAGCTTAATTTAAAGAACACTGAAGTGGTTCCATATATTTTTTTTAAATACCTTTCTTCGAATTCTGACTAAAAAATGTGGCATCGCTGACCCTGACTTCGAAAATCTGAATCGGACTAGGTGGCAGCACCTAGCTAGCGCTAGTTTAATACGCGTAAATTTATTCTGCGATTTGACCTGTGGCACAGCGAAATGAAATTGAAGAGAAATTCAAGCGAAAGCGATTTCTGTGGCACCCCCGATAATTTTTTATAAAAAATATCGATAGATTGATATTTTGATATATTTTTAACAACCCTACTAATAAGACTAAAATAAATTTTAAAAATATTTTTGTATTATAATTTGATCGTTTGTTCACCCTTCCCATCTGACTCCAGGAAAAATCTGATTTTCGGACGTTGTTTTAGTATACATTTATTGGCATTTTTAGTTGCATGCGCCACAAAAGTTTTACTCCACGGAAATGTAATTACATTTGTTATTTTCCTGCAAAAAACAGTAGACAACAACAACAAAAGGCAAATTTCAACTCTTATCACAGCAAATATAAATTTTACATACCGTGATCATTGTTTTCCATACTTAACATGATTTTTTTATTTAAGCTTTTGCTTATTTATTTAAGTTTGAAATACAATGTTGGTGGAGTGAATTTCACAAGCAAATGTATTGACTTCAGAGAGCTCCCACAAGAGAACAGTTGTCCCCCAACCAAAATTAAAATAATTTGAATCTAACTGAAGTATTTAGTTTTAATAATTAAAGTCACTTTTTGAAATTACTACCTTTATGCCGGAAAAATCGGAATTTCGCCCAATGTGCATCGGGTCGAAACTTGGATGCATCGATGCATGTGTAATATTTAAAAACCTTCCCATTTTATGAAAAAAAAAATTTTTTTTTGAGCAGTCTTATAAGATTCAGAGTTTTTAACTTAAAAGTACAGTCTAACTTTCCTAACTCGAATCACCATTATCCAAAGAAAAAGTTCGAGTTAAGGAGACTTTAAAGTCTTTTAAAGGAAACTACAATTTCATTCATTAATAAATACATTTCGAATTGCAAACTTTTCTTGTTTTTTCAACAAAAACAGATTCCAGTTTGTTCAAGGCCTGTTGATACTCTCAAAAATTATTTTTTTTCGTTCTTTTGCTGTTTCCAGAAGAAGTTCCGGTAACTGTCTTATCCCTGCGGAAATTAAAAGAAAAACCCCAAATAGAGGGCGATTTATTGTGAATTTTAAGGGGGTCTCCATAGAGATGGGCTCGGGCTTAACTTCAAAGTCCGAAAGCCCGTAACACACCAAAATCTATTGCATTTTAGATAAATAAATTTCACGATTGACTAAATAAGCTAGTTTAATTATTGGTACGACGCGCTCATTTGAATCTTCCAGTAGTGAGAGGGTATTTTCCACATCTGGAAATGTTTTGTGTGAAAAAATAACCAGGCTTGCTAAGTTCCAAATTGGAAAAGATTTTAATTTCAAATAAATTTGGCTTATTTTTTATTTTTCGGGCGGGCTTGGCGGATTTTCGGGCTTTTTAAAAAGAGTGTCGGGCCTTTTTCCATCGGGAATTTCGGGCTCGGGTAGGGCCGGGCCTGAAAAATGAGGCCCGCGCTCATCTCTAGGTCTCCACTAGTTTTTTTTTTATACAAAGCTAACTTTTTGTATGGTCGATGCTCGACGCATCGTTGGTTTTTTACGTCACTAATCTAGACTGAACCTAGCACACTTCATTGCGTGCTCCTTTTTGTTGTCAGCTGTCGTCACTATTGGGAACTGCCGTCACAGGGATATGTATATTACTTCATCTTTAAAGTTTTCAGTTCTTTATTCTTAAGCATAATATCCAGTTTTTGAAAATATTTTGGGCGCTCAAAATGTTTAATATTTTAATTTCTGGCTTCCAAACTTCAGTGTGACAGCATTTTATCAAAAATCTCTGAAAAGTTGAGTGGTCACACTGATGCGTCAGTTGTGCACATAAAATAAGTAAACAACAAAATAAATCAATTAAATAAAATTGCTAATAATTGAAGAACGAAAATGGGAAAAACTGTCTTAAGACAATTGGTAGCAACTAATACCCTAATTATGGGATTAATGACCTACGCTTTTATATGGTATTTGTAGCTATCGCGAAGCGACCTCCAAGTAGTTTTGCAATCTTGTACTGAAATCAACATATTCAATTAAACAACTTTTCATAAATCACACACCAAGAAAACTTACCAGGTAAAAATGGCATCGAAGTGCTTCTTATCGGTTAGATCCCACAGGATCGGTCTCTCTTGCTCCTCTTCTATTAGCTTAACTCGCTCTTCATTATCAAAGAGCTCAAAGCTGCTTTTATTTTGTGGCTTACTTGGCTCCATTGCTGCTCAAAATGATTTCGACTAGTCGGAGCACTGAACGAATCGATGTTTTGAAAGGTCAAAAAAAAAGCTGCCAGCTGTCATTAAACAGTGTTGTAAAACAACCGAAAATTTTCTAAGCTGCCCAAATTTAGGTACTGGATACAAGGGCTTAGAAATAGCCTTACAAAATAATTTCGAGCCAGTTTGCAACCCTTTTTTTATATGGAGCTGACACCTTCAAACTGAATTTTCAACAACTGGATACTATGCTTTAATTTAATATACAGGGATGCCACAGAAATCGCAAGCGAAATTGAATTCCGCAGAAAGCAATTCCGCACGGAAATTTCCGAGGTGCCATAGAACTTCGAATGATTTAATGTTTTTTAGCAGTTTCACCAACCTTTTCGAATTAGGCTGCTAAGGGCTGACACCTTCTCAGATTAAATTACCCAAGGGTTTGTTTAGCAACTTTTTTAAGTTTATAATTGCAGTACAATAGGTTTTTAATTTTTTTGTCATTTAATTAAAATAATTTTATTTATTTATGCAATGATTGCTTTTGTTTAGGTGAAAAAAATTTAAAAGTAATTGGCGCGAAAAAATGAAAATTACTCGACAACTCTAGCAATTGTCTGCCATTAGTCTGGCAGCTCTTCGTGAAAAATGTTTTCACAAATTGCACAATAAGTTAAAGGTTTTATTTGGTAAAACTTGATTTACCTCAAAAGACCTATTTTTGTAATGCTTAATTTAAAGAAAACTGAAGTGGTTCCATATATTTTTTTTAAACACCTTACTTCGAATTCTGACTAAACAATGTGGCATCGCTGACCCTGACTTGGAAGATCTGAATCGGACTAGGTGGCAGCATCGGACGCCAGCGATCTTAGCGCTAGTTTAATACGCGTAAAATTATTCTGCGATTTGACCTGTGGCACAGCGAAATGAAATTGAAGAGAAATTCAAGCGAAAGCGATTTCTGTGGCACCCCCGATAATTTCACAACGAGCACAAACTTTTCGATCAGCGGTTTCTTAAAAAGTAAAGTATCGAAGCTCGTTGTATCGATATGATTATTCAATAATTTCGATACAACTCGCTCCTTCATATATCGATACATGCAGTGTTTAAATCTATTGATTAGCTTAATTTAATTTTAAATATTTATTGCGATCTTTACATTCGGACGACCTGACAATATAATCGACCACAATTTACTTACAAGCGAATAATACTAAGTTAACACTAGATATCCAAGGCTTAAGCCGTGCGGGCTCTAAGACACTTCGAAATGGTAATTGAGACATTTGACAGTTATCTACATCCACAATCTCGAAACGATAATTTTCAAGCACACGACTGACCTTATAAGGACCACGATATTTTGGCGCAAACTTTTTATTAATACCAGCGGTTGTATCTATATTACGAATTGCAACGTAGACACCAACTTTATATTTTAAAGGGGGCCTATGCTTTTGCCTATGTATGTCCTCGTTTCTTAATTGTGACTGAACTATATTTTTACCTGCTGTCTGTCTAATAGATTCCAAATCTCGCTGCTCTATGCTATTAATTCTACACTCTAAATATTCTCTCAACTCATCAACAATGGGTCCTTTCTGATCAACACCAAACAATAACATACTAGAGGTTTTCTTTGTGCTACTATGGACGGCATTGTTTATAGCATATTCTGCAGCAACGGTTCTGGCAATTTTCCCAGCATGGGTGTTAGTACTCGGTTCACTCGTTCCACCTGCCCATTAGCTTGTGGCGCACCTGTTGCAACTTTAATAAGCTGTATGTCCCATTCTGTCAGAAAGCTATTTAACTCCAAAGAAGTGAAACACGTCCCACGGTCCGAAATTATTCTCCTAGGGCGACTATAAAATTCAAAATACTTTGACAATTCATCTGTAGCCTTACGTGTACTTGTACTATTCACTGGGAATAATTTAACAAATTTCGTAAATGCATCCACTACAACTAATAAATGCTTCCTTTTCGAATTTATGCTCGGTAACGGCCCTAGGTGATCAATATAAAGAGTATGAAACGGAACACAAGGTTTATGTATGCTATGCAACGTCCTATTATGAATAGTTTTTGGAACCGAATGCAACATACATGGCAAACAGTTTCTGATAAATGTCTCTACTTTACTGCGCATAGAAGGGAACAAATAAGATTTTTTCAAATTATTAACACACTTTTCTGCTGCTAAATGATCCAATTTTTCGTGAGCTAATCGAATTAACTGATCTTCCATATTAAGGAACATACAACCGTAAGTTATTATTTTCATAAATTTTATACACAACACCGTCTACTAATTCAAAACCTAGAACCTCAGCATTCTCCAACAAATCACGGGTTCTCATAATATCTGGATCTCTCATCTGTTCGGTTTGTAGCAATAAGTCAACATCCTCTTTTGTTACGCCTACTACGCCAATGATAGGGAAGGATTTCAATAAGGATTCTTCTAAAAACTCAAACTTTTCAATATACTTACTCTCTCCCCAGGCTTCTTTACTATCGTCAACATACTTTTTTCTAGGATCTTCTCTAGGATTATCCCTACGGTTTTCATTATTATTCACACTATGACTCATACAATAATCACTACGGTTCTCCCTACGGCTATTACTATGGTTGCTCCTAAGATCATCACTATGGTGCTCGCTACGGTTATCACTATGGTTGTTCCTAAGGTCATCACTATGGTGCTCGCTACGGTTATCAACTATGGTTGAGACAAACGAGCAATTTTCGGATTAATAGCTTTTCGACTAAGAGGTGACAATCTTAAAGGCTCTATGTTCTAAATAAACTCTAAATCGGCGCAATGCCGCAAGATTGCAATGATTGCAAGAGTCTCAAGCTCAAAGCTAGACTAGACTCAGCAGCTGTTGTCTTGCCAGAATAAAATGCTACAGGATGCATTTTCGCATCATCTTGGCGTTGCAATAATATAGCACCAAAACCACGTGCACTTGCATCAGTGTGCAACTCGGTTTCTCTTTTGGGACTGAATATTGCCAACACTGGTGGATTTGCCAATGCCAACTTAAGAGTATTAAACGCCTCTGTTTGCTCTTTGTTAAGAGGAAAAGGACCACCGTTCTTTAACAATTCCGTCAACGGTCTTGCTATGCTTGCAAACAAAAAAACAAAACGACGGAAGTACGAGAAAAATCCCAAACATGAATTCAAACTCTTAAGGTTATGTGGGATTGAATACTGTCTTAAGACCTCTAAATGAGAATCATTCGGTGATATGCCATGCTTATTGACACTATAACCCAAGAACTCGCATTCTCTCTCTAAAAATTTACACTTTTTAAGATTAATTTCTAAACTATACTCACTAATTCTGTCCATCAATTTTCCCAAAATAACAAAATGTTCCTGTACAGTCTTCGTTGCCACGACGATATCATCCATATATGCAACAATTTTCTTAGCTCTAATAAGATCCTTAAATACATAAAAAATAAATCTCTGGAAAATAGCTGGTCCGTTCCTAAGGCCAAATGGTATCCGTAGGTACTCGAACTGACCATGAGGGGTCACAAAGGATGTGTATTGTATGGAACTATCTTCTAAAGCTATTTAGTGAAAACCTTGTTTGAGATCAATAACTGAAAAACACTGCTTATCCTCTCTAAATACTCTAAGCAATCCTCTATAAGGGGTAATGGAAAATTGTCACGAACAGTAAGTTTGTTAAGGCCTCTATAATCAACGCACATACGAATTTCTCCAGACTTCTTTTTTACCAATATAATGCGAGATGCATATGGAGATTCACTAGGTCGTATTATCTTGCTTTCCAATAAGTCTTCAATAATTTCCGCCACTTTCTCTCTTTCATAATAAGATAAACGTCTGGGTGTGCAATGAAAGGGTGTTGTATCAGTTAATCTTATGTTCATCTGCTGTTTCGGGACCGTAATATTATTACACTTGTTGGCCAAATACCTAGAACTTATTAGTGCAGTACATTCTTCAGTTGCCTGCCTACTAATTTCTTCGTGAGCTTCAATATCAATATTTGCGCAAAAGTCCTTAAATTCGTCGAATTTACCGTATGTTTGAATATCATCGTTACCCATTGTTTGCAATGGATTTGTATCTGAAATTATTTGATTAAATGGTAAGTTATTTATATTTATCTTATCTGTAATATTGGTGAACAAAGATTCAGGGGTATCATTCGTGCTTTTTATTTAATTTTTATAAACTAATTTAATATTCATTTTCTGCAAAGCATCACGGTCCAGTAATACTAAGCTGGGTAATGTTTTGGGTTTAACAACATAAAACAAAATTATATATGTCTTCATGACAAAATTAATATGGCCTTCAATTTGGCACTTAATAGGGATAAAATTCCCACCTAATCCATAATATTTTTCAAAACATGGCCTTAAAACTACATTTTTGGGTACTAGTGATATATCAAGAAAACTTACTGGACTACCGGTATCAACTAAAGCACGAATATTATATCTTTGCTCACCAGGTAATATTCATAAATCAATCAACGGTGTTACAGGGATTGTTGTACACCCATCCAGCTTCTCTCCAGACCTAGGTTCTACTTGCGGCAGTAATGTGCTCCCATTATAGCTCTGCTGTGGACATTGACGGTACTGATGATCCGTGCCCCAACACTTGAAGCAAGCTCCTTGAGGTCTTTTGGGCTGCTTACAGTCAGACATACGATGCCCAAACTTACGAAAGTCAAAGCACCTTATTTTTCCAGATTGCTGACCCTCTGATGTCTTCGCACTGGTCTTCTCGTTTTCTGCACCACGATTCACAACAGCTCCGGGCACTTGTCGAAACTGATCATATACAAGAAGCTTCTCGCGCAGCTCGTCCAGCGAGGTACAATACATCATAGATGCAGCGGCGCCTGCACAGTGTAAGATTTTGCCAATCTAGGGGGACTTAATTGAAAAAAAATATTATTTTTAAGGTCAATGAGCTTTTAGAAGTCGATTTAGAAATGTTCAAATGTTACGAAAACAAGCACAAAACGAAACATAAAATTTTTGTTCACAAAATAACGGTTCTTAAACCGGTGCACTTGAAATGCATGCAAAATTGCATCGGACAACGACCAGCAGTTGACAAAGTTTCGTCTTTTCAATTACAGATCACTGTGAGCAGTCAATTTTTATTTTTTCTATATTTTTTGGAGTATAATTGATTTTTAGCAATATAAAGGTTCTTTATAAGTGACCTAGAAAATTTTTATTATTTGTTGGAAATAAGTGCCAAAAAGTAAGTAAATTTTTCACAATATTCTATTTTTGATGGAAAAAAACTAACTGTACTCTATCGTATTCAAATCATCCAGAACATACATCGTTTGTAGAAAATCATTCTGAATCAGGATCAGAAATAAAATTTTGCCCATATTTTGCCCAAAGGACTTCAATTTAGCAATGAGTGCAATAACATGCGCATAGTTTTTCCGAGGTTTGGTCAAGCACCATAAGAACCGTTAAGCTTAACTCACTTCTAGAGCGCCCAGCGATGATTTTTGGCATGGTATTGATTATATAAAGTTAAAGTTGCACTTAACAAACAAGTGTCATGAGTTTGAATTGATGTGGAGTGAATCTAGAAGAGGTAAATCCAGATTTATGACCAATAATGCAAGTTGGCTTCAGGGCACAATAAAAGACGTTGATTATAAGATTGATGTCCCGTATTCAACCTCAAACCGTCCAATTTTTATCTCATGATCAATCTAGTGATGAAAGTTGTGATTCAATTTCAGATTCTGACTAAATTTGCAAAAAGTTATTTCATCTAATCAACTTAATCAACTATAAGTTGATTTTGTTTAATTTAAAAAAATAGTGAAACATATGAAAATCGCTTTTTTCTTTCAATAAATTAATTATCTTTAAAACAAAACCATTTTTTAATTCTTTCGGCCAATAGTTTTTAAGTTACAAGCAAAATCATGAACATATAACGAAAATAGTCAATTTTAAAATAAAAAAAATTGTTTTTTTCATTATTAATTTTAAAAAAATATTTTTTAGTTGGCTTAAGTAAATACAAAAAATACTAACCTGACACTTTTTTGATAAATTTTTTTATTTTTTTTATGGCGATTTGTGTGTTAAAAAAATGAAAATTTTTTGGTTTTTCCGTATTTTACGCCCTTTAAAGTACCACGCCCACTTTAAATTTTAGTCCAAAAATTTCTTTGGGGATATTCGAACATTCACTCAAAATTTCAAGTCGATAGCTTTAAAATTACGACTGCTATTGAATTAAGTCCCCCTAGATTGGCAAAATCTTACACTGTGGCCTGTCTTGTCTTGCAGTCCGTGGACAATAAACTGGATCACATCGCTTGTAGCTAACTCAGCCTGCATAGCTATGCTGCACATCGCCACAAAACACTGCAACACGCCTTCCCTTCTTTATTTTGCATGCTTCCAGCTGCTTTTCAATATCCCATGCTGTCACCCTATGTCTAAAGGTGTGTATTAACTCCTGCTTCATGTCCTTCTAGTTTAATATACTAGTATTGCGCATGTACAACTGGGCAGATCCGGATAGGAGACGTTTGGCGTAGACAAAGCGCTTCATGGGACTCACTTTGTAAACATCCATAATATCCTCAAAATCGCGTGTCCAAAGCAAAACGGGGTAGTTAACATCGCCGGAGAAAGTGCACATAAAAAAAACAGTTTTTCAATTCATTAATTCCCGTATTTTCTCCCGAGAGGGGAAGAGTGAGCGCACAAAATCAGTTGCTCAGATAGAAACTGAAAAATTTGAGCAGCAGCTGATCTTTTAATCATAAAATGTGGATGATTTCATCAATGTTGTCCTCATTCTCCTAATTTTCATTATCATATGAAAATCCCGTTCCTATCATCAGCAGGAATTTATTGTGTAGCAGCAATTTTCGAGTCTGCGCAAGTCATAACAGTAAATTCATGTTAAAATAAATTATTTTCATTTTAAGTAGCAAGCAATCGATTTCTTTATATAAAGTACACTGTTAAGTGTAAGCAGTTTTGACTTTACAAGATTGACTTTGCTAAATATGCGCTCCACTTCGGAGTTGGACCAAGGCAACGATAATACATCAAGGGCAACCTTAACCAGGTCTGCAAAAGTATTCTGGCCCCCAGAATTCTTAGAGGAATCAACTTCAATCCAAAAATTTTATAGTGCTGTCATTATTTTGCCAGTTCAGTTATATTGCTCTTTAATTTGCCCTATATTTGGGCATTTAAGCACAGTACGCTCTAGCTGAAAACATTTCGGGCGCTCGAAATGTTCGATGTTTTGATATCCGGCGTTACAAACTTCAGTGTGACAGCATAATACCGAAAATCACTAAAAAATAGAAAGAATGGACATGATAAAAACAGTAGCAGCGACTAAAACCCTAATTATTAAATTAAAAATTGATTATATACTTTTTTTGTCGGTCAAATCCCACAATATTGGCCCGTGTTGCAACTCTTCAATTAGTCTAATTTGCGCTTTGTGCTCAAAGATCCCTTATTCGGCTTTTATTTTGCATCTTGTTGTTCGCCATTTCTGTTCAAAAATATTTCGACTTGTCGAAACACTGATTCAATAGATGTTTCGAAAGGTATAACAATAAGATAACAGCACTTAGCAACAGAGCTCGCAAAAAGTGGTCCCTTTTTGTAGGGAGTCATAAAAAATCCTGTTACTAGCTGACACCTAAGCAAAGGGAATCGAAGTCACACTTAAAAATCTTTTGTGCTCAATTCGATCAATGCTCAAAAAACGAAAATATTTTGTAGCTCACTTCATGTTGTCGTTCAACTGAGACACTTCGACACCCAAAATCTTTTAAAAAGTGTTTTTGTTAATTTTTTTTAGTGTTTTTCAATAAAAAACGTGGTATTAAAGATACGACGTGAAGCAAATAAAGTACAACTCAGGTGTCTGTTGAACAATCGTATTTTAAGCGTTAACACCTGAGAACATCAACTCCGTTTTGATTGTTAAACTTAATTCAAAATTTTAAAAAAATCAAAAAAAAAAAATTTTATTATTTTTGTTTTCATTTATTTAAAATAAAAAGACACTTTGTGCTTCCCCTTCGTTTGTTTCGGTCAGTTTTTGAGCTTTAGGCGTCAGTTTCACCTTCAAACTGTTTCGTTAGAGAGCTTTTCATATTTTTTCTCACTACTCAGTGTAAAACACAAAGCACAAAAGTAACATATATATGGGGTTTTTTTGAGAGAGTGAGCGAGTCTGCTCCAATTTTCTCTGTCTTTTTGGTGAGCAGACAGCCTAGAAAAAATTGATTGATCAAATTTTGCGAGCTCTGCTTAGCAAACAATACATATAGGCGTCAAACAAAATAAAAACAAATTTTTTTGTATATTCTTTTTCTTTTTATTGTCTAGAGCAGTGATGGGCACGTTTATCGAATGGTTATCGATAGCTCACATAGACACCCACGGTTGCCAAATTGGCGTTTTTGTGCCAAATCTGGCTCTTTCTTTTCCTGTTGGCGCAATGGCACTTTTTTTTCGATTTGTCTCATTTTCATCAGTTCAGTTATTTTATATAGTTTTAGGTTAAAGTACATATAAATTTTTATTTAATAACATAATTACTAGATTAAAACTTAGTACTCAAGCTAGATAAATTTTACGCGGCGTAAAGTGCTCAATATTTAGCTGTCGACCCAGTGTTGCCAATGCAACACGGAAAAATAACAAAAAGTTGAGTGGTAACTCTATGTGTTAACAGCGGTTTATTTTAAAGCTTAGTACTCAAGCTAAATAAATTTTACGCGGCGTAAAGTGCTCAATATTTTGCTGTCGACCCAGTGTTGCCAATGCAACACGGAAAAATAACAAAAAGTTGAGTGGTAACTCTATGCGTTAACAGCCGTTTATTTTAAATATGAACATGCAAAACCAATTTGGATAAAAAGAGGAGAGAATAGGCAATGAAAATGTAAATTAAAGTTAATAGAGGAGAAATATGATATGGCACACAAGCACAGCGCGTATTGGGTGCACCCCTCGCTTTTGAACTTCTTACGTGGTTTCTCCCTCTATATTAATGAAAAAATACAAAATTATGTAATTTATGTCTATAAACACAATTTTAGCTTTCGTTCTTGCTTATAATCTACCAATATTGTCATCGTTATAGAACAAATTCAAATACTCTTCATCGTTTTCACTTGTGTGCCAGACATTTATCTCCTATATACCCAACGAAACTCTAAACAGTTCGATGTTTCGCTGGGCCTGTCAGCTGTATCAAACCCATTGCCCATTCCGTTCTTTTACTTAACAGCTCTGTTATTTTCTTGAGTCTGAGGACACCCGAGCGTAGCTAAATGTCAACTTTTTCTTCATCCCCTTACGCCAGCATTTTTTTTATATGGAGTTTGGGCTTTCGCCAGGCCTTTTTTTGAGTTTGAGTACTATGCTTTAAGATGAAAATGTGAAATTCTTTGGAAATATGTATATTGTTTTAAGTGTTTGTGAACGAAATATTTTTTATTTAATTAAATGCCAAAATACATTAACTGGAAAAAAAATGTTGGCTCTTTTTTAGTCAATTTAGCAAATTTTTTGTTTGTTTTTGGCTAAAACAGATATTTTTAAGTGGCAACCGTGCAGACACCTGCCGACGCACGCCGAATACGAGGCTGGCAGCATGAAGCAATGTTATTGCTGCATGGCTGGCAGCTGGTGCGAATGCACGATTTGAATCAGTGCACAGCCTGCCTTCAATGAGAGCACAGTCTATGTCGCTTGATTTTTCAACTTGTCTTTGCACTTCATTGAGCGAAAAAGTTAAACTTCTGCTACAATACATTAATGGGATTCCGGTAAGCGTTTTAGATTTGGTTTAGATTATTTTCAACCAAATCTAAATCAGTTGACGGAACGACCCTTTTCCCACACTGATTAGTTTTAGATTTCGTGAACAGCTGATTGACAACTAAAAAGTATTCAAAATAGGGCGCAATTCCACAAAATGCAGAGAGAAAGCCAGAAAAGGAAATATATAAGCGTTCTCCATATTGATAATGCAGCAGAATGTAAACAAACACCAAATGTCACAGTTTTCATTTGAAACCAAAACGAAATCAGCCTCAGAGCTGATTTCACGAAATCAAATAGTAAGAACACATTTCCCTGATTTGCTCTGGGCACACTGAAAATTTTGTAAGGAGCAGCTGTGAACAGCTGACTGCGAAATTTAAACCAAATCTAAAACGCTTACCGGAATCCCATTATTGTTTGAGAATTAGAGCTGGGATAAAATCTATTCAGAATCGATTTAATCGATTCTTTTTTTTCTTCGTTCAAACATAGATTCTGTTTTGGTAGAATCTATGTATCGTGAAGCATTCATCAGCTAAATTCCATCACTGTGAATAAGGAGAGGAACAAAACGTGCGAATAAGGGTAATTTAATAAAAAATTGTGCTTTTAACTGATTAAATAGATCTATATGATTCTTTTATATTTCCTTCGGATCGCTGAAACTTAAAGGAGTGTGTCCTACGCTATCTGCGCATTCCAGCATGCTCCACCGAATCAGAACGAGTGTTTAGTAGGGCTGGATGCATTGTAACAGATAGACGCGCCGCTCTAAACCAAAAACAAGCTTCTGTTTGCAAGCAAGAACAAATAATTTTTGTTCGCTTTTTATGGTATGAAAACAAATTCATTTGTTATTTATGTTCTTAAACTTATAACTTTTTCTTAGTTATATTATTGAAATGTGTTTTGAGTTTGCTTTTTACATGTATAAGTATATGATCTCCATGAATTGATCTTTATAAATTTAAAAAAAATGTTTTTTTTTACTGCACTGATGCACTGAGAATCGATTTTTTCCCAGCTCCAATTCAAACAAATTTTTAAATTTACCAAATAGTTTCTCAGTTGCTATTTCTTTCAGTGCAAAAATTGAGCCAAGCGCGCATATCCTCCCCGTTTGACGTTCTAGCTGCGACTAACTTTGCTCTGTTCGCTAGGGCTGGAAAACTATCGACGATATATCGATAGCCAACCTGTTTTTTCCACTATCGATATATCGATGGAATAAACTTCCACTATCGATAGTAATTAAGAAAAATTTACTTCACTTGCACTCCACTTGGAAGCAAAATATTTGTTAAATTTTTTACGTTATTGTTTTAACAAATGAAGTTCAAAATAATAAATATTCACTTTGCATGAAATATTTTTTTTATATGAAAATGTTATAATAAGGTCTTTGGTAGAAAATTTTTTTTAACGATACTATCGATAGTATCGATGTTAACCTCTCAAAATATCGAATGCCGCCAATATCGATAGTTATCCAGCTCTACTGTTCGATGCGTTCGGGTTTCGTGTGTGTATTAGTGAATCGAACAGCTGATTGCAACGCGTGCGAGACTGTGCCCATCACTGGACTAGAGCAGTGATAGGCACGTTTATCGAAAAAAATGTTCAAAAATATTTTAGCTAGTATTTTTCAAACATATATTTTTGAAAACTGCAAAAAAGGCACTTTTTGTATGAAAAGAAGGAGAAAGGGGTTAAAATAGAAATTTTTGCAGTTTTCAAAAAAATATGAAAAATACTAGCAAAAATAATATTGAAAAAAATTTTTTGCAGTCACTATTAGAATTGTACTTAATGGGTTAAGGAAATTTTTTTGTATCATTCAAACGAAATTTAAACGACCTTTCCAGATATGTTTTATTTACTATGAAGACTTGACTTACAATTGCTGTTAAAGTACAAAAAAGGCTAGTGTATGTTGATTTAATTATACGTAAGTATAAATTAAGTGCATGTATTTTCAAACATGCATACTAATATACATAAATAAGTTTCATACATGCGAACGTGCACATATGAAGATGTATTTGTAAGGTACACACTAATATTAAAAGATTTGCGTTCTGAAAGTGTATTGCAGCAGCTCAAGGTTCACATCCAAAATTAAAGCTTTTTAAGCTACTATCGCTAGCTTTAAATTTACTTTTACTCTAAAGCTTTACTAGTTCATCCGATTCCTTGCAGTCTTCGTTCAGATTCTACCGCGAACTGTGTTGTCCGATTAATTTACATTATCATCATACAAATAACTCATTTAAGTAACAGAATTCGTATTACCAACAGTGAATATAGTAATCGATTTAAGAATCTTGAAGTAAAATGTGTTTTTTTAATAAGCACATCCACACGTACGTACATAATAAGTATTACAATATAATGCATATACATACGCATGTACATGCATACATAAAGCTAAACGAACGTACATATGTATACAGTATTATCCTTTTCGGTCAACGGGCTATTTCTAAGATTGTTTACTTGTGTGTTTATAAGTATGTACATATGTACATACATATATGTGTTGTGTGTAAATGGAGAAATATTATTGTTTGTGTGTTTACTAACATTCGTATGCGCATTGTGTATTGAGTACATGCTTATGTACATTGTATGGAACGAGACAAGCTTATACGTGTATGAGCGTCTGTATGAAATTCCCAAAAAAAAATATTTTTATATACAGATGCCATTTGCACTGATTACGGACCATATTGTACGATTGTTATTGTTTTCGAATATTTTTTGCTATATCGACGTATTTTGACTATCACGTGTACGTTGGTTTAGTGTTGTAGAAGTAATGGAATAAGAGCTTTTGATGGATGTTTATAGTACGTACATATGTATGTACATACATACATATTATCAGTGCTGCCAATTTAGCTTTTTTTCCGTCAAATCTGGCTGTTTTTGAAGACCAATTGCGGGAAAAATTTGGGAATTGCGGAACTCAGGCTTTTTAAGAAATGCAGTTGGCTTTTTTTCCGTTTTTTTAAATGTTTCCACCAATTTAATAAAAATATGAAAACAAAAAAAATTGGTAAAAAAAAAAAAATACCGTTTTAAATAAATCTGTGAAAAAAAATTGTACTAAAGCGCTAAACATATACCAGTTTTGGTAGAAATATTCCAAATGTGTGTAAAGTGCCAATATTTGCCAATACCACCACAACTGCTTTTCGGCAAAATATCATCACAATATAAAAAGTGGGCGTTAGTGGCGATTTACACATATTTCGCTATGCCAAAAGAATATAAACAAATTGGTTGAAGTTTCTACGTACAAGGATTCTGTTGGCAACCCCAGATTCCATGAACTGGCAGCTTTTGCCCTGCAAATGTTTTCATTGCCATGCTCCACCGCGGAGATTAAGCGCGTATTTAGCCAGCTTAGCTCGGTAAAATCCCAGTTCTAAAACTCAATGAGCCCAAGCAAGACTAACAGCATTCTTATCATAAGGTAATATTTTATTGTGATGATACTGATTTTAAAAGGGGATACTGTATTCGTTGCAATGTATGTAACAGGGAGAAGGAAGCATCTCCGACCCTATCTATATATATAAAACTCTTTGTCCTGACTGACGGACTCACTGTCTGAGAATCAACGTGCAGCCCAAACGGTAAGAGATAGAGAGCTGAAATTTGCACACAACATAGATGAGATAATTTCATCGTGCAATATGACGGCGTTTTGCAAAATTCGACCTCTAAGTGGGTCAAAGGTCACGCAATTGCTTAGTATGAAAGACTTTTTTGTTTCTTAAGATATCTCAACCAAACTCACAGATTATATGTTTGGTACTGTCTCTAACATTCTGACCAAATGTGGTCAAAGTAGAATGACTATATCTTATAGCTGCCATAGGAACAATCGGATGAAAAACACCTTTAGTATGAACAACTTTTTTGTTTCTTAACATATCTCAACCAAACTCACAGATTGTTTGTTTGATACTGTCTCTAACATACTAGCCAAATTTGGTCAAAGTCTGATGACTATATCATAATGCTGCAATAGGAACAATCGGATGCAAAAAAACCTTTAGTATGAAAAACTTTTTTGTTTCTTAAGATATCCCAAGCAGACTCGCAGATTCTTTGTTTGATACTGTCTCTAACATACTGACCAAATTTGGTCAAAGTCGGATGACTATATCATATAGCTGCCATAGGAACAATCGGATGCAATCGGAGATATTCTAACAAAACTCTCAGATTAACTCTTCTTGCCAAATTTGGACTAATTCGCTTAATTTAGCTTTTTCCCGCCAAATCCTTAAATCCGACTTTTTAGCCAAAGTTCAATTGCAAGGAAAAAAAATTACCGCAGCGGACAGCGGAAGCTAAATATTTCCGGTTTTTTTAGAAAAAATGCTATATTATATACATTTTTAAAACGGGCAACTAAATACAATGTTGCGAGCGAAGCGAGCTGCGGGTTGGCGAGCGAAGCGAGCAGGGGTCGAATATTATGTAAATTTGTTAAACCGGACAACTAAAGACAATGTTGCGAGCGAAGCGAGCAGGGGGCGTAGCCCCCTAGTAAAGTATATATATTCTTGATCAGCATCAACAGCCGAGTCGATATAGCCATGTGCGTCTGTCCGTGTGAGGGCCTAGATCTCAGAGACTAAGAGCTGGAGCAAATTTCAAGATATTTGGATTTTTTTTACTAATTACCGTTAGCTACTGTTATTACCTATCATCCTACTAAATCGTAACAAGATCGGAAAAATAGATAGGTATTAATGACTGATTAACGCTTTTAAGCAATGTAAGTGCTTAAAAGTATGCAATAAAAATATATTAAGTTTATTAAAGTAAGTAACGGGTATCCTATAGTCGGATATATAGTTATTTTAATATAACATACAGATATGGTTTGCAAAGACTGGGAAAATGCTGCTATGATTACGAAGTGCCTTCAAATTATCTTCGCATGATCGGTACGAACACGTCGTACGATTGCGATACCGGTGATAGTCGCGAAGAATTAGATGACCTGCTAAAAATCTTATAGATAAAACAAAAAAAAACAAGTGGGAAAGGCTATAGTCGAGCTCCCGACTATAGGATACCCGTTACTTACCTAAATAAATTAAACTTTTGTTTTTATTGCATGCTTTTAGGCACTTTTATTGCTTAAAAGCTTTAATCAGCCAGTACCACCTTTATCTTTGTCCGATCTTGTTGGGATTTAGTAGGATGATAGGTAATAACAATAGCTAACGTTCACTGTTTAAAAAAACCTATTATTTTGTAAACTGTGCGTGTGGTGGATTTTCGCGATTTACGGAGGCGGATAGGGGCGTGGTAAAATTTTGAAACAAACTTGACCTGCGTGGGGTTTATAGAAATCTGTGTGCAAAATTTGGTTGCTCTAGCTCTTATAGTCTCTGAGATCTAGGCGCTCACACAGACGGACAGACGGACAGACGGACGGACGGACAGACGGACATGGCTATATCGACTCGGCTGTTGATGCTGATCAAGAATATATATACTTTATAGGGTCGGAGATGCTTCCTTCTCCCTGTTACATACATTGCAATGAATACAATATCCCCTTTTACTTATTTTTAATAAGTAACGGGTATAATTAAGACCATAAAAAGCTGTTTTTTTTTAATTTTTTCAGAACATTTACAGCTTTTTTTCCTTCTTTCCAGTTAATAACAGCTTTTTTTATCAAAAGTTGACAGCACTGCATATTATGGTTAGATGCTTTTAACTTTAGAGGTATTCCTGAAATCTTATAAAAAAAAACTCTACGAAGTAAGTGTATTGACGAAAACATTTTCTTGTAACGTCAAAACTCCATATAAAAAAAAAGGGTTGCAATCTGGCACGAAATTATTTTGTTGACCCCCGTAGCAGCGTTGCCAAAATTAGTCCGTTAAAATAAGACAGATTTGAATAAGCGAATTTTAAAGTAAAAATAAAAAATATGGTACTGTTTTTTAGCCAACTTTTATTTTATTTCTAAATTAGAATGTAAAGAAGGTAAAGATAAAATAACAGAATGCTATAATACACAAACAAATTTTTATATGATTTCTTCAAAACTTGTTTATTCAAATCTGTCTTATTTTAACGGTCACAGTTGGCAACGCTGCCCCGTAGCTCAGAATATTTTCTGGCGCTTTACATCACTGTTTGGTAAACAGTTGGCTACTTTTTTTGATCTTTCAAAACATCGATTGAATCAGTGTTTCGACTAGTCGAAATCTTTTTGAATAGAAATGGCGACCAACAAGCAGCAAAAATAAAATAATTGAGATCTTTTGAACACAAAGAGCGAATTAGACTGATTGAAGAGGTGCAACAGAGGCTAATATTGTGCGATTTGACCGACAAAAAACATGTTGATGGAATTTTTATAATTAATAATTTTTAATTAAATAATTAGGGTATTAGTCGCGGCTAATGCTTTTATCCTGTCCATTTGATTTGTTTGTTGTGCACAGATGACGAAACAGTGTGACCACAGCAGCATAAGACCAATAATCTCTCAACATTTTAGTGATTTTTGGTATTATGCTGTCACACTGAAGCTTGTAAGGCCCGAGCGTACTGTGCTTAAACAGCTGACGGAACGGCGCTGCTTGAGTCGAGCCACTTTTGACCCTTGAAATTTATGACCGTACCATAAAAATTAACAACAACAAAATAGCAAAGGCGCAGTGTGTTCGCGCTGACGGCTCTCCGCACAGTGGGCGATTGGGCCTCGCTAGCGGCATTTAATTCAAATTTGAAAAAGCTTTGAGTTTCTTTCACAAATCGATAACAGATGATTTGAATAGATTTTTGGCGCTTTTTTATAAGCTCTCCGATCAGCTGATCATCGGCTGTGCATATGGTGCAGCAAGCGCTTCAGAAAATTGTTTCTTTGTTGTGCGCATTTACTTCGAGTCCCTGAGAAATTTAGAATCTTTTATTACAAGTTTGGTTTTTTATAAGCTTCAAGGTATGTATTTCATGGAAAATTAGTGTTTGTGACCGGTCTATAAGTGTGTTGCTTATAATATGTCTTTCATGGAGTAGAACTATCCCAGATTCACCTGGATTCAGTCTAATTCTTATTTCATCTGTAAGTTTAAATCAGTAGAAAAACGGACCCTTTTTTTAGTATGGCTCGAAGAAGCGATCCCGAACAAGAAGTTACTCACCATGGAACTCTTTGTATTGTTTAATAAAGTAAAAAAAAAAATTAGAATTTTAAAAAACATAAAATTTAAAAATAATTTTTAAAAATTGAAAAAAAAATATTTTCCTAAAAAATTCCATTAGGGTATTTACAAGACTGTGGCAGCCTGGCACATGGCACATGTCCCAAACGTCACAACAACAACTTGTACTGAAAAATTTCATGCCAGGATATCAGACCCACACCCTTGACTGCGAAAAGTCTGGCATATATGCCTATGTAAAGATGATAAAAAGCCCGATAAGAAGTCGATAATTTCAATCAAAATTTAGTATTTTTGGGATTTTTTATTGCGAACGTTTCGACAACAGGTGTTTAGTGACGCAACAAACCTACAGATTTATCACTGCGGACGGCAGTCTGCGCTAGTGACGAAAGGTTACATTTTCGTAAAGCAAGGAGATAGATGAGCGCAAACTTAGGTTGGAAAAGGGAAAAAAGAAATGGAAGAACGAAGTTGAGATTGGAGGAACGAAATATGGAATTTTATTTAAACATTAAATAATACAAGAATTTTCTCTTGTTTTCTGACTCCACTGGGTTCAACCTCAGTATGACCATCACAGATATTTTCTAATGATTCTCTATGTCTTCTCCGTCATTATCTTCAATTCGATTATTGTGAAGATTGCAGCAAACAAGTACCCAAATGCAGAAAAAATGCTGGCTTTTCGTGTCTTTTAAACGGATGCGTAGTTCCTTTAGGCAGTTCCTTTAGGTAGCACAATCAGATTTACTTACAGAAATAATAAAAATGACAGTAACCTCTATGTATACAAAAAACAGTTGACTGGGCAGAACTGGACCGAAAAGGGCTGTTAACTATTCAAGTATTGTACATGTGCCAACTGCCTTGCTGCCACAGTCAAGTGAATACCCTACATGATTTTTTTCTGAGCAGTCAAAAAATACCGACAGAAGATATCTGTATGGAAGTTTGGAAGTTACTAATTAAATGCCGCTAGCGAGGCCCAATCGCCCACTGTGCGTTGCAGTTTTTTAAAATTCTTTTCAAAAATACGCATAATTAATTTTGAAATTTTTAGTCGCCTTCCGAAAATGAGATAAAAAGTCAGTCCACTTGCTTGTTTGTTTGTCTGTTTGTATCAAATCGTTTACATAGTTTACAAGTGTTTGTTAAAATTTTGAATGAGGACTTTGTTTAGCGGCAAATCGCTAAAACTTGCTAAAATTTAAGCCCCATAATAACCAATCGATAGAAGCTACAGATATGATCTACATGTCGTTGGAAAGGTATTTTGAAGGGCTTTACAGGCATACCTTTTCTGGAGTACAAAGGTAAAAAGCTACAATGAAAAAAAGTTATTTGGTGATGTAAGAAAAATCTACCCCTCAAATCAAATCTATATATTATACTAGGGGGCTACGCCCCCTGCTCGCTTCGCACACCAACCCCAGCTCGCTTCGCTCGCAACATTGTCTTTAGTTGTCCGGTTTAACAAATTTACATAATATTCGCCCCCTGCTCGCTCGCCAACCCGCAGCTCGCTTCGCATAGCATTTTTTCTAAACAAAACCGGAAATATTTAGCTTCCGCTGTCCGCTGCGGTAATTTTTTTTCCTTGCAATTGAACTTTGGCTAAAAAGTCGGATTTGGTGATTTTTCGGTAAAAAGCGAAATTTGGCGGGAAAAAGCTAAATTTGGCGGGAAAAGCTAAATTAAGAAAATTAGTCCAAATTTGGCACGAAGAGTTAATCTGGGTATTTTGTTAGGATATCTTCGATTGCATCCGATTGTTCCTATTACAGCTATATGATACCTTTACCGTTTGGGCTGCACGTTGATTCTCAGTCAGTCAGTCAGTGAGTCAGTCAGGACAAAGAGTTTTATATATATAGATATAAAATTCTTTGTCCTGACTGACTGACTCACTGAGAACCAACGTGCAGCCAAAACGGTAAGAGATAGAGAGCTGAAATTTTCACACAACATAGGTTTCATCGTGCAATAAGACGGCGTCTTGCGAAATTCGAAATCTAAGTAAGTCAAACGGGGGTCAAAGGTCACGAAATAGCTTAGTATGAAAAACTTTTTTGTTTCTTAACATATCTCAACCAAACTTACAGATTGTATGTTTGGTGCTGTCTTTTACATCCTGACCAAATTCGATCAATGTCGGATTACTATATCATATAGCTGCCATTGGAACAATCGGATGAAAAACGCCTTTAGTATGAAAAACTTTTTGTTTCTTTAGATATCCCAACCAAACTCACAGATTTTATGTTTGGGACTGTCTCATACATTCTGACGGAATTTGGTCAAAGTCGGATGACTATATCATATAGTTGCCATAGGAACAATCGGATGCAAATTGACCTTTGGTATAAAAAACTTTTTTGTTTCTATCAGAGCTCGCAAAAAGTGTTCCCTTTTTGTAGGGAGTCATAAAAAATCCTGTTACTAGCTGACACCTAAGCAAAGGGAATCGAAGTCACACTTAAAAATCCTTTGTGCTCAATTCGATCAATGCTCAAAAAACGAAAATATTTTGTAGCTCACTTTATGTTGTCGTTCAACTGAGACACTTCGACACCCAAAATCTTTTAAAAAGTGTTTTTGTTAATTTTTTTTAGTGTTTTTCAATAAAAAACGTGGTATTAAAGATACGACGTGAAGCAAATAAAGTACAACTCAGGTGTCTGTTGAACAATCGTATTTTAAGCGTTAACACCTGAGAACATCAACTCCGTTTTGATTGTTAAACTTAATTCAAAATTTTAAAAAAATCAAAAAAAAAAAATTTTTATTATTTTTGTTTTCATTTATTTAAAATAAAAAGACACATTCTGCTTCCCCTTCGTTTGTTTCGGTCAGTTTTTGAGCTCTAGGCATCAGTTTCACCTTCAAACTGTTTCGTTAGAGAGCTTTTCATATTTTTTCTCACTGCTCAGGGTAAAACACAAAGCACAAAAGTAACATAAATGTGGGGTTTTTTTGAGAGAGTGAGCGAGTCTGCTCCAATTTTCTCTGTCTTTTTGGTGAGCAGACAGCCTAGAAAAAATTGATTGATCAAATTTTGCGAGCTCTGGTTTCTATAGATATTTCAACCAAACTCACAGATTAACTCTTCTTGCTAAATTTGGACTATTTCGCCAAATTTAGCTTTTTCCGGCCAAATTTAGATTTTTTCCCGCCAAATCACTAAATCTGACTTTTTAGCCAAAATCCAATTGCAAGGAAAAAACATTAAAACCGCGGACATCGGAAGTTAAATTCTTCCGCTTTTTTAAAGCCCCTTCAGACGAGCACTTTTTTACCGACACTTTTTGTCAAAAAGCTGTCCGTTTCGATCACCATCGCTCACCGATGGAATAGAACGTGTTCTATTTCCATCGGTGAGCTTCGGTTTTTCACCGGCGCTTTGAAATTTTGTGTGGTTACGCGACACGGACAGCTTTTTGACAAAAAATTACAAAAAGTGTCGGTGAAAAAGCGCTCGTCTGAAGGGGCTTTTACAAAAAATGTTATCTATCAAGGGTGCCACAGAAATAGCTTTCATACAAATTAAAGTGAAATTCAAGCGAAAGCAATTTTCGTGGCACCCCCGTATAACACTTCGTTCAATAATGTGTGTGACTAATTAATTAAAACACATTTTTTTGTCAAAATTTGATTTTATTCATCAACATAGTCCCCTTTTAGGGAGATACAATCATTCCAACGCTTTTCCAATCTTTCGGTACCGCCTTTGTAAAACGTTTTTTTTTGCCTTCAAAATAGGCGTTAGTTTCGGCGATTACTTCATCATTTGAGCGAAATCTCTTACCACGGAGCATCATTTTGAGGTCTGCAAAGAGCCAGTAGTCGCTGGGGGCCAAATCTGTAGAATACGGTGGATGGGAAAGCAATTCGAAGCCCAATTCGTTCAATTTTGTCATCGTTTTCATTGATTTGTGACACGGTGCATTGTCTTGGTGGAGCAACACTTTTTTCTTCGCCATATGAGGCCGTTTCTTTGCGATTTCGTCTTTCAAACGCTCCAATAACGCTACATAATAGTCGCTGTTGATGGTCTGCCCCTTCTGGAGATAGTCGATGAATATTATTATATACAGAAGCCACAACCTTGCCAGCCAACTGCTGCGTCTTTGGTCGCTTTGGTCGCTTTGGGCGGCTTTCACCGGCTGCATGCCACTCAGCAGACTGCCGATTTGACTCTGGAGTGAAATGGTGGATCCATGTTTCATCCATTGTGATGTACCAACGCAACAACTCCGACTTATTGCGAGTAAACATGTCCAAACAGCTCTTTGATTCATCGATTCGTTGTTGTTTTTGCTCCGGTGTGAGAAAACCCGGCACGCATTTGGAAAACACCTTTTTCATACCCAAATGTTCGTGTATTATGATGTGTACACTGCCTGCTGATATCTTTAGAATGTCAGCAATCTCCCTCACTTTCACTTTACGGTCGGACATAATGATTTTCAATGTTTTTTTAACGTTTTCCGGAATATCAGCGTCATTTGGCCTTCCAGTAGATGGAATGTCATCGGTGTCTGTACGACCACGTTTGAATTCGGCATACCAATAACAAATGCTTCTTTTTGATGGAGCAGAGTCCGAATAATGTTTTTCAAGCCATGCCTGGCATTGAACAGTATTTTTTTCATTAAAAAACAATGATAAATCAGCACACGGAATTGCTTTGAATTCATTTTTTTTTAACTCAAAAGAAGCGCTACTTAAAGCACTGTAACTTGTAAACAAATGGTCGGATTAACATATGATTTTGACAGTAAGCCTAAAAAGGTTTCCACTTTCGAAAAAAAAAATATTGATTTAGTACTAGTGCCGCCATCTATGTGTTATATATAAAGTTCTTTGTCCTGACTGACTCACTGACTGAGAATCAACGTGTACCTCAAACGGTAAAAGATAGAAAGCTGAAATTTCCACACAACATAAATGAGATAATATCATCATGCGATAAGACGGCGTTTAGCGAAATTCTACCTATAAGATGGTCAAAATCAGGGTCAAGGGTCACGGAATTGCTTAGTATGAAAAACTCAACCAAACCCACAGATTTTATGTTTGGGATTGTCTCTTAAATTGTGCCCAAATTTGGTCAAAGTTGGATGACTATTTCATATAGCTGCTATAGGAACAATCGGATGCAAATTGACCTTTATTATGAAAATCTTTTTTTTTTTTTTAAGATATCTCATCCAAACTCACAAGTTGCATAATCGGGAATGTTTCTAATCTCCTGACCAACTAAAGACCATCCTTTCAATGTTGCGAGCAAAGCGAGCTGGGGGTTGGCGAGTGAAGCGAGCAGGGGGCTGAGCCCCCTACTAATTTATATGTAAGATTTAATATTATTCGTCACAGAGTTGGATATCAGAAATTTTTGAGGCATGAAAATGCTTTCGTCATTAGACTTTTACCTAGTAAAGTGGTTTTTAAATAAGATTTTACAGCAAATAGTAACCAAAAGATGGTTATTTTTTCAAATTCGAAAATTGAAAGTTAATTATAACATTTTTAGATTTATTCTATTTAAAATTATAGTAAATGTATTATACTTTCTCCAAACTTTTTAATAATAAAAGGATTCAGAAACACTGATATTTGAGTTATTTTATAAAGTGACTAGGGGGCTACGCCCCCTGCTCGCTTCGCTCGCCAACCCCCAGCTCGCTTCGCTCGCAACATTGTATTTAGTTGCCCGTTTTAACAAATTTATATAATATAGCATTTTTTCTAAAAAAAAAAAACGGAAATATTTAGCTTCCGCTGTCCGCTGCCTTAATTTTTTTTCCTTGCAATTGAACTTTGGCTAAAAAGTCGGATTTAAGGATTTGGCGGGAAAAAGCTAAATTAAGCGAATTAGTCCAAATTTGGCAAGAAGAGTTAATCTGAGAGTTTTGTTAGAATATCTCCGATTGCATCCGATTGTTCCTATGGCAGCTATATGATATAGTCATCCGACTTTGACCAAATTTGGTCAGTATGTTAGAGACAGTATCAAACAAAGAATCTGCGAGTCTGCTTGGGATATCTTAAGAAACAAAAAAGTTTTTCATACTAAAGGTTCTTTTGCATCCGATTGTTCCTATTGCAGCATTATGATATAGTCATCAGACTTTGACCAAATTTGGCTAGTATGTTAGAGACAGTATCAAACAAACAATCTGTGAGTTTGGTTGAGATATGTTAAGAAACAAAAAAGTTGTTCATACTAAAGGTGTTTTTCATCCGATTGTTCCTATGGCAGCTATAAGATATAGTCATTCTACTTTGACCACATTTGGTCAGAATGTTAGAGACAGTACCAAACATATAATCTGTGAGTTTGGTTGAGATATCTTAAGAAACATACTAAGCAATTGCGTGACCTTTGACCCCGATTTTACCCACTTAGAGGTCGAATTTCGCCAAACGCCGTCTTATTGCACGATGAAATTATCTTATCTATGTTGTGTAAAAATTTCAGCTCTCTATCTCTTACCGTTTGGGCTGCACGTTGATTCTCAGTCAGTCAGTCAGTGAGTCAGTCAGGACAAAGAGTTTTATATATATAGATAAATTTTTTATGACGAATTTTGTATACATACCCCAGGGCATGTTTGTTGCGATAGTCTTTTTTCTGTGTTTTTTGTCACTTTATAAAATAACACAAATATCAGAGTTTTTGAATACCCTAAATATATTTATAAAATGTAAAATGATCAGAAAATTAGTATGTCTATAAAGTTTTTATTAGTAGTAAAGGTAGAAAGGTAAAAATATCATAAAAGTCCCGTAACCGATATTTTTACGAACTATCGCGTTCGTGCCATTCGATGCCCCAAACTGAGCGATAGATGATTCGTTTGCTTATCGCTTTCAGATCTGGGTTGCGCTGTGTATTTTCAATCAGATTTTTAGCAAGTCAGCACATTGAGTTTTATATATATATGCATAGATGATATATTTAAATGTGTATATATATGGAATTTCATTTTTCTGATAACGCGCACTTAAGTATATAAAATACAACCTCATATTATTGAAAAAAGTGGACCAAGCACCTAAGCTGTACGATTTTTAAGCGCAATTGTTAATTTCGAAATTAACTTTCTGCATATTTAGACAATAAAGTATACACTCAGACCAACATTTATTCGTACACCCTTTTTTAACTTTAAAAGCTATGTAAGTAAAGTCCTCACAGTTAAAAAAAATATATTTGGAAAGGTAGTTTAAATTCCGTTTTAATGGTGCAAAAATTTCCTTAACCCAGACACTTTTTGTGTGAAAAGTAGGAAAAATGGGTTAAAATAGTCATTATTCGGCTTTTTAGCAATTTTCAAAAAATTATAAAAAATACTATCAAAAATATTTCTGAAAATTTTTTTTGCAGTTACTCTTAGAATTGTTTGAAGAATTTTTTTGCATCAAAATATTTTTTGTAAAAAATCGAGGAAAAAAGTTGAAAAAGTGGACTTTTTTGAAAATTCGAATTTTTCAATGAGTACTTAATGGGTTAAGGAAATTTTTGCATCATTAAAACGGAATTTAAACGACCTTTCCAAATATATATTTTTTTAACTGTGAAGACTTTACTTACATAGCTGTTAAAGTTAAAAAAAGGGTGTACGAATAAATGTTGGTCTGAGTGTACATAAAATATACAGGCCGGCTTTCAGTTTTTATTTTATAGCAGAAATGCATTTAATCACTGCATTTAGGCTAAGTATTTTAAATTTATCGTTTTTCAGTTTATCGCATCAACTCAAAATGATATCAAGCGTCAGAATTTCACCAATGTGATATTAAGCAGGTTAAAGAAATTCACTTCCGCAAAATTTTACCGAAAGTGAAAACCGGAACAGGCCTGATATACTTTTCTAAAACTTATAAACATAAAAAATGTATTTTTGAGCCCACCCTATTTAGGTTGTTGTTGAATAAATTTAAAAAGATTATTCAGAAAGTAGTTGAGCTTATTCCTTTGCGATGGGATGTATTTCAAGAGCAGTGCTGGTTATAATATTATTTGTTCTGAGGCTATCATCCGCAAAAAATGCAGCGCCCTGTGAAGAAACTGTTCAAAGTAATTCGATTGATTCTGAAAAATCTTACAATGTGTTGATAAAGGCAATCGCAATATTGGGTTCATTTCTTACTGATATGGACAAACCTCACAACAAAGATATTCCAACAAGGGTGCTCAACTTGGTTGATAATCTGATATCTGAAGTATCTCGAATTGACGTATCCAATGTTCTTCATAATTTTCGAGTCTTAGCCTTACGACATGTAATGATCGCAAGAAAAGAAATCCTGGAGATTGCTCAGAGTGCTGACAGTCACGTCAACAAAACAGTAGCGACCAATCAAAGGACAACTATGTTGAAGAAAAACCAACATTTAATTAATCCAGATCGATTTATTAGTATAGTTTGTCATATCATGGATGGCCTGATTAACATGACTGCAATTGAGTTACGTAACTGTTGCAATATCACTATGAAGTCAAATATATCTTTATTTAAAAGTTATCAGTCATTGGTAGTCACTGGCTCTGGTTATATAGATGAAATGGCTCGTCTGCTTGATCAAATAAAATTTTGTTTGGAGAACCCTATTACAAACAAAAAATATAAGACTCGATGTGTTAATTTGGCTTTTAAAGAGGTCACCAACCTTATAGACGGCTTTGATCAATTGATACGAAAATTTAAAAAACTATTGCGCATAAGACTCTTATACTCAAAATGTTGTATTTCATTTGTACTCGTCGACGTTAATGAACAAAATAAAAATGTTATGTAGTTAATTATGCTTGTTGTTTATGTCGTTTACACAAAACTTTTAGGTTTTCTGCCTACTAAAATTATTGACCAGAAAGAAAACAGGACGAAATGTAACCATTTTATATCCTGCTTTTATTGCTTAAGCAGCATAATTATAAATTATGAGTTCTTTATTATTATTGTTAAGCTCAATGCTTAAAAAAAAAAGGAACAAAATAATTTAAAAATTGAGTTTAGATTGAGTTTATTTTGATTTAATAAATGTCTGCAATATTAGCAGATTTAACAAATACTTTGTTACCGTCCAGTAGAGATGGACATGGTCGTTCTTTTTGAGGTCAGGTCTCTAAAATTTTCAAAAGCCCGGCACGAAATCACTATATGCATATAGGTATGATAAATTAAATTTTATCAAGCAAGATTTATTATTTATCTTAAATCTGACAACATAGTCAATGATTTACATATAGTTATGCAGTAAATTTTTTTTATCCAAATTAAAGCTTCTTAGAATATTAGGATTCGTTTCGTTAGTTATCGTGCCTACCGAGCATTCTGGTTTTTTGTTGAGGGTCGATTAAGCTCGGTTGTGCGATATCTGTTGAATTTATTTTTGGCCAATTTTATTTATAATTTAACAAAACTTAAAAAAAATAAAAGAACCATAGAGCTTTAATTTAATATTTTTTAATATTATAAAAACAGAGTTTTAAGCTATTATGCATTTGCCCGAGTGGAAATTCGTTAGGTATACAATCAGTATGAGCTCTTGGCATATTTGAATCTTGTTCAGTATTACTTCGACGTCGTAGTCTAAGAGATGTTACGCGACCATTATTTGTTTTAATATCATAATATATTTCGAGATCTTCGATTTTATTAAATAGAACTTCGAAGTCATGCTCGGCATTTTGAAGAAATTTACATCGTATTTCATAATTTCCGAAATAAAAACAGTTAAATAGTCGCTGAATCCGAAATTCTAGTTGGCGCATTATATATTTGCTAGTAAGTTCAGTCATGGCAAATATGTCAAAAGCGACGTTAAGGTTATGACCAGCAGCGCATTTAAATATTTGAGCTGAATACAGCTGTAAAAATTCCATATATTCTTTGCAGCAGCTCGCGTCGCTTTTAAAATTCCAGGTTTCCAAAACAAATCGCTGAACATCCGCATAGTATGTGAATGTATTTTGAATCGCGAGCAACGTGTTCTGCGTGTATTCCAGCACTTCGTCAATAATTTCGGAAAACATTATATGAAAAAATTCCATTTCCGCAAAATAATTTGTTAATAATAACTTAACCAGTGTTGGTTGCGTCGATGGAATCTGGCGAAGTTGCAGCAAAAGGGTATAGCTTGAGTTTTTTGCAACTTCGTAGTACATTTCCGAATCATGAGAGAAATGTTTAGCCACTTCCGCACTTGTATAAAAGAAATCCCATAATTCTCGTATTTTCATTATTTGATTTTCTGTGTTGTGATGGTTGTCCTCAATTATATTTAGCACATCGGATGTTGTCAGATTTTTTTGAAGATTTTCGAGAAAATTTCTTAATTGATTTTGTAATGATTGCTTGGACAGATAAGCCGATCTCATGGCATTGAAGAACTCCATTGGTATATACTCTCCTCTAATTGAATGTGTCCATCTGTCAAGTCTGGGAGAACGATTGACGACATTTTCATTGCTTTTCAAGGGCTGTATTATTAACACTGTGCACGATAACCATAAAGCCACATTTATCCAGTGTCTGGCCATTTTTTACTAAATATAAGGAGGTATTCTTGTAGTTTTTTCATTAGGTTTTAAATGTTTCTGCTTACACTATTTTTTGTATAATTGCTCACATCGGGTGGTGAAAAGAACAGAACTGATTGAATTAATGGAAAGATCTAAATATAGCTCAAATAAATTCAGTGTGCGCTTGTTTAAATATGTGAAAGTAAAAATAAATATTTACAGTTGTGCTAGCTTGCACAACTTATTATTTATTTTTGCTTTAAGCAAGCGTAGACTATATTTGCAACCATTTTTTTTTTTTTTGGTTTTATCAAACTAAACTATTTAATATTTTTCAATTAATATATAGTGTTTATAGTGCTTAATAATATATTATTTTTAATTCAATATACTATTAGGGTGTTTACTTGACCCTAGCAGCGTTGCAGGTTGAAAACGTTGCAAGCTTTTTGCGAGAACAGCGCTTTACGTGCAACGCGCTGCACATATTCACATTTTTTTGAAAGCTTGCAACGTTTTCAACCTGCAACGCTGCTAGGGTCAAGTGAACACCCTATATATGTAAGTATTCTGTGCGATTATACGTTAATATTTAATTTTACAGCGTTTTTAATTACATCCAATGTATCGCCACAAATAAATACTTTGGTGTTTGAAAATGTCAAAGTTTCAATAGTCATTGTCGCAGTGTACTTCCTTTGAAAGTCGAACTGATACTGACAATATTTTGATATATCGCCTATTCTGAGAGACGATCTCGGGCTGACATCGGCTTGAGTCTGTGTGAAAAGCCGATTAACTTTGGGCTTTCGGTAAATAGGCTGGGCACCGCTGGTCTAAACTTTCTTTCAAACGAATATCTCATTTCGGTTCAAAGTAACAGATTTTTGCCACCTACTTTTTGATGATCCTTACCCTTAGGATTGTTCTACTCATTTCGTCAAATTAAAAAAAAAGATAATTACAAAATAAAACCATTTATAAAATTTGTTTTAAACAGATGGATCAGAATTAAGCCCAACCTTATTGGAAAATATGGTATTTTTTGTATATTTAAATAAACACCTTGTCCACTTCTCAACGGGAGCAAAGATTTTATTTCAGATTTTATTTTGTTGGTACATATATATATTAGAGTGGGTTCATTTTTCCGTTTCGGTTGTCAAAATCTACGGGGCATTCTAAAAAGATTTGTCCAAGAAACCATATAAAGCTCGATTTTGATTTTAGACCAATGGTTTCTTGGTCAAGTCTTCTTAGATTTCGTTGCAGATTTCGATTTTCTCAACCGCTTGGAATCGAAAAAAATGTATTTTTACTCCATAAAAATTGTCCCAATCACTTTTTTGCACAGTGCCGAATGCCAATCTTTTTGTTTTTTAAAATATTTGACCATTTTTTATGTATATGTACTTTTATATATACAAACGTGTGCGAAATAATAAGAACAGCATATGAGACAAACTAATTTGGTAAAAAAAGTGTTAAAAAAGCATAATTATGATAAACCCTTATATTATTTGAAAAGCTCACATTTTAAGCTATGTATATCCTAAAAGAGTTCAAGTCCTGCGATGTCCTTATCTTTTATAATGTCAACTTTGTTGGGTTAAGTCGAAATTCAGGTGTTCAAATTAATAAGAACAATGTGAGAAAATAACGGATTGTCGTTTTCTACATAAGTTTTAACAATTTATAAGTATACACTTAGTTGCCTACATTTAGCATAAGTGGGCTCCACCCCTTTTCCGGATCATTTAGACACATCGGGACTTTATAGAAGCTATGAGAACACGGCATCTGGAGATAGGACTATTCTCCTAAGCATTTTCTTCTTCTTGTCACAACTGTCCAAAATTTTTTATCCATAACATCTCTCATTTCTATAGCTATAATATTCATTGATGATCCCCTAGATTATTGCTTGGCGAAAGAGTCAATCCCTCCTTAACATCATATGCTGTTCTTTTTATTTCGCACACGTCTGTATATTAGAGGGGGCTCTGCCCCCTGCTTGCTTCGCTCGCCAACCCCCTGGCTCGCTTCGCTCGCTATGTTGTTAGTTTTCCGATCTATCAAGATTGTACTGATTAACAAATTTAAATACGCTGACGGCTGTTTTAATTATTTTTTCCCTGCAATTGGACTTTGCCTAAAAGTCAGATTTTGTGAATTGGCTGGAAATAAAGTCAGATTTGGCGGGAAAATCCCGATTTGACGGAAAAAAGCTAAATTTAGCGAAATAGTCGAGATTTGGCAAGAGCTAAAGTGAGTTTCATACAAAAGGTTATTTTACATCCGATTGTTCCTATGTCAGCTATATCATATAGTAATCCGACCAACAGTCCAAGAGACCAAGAGACTGTCCCAAACATACAATCCGTGAGTTTGGTTGAGATAAGCAATTTCCTGAACTTTGATCCCGACTTTGCACAATAAAATTATCTCAGTTATGTTGTGTGAAAATTTCAGCTTTCTACCTTTAACCGTTTGATTCTCATTCAGTCAGTGAAGCAGGACAAAGTTTTATATATATAGATATATATTTGAACATATTTATTTATTAATTAGCTCAATTAATTTAGTAGACTGTGAGAAAACTTCTGAGGATTTTTATGTTGGATACAATCATAAATTTAACCGAACCACAGTATAAAAGTTACGAATATACAAGTGTGTAGCCAAATTATTATGTAAAGGTATATTGTATATTGTATATCTATTTGACGTGTCGTAGATTAAATATCCTTGAAGACTATTTCTGTATCAATACTGAGCCATAAACAAAACCATAAAATATGCTTGTTTTCAATTTTGCTGTTACCTAGTGTAATGCGATAATCAGTGACTAATTTGTATTTATTCCACTTTTAAAAATAGCATGCTGGTCTTTGCGTCAGATATTTAAACTCCTCATACAATATTGATTATTCATCCCCACACTCTTTTCGCTTACACACCCATTGGACTGTGTGATTTAATTAAGTTTTCATTTTGACCTTACTGTTGGTAACCTGGTATATTTTATTCGAGTATTTTTTTATTTGTATTTATATTTTCTGCAAAATTCATATAAAATATTTTCTAACTCGCATTAAATTTATTAAATTTCTAGAAATGAATCTTTAATGTGACTATGAGGATATATGAAAAGCCATATAATGTCGGATTTGAATATAGCATCAATAGCCACTACCAGCACAAGGAAGGTGATGGAAACAGATGACAACAAAATAATAAAAGCAAAGAAACTTCCATCTGATGCACAAAATGCAACTTTTCAAACCTGTGATGATGATGACAATGATGTTATCGTTGCTAAAATAGAGGAAGGGTCAAGTTTGATATTGGATAAACAGTTGGAAAAGCTGCACATTGATTCAAATGATTTAATTTTAAATGAAACAAAGATAACTGATAAATGCGACTGTATGTGTATAGGCTCTGCCGGTGCGAAGCCAAAAAACACAAATAAAAGAGACCAGACGAATCAAAACATAATATCTAATGTGGATACAAAAGCTGCAAAACCTCATTGTGATTGTGAAAGCCTTAGAAAACTTAATTGTGCGAAAGGAAATGGAGTTATGCCAGACGGTAATCCCTTACTTCCTCCAAATAACATTAGTTCGTCTTTAGCAAATAAGACACCTTCAGTACTTCGTAATGGCGCACAACGGAATACAGATGGTCAACCTACTCAAATGAATTCCTTATTTTCAAAACAGCATCTCCCAACACTCTTAAAATCACAGTCGCTAGATTTATACAATGATGATTGTGCATTTTTAAATATTGATCAGAAGCTGCATAACCGTCTTCTTCCCAACATAAATGAGTATCGATCAACTGATAGCGAAATTCAATCCCCAACTAATGAAGCAATACCGATTTCTGAAGAAATGCCTCAGATATCTACTTCAGAGGCAAGCCAGCATCTAATTCAGCGGCCAAATGCTGCAGCAACAAACCTCCCGTGCGCTGAATCTCGTCCAATTTATCCGAACGTTCCATACAGTCCATACGGTAGTCCGTTCGGTAGTCCACGTTCAGTTCGACGTCGGCCTCCTTTGCGTGAGTCACGTAGAATATCTATTGAAAAATCTGGAAGCTTTCTGCAGCTTAATCAGTATAAGCTAATGGATCAAATTGGACAGGTAATATATAAATACTTAATTATACAGCACAATAGATTTACTGAATCGTTCTCATTACAGGGCTCATACGGTCTTGTAAAGCTAGCTTATTCTGAAGAAGACTCGACACATTATGCAATGAAGATTCTCTCCAAAAAACGCCTACTACGGCAAGCTGCTCTCATGCGACGCAGTCCAAAACAAGCAACATCTCCACTGGATCGTGTTTATAGAGAAATCGCCGTTTTAAAAAAACTAGACCATCCCAACATTGTGAAACTTGTAGAAGTTTTAGATGATCCAATGGAAGATTCACTCTATATGGTTTTTGAGTTGGTCAAAAAAGGAGAAGTGCTATGTATTCCAACCGATAAGCCGTTACCGGAAGAGCGTGCCTGGAGTGTGTTTCGAGACTCATTACTTGGTCTAGAGTATTGTAAGTATATTCTATCTAATTATTATAAATTATTCTATAGCTTCTGACGTCTAAACAATAATTGCTATTTCTTCTGTAAAAGTGCATTATCAAAAGATTATTCACGCTGATCTGAAACCAGGAAACTTGCTACTGACACAATGTGGACATGTTAAAATCGCAGATTTAGGAGTATGCAATGAATTTCTTGGTGAGGATGCTATCATGAGTAATGGATCTACAGCTGGTACACCTGCTTTTCGGGCACCCGAAACCCTGGTTTTAGGCAAGGTATGTATGTTATAACGCCAGCAAACATAAAAGTGTTAACCAATTTGTTTTTGCTCAGAACGTATATTGCGGTCGTGCGGCGGATATCTGGGCGTTGGGTGCTACTCTGTTCTCTTTGGTTTATGGCAATGTGCCCTTCGTAGCAAACTCAATACCTATACTGTATGAGAAAATTAAAATTGAGGAAGTGGTTTTTCCAGAGACACCAAAAATTAGTGGTGATATGCGTCACTGCATTGTTCGAATGCTTGAAAAAGATGCTGCACACAGAATAACTTTGCCGCAATTAAAGGTACTTACACAATTTTTAATAAACAAAAAATATTGTTCTCATTGATTACATGTAACTCATCTTAGATAAATCCATGGGTCACCAGTAATGGAATGTATCCCTTACCTACGGAAGATGAGAACTGTTGTCTGGTACAAGTAGACGAAGAAGATATAAACTCGGTTGTCCGCAGCATTCCCAAGCTTGATACCCTCATCTTAATCAAAACAATGCTCAAGAATCATTCCTTTGGCAATCCTTTTATTAAAGGTATTTCCGGAAGGGCGCCCCAACCTGGTGGTTCGAGGTTACAAAAATTTATTCAAGCTGGTAGATCAAACTCAGCACCTGGCTCTTATCACATGGCTTTAGACAGGTATGCAAGTTCTTGCATATTTTTTTTTATAGTAATAAAAATGTATTTGATTTTCAGACAACCATCCGCGGATAATGTACTTCCATCTTTGACTGAACATTGTCCCAATCAAAAAAATGATGATTCTTAAATAACTACTCAAATATAAAACATAGAAATTCGAATATGAACATAAATAATAACACCATTGATTTATAGGTTCTTGTATTAGTACATTTAAAGGATTACCGGCAAAGCCGTCCAATCCTAGTGATAGTTACTCACTAGTGCTTTACATATACTTACGTATATTCCAAGGTTTAAATTATGGCCTTTAAAGTTAATTTTACTAATTTTTTTTAATTGGTACATTTCCAAAACTTTATTAAAAAAATTTTTACCAACACTTTCCATGCTTAAAATATGTTGTTACGTTTCTATATACATATACTTGTAGTACTGGGATACTCAATAAAAAAATAATATTAATATAATAACAATATAAATATATATATTATTTAAATCCAAATTGTGCCGAATGTATAAATAATTTCTTGAATTTGTATACTAAAATCTCCGGTCTTATATATTATTCACTGATTCATACTTAAGCTTCTGATCACGAAAAGAAAGCACGAATTTGTTTACCTTAATTTGGACAAATATTGGCGTTGTTAACATATTGTTAGTTAAGTTTTTCATACTGCTGAATATTTTTTCTTAATCGAGTAAGTTTGTTATGTTTGTAATTTTGTTTTTATTATTATTCTTTATGATATTCGTTATATTTATAAAAACAAAAACTGAATGGTTGTCAGAGCACTGCGTTGCTTGTTAATTGTTTGCACAAGACTTAAAGGCAATAACTACTATTTTGGTTAGTTACTTGCAATTAAATTATATTTACTTACATCAAAACGATAAAAAGATAACATAACTTTAACATCCTTACTAGATTATGCAGTGCTTGTAAAACTTTTACATTTACTAAACATTTCGTACGATTTATAATAAACAATGATATATAAAAAAAAATATATATTATACATTTATGTACAAATATTATAAACAAGCATTAGTAGCTAAGTCAGAAATTGTATGAAAAACATTGGTATACTTAAGACTAAAATATGTTTGAATATATAAATATTGGGCACACTCCATACATATGTACGCCTTACCTACATTTGTTCATAAAAAATCGAGCAAATCTCTAGCAGCTGAAAGATTTGGTGAACAATTTCTTTAACAACAACTGCATATCTTAATACAAATATACCCGCAATAATTGAAATATATTCCATCATTATAACTATTTAACGAACATGAAAAAAATACCTAACTACTGTTGCGATCTACACAAACCACAAAAATGAATGAAATGAGACCAAACACTTAAAATTTATTATAAAAATCTGTCTTCTTTGTGAAATTATCTTTCAGAATCATATTGATTTTTCATATTGTGCGTTCTAAAATATTCCTTTTTAAGCGGCGATGAATTATAAAAATAATTCCGCAAGTCTCTCTTGCAGCAGCAATTAACTAAAGAAAACGCTATAATCTTGATCATTTTGTTTGCTGTTTTCGTAAATAATTTAGATCATTACCGACCTAATCATGCTAGAAAATATGTCGCGTGCTAAACTATTCTTAAGCTTTAAAAAAGAACCCAAGTAGATATAAGAATTTTAATAGAAGAATAATATGAAGCTATCATATTACATATTGTTATACACACAGTTCGCAGAGCCTAGCACTCAAATTAATGTTAGCCTATTGTTAATGATATTTAAAAATAGTAACAAGACCATTTTTTTATTGTCATTTACTTTTTTTCCTTAGTGCCGCAATTGCTTTAACTCTGATCTGCACATGCAGATTGTTGCGTATATGCATTTATGCGCTTTCATGTAGAATATTTTATGCGAGATAGCTTTATTATAGCTATTTTACAAAGCAAACAAATAAATACATATATTTACCAGTTTCTACCTTAATAAGAAGAACAATTTAAAAGGTTTTAAAAACATAACAAAATATTATCTACATTCTTAACTGTTTGATGAATATTTATCTAAAATGACGTGAGCTGTCCTAAAACACAAAACCATTCAAAATCTTTTAGAATATTTTGCCATTCATATCATGTTTCAGAGATGCAAGGTGCAATATAGTAGAAATCTGTTTTTATTAAGATATGTAAAATACCTCATTTCTATACATGGGTGATATTATTCAAAATATAGTTGTAAATATTGAGAGAACATACCCTTCCTAGTATAGTAGTTTAAGTGAAATTGCAGTCTCGGTTAGCAACAACCAGTTTCCACGATCAAAACCCAGGTAATGGGTATTAATGCTCTGAACAATTAGCAATATATTTTATAAACAACCCACTAATATAGAATTACTAGTTATTATAAATTAAATATACATATATATTGTTTCTTTTGAATATTGTCCTAAAATGTTTATGAACTTAAAATTACATTTAAATAGTGTTACTTAGTTGGCTTTAGGTCCAAGTATGAATGTGTGAAAAGAAGACAACAATTCATATTATAGTAAAATTATAAATATGTAGGTTGTTGGTAAATAAATGTTGGGACCATTATTAATTTAATTAATGCGCAGAGTGGCACAATCAAACAACGAAATCCTTAATTTAAAATGTTGATAACGTCAAAATCTAATTTTATATAAAATTAAGTGTTTAATTATATAAATTTTGTGTACAATCATGTACTGACTATAAGACCAGATATATTATATTAATTATATATTTCAAAACAAACAATCTTCAAAGCCAATTTATAAACATATTGGTGGAAACATATAGAAACATAAATATAGTAATACATTTTAAATTATGGCACGTATTTTACTTATTATGCCTGAATGGACAACTGAGCTGTTTGAGTACAAATTACGAACTGAATTTATTTCTTAAAATCTTAGCCTTAGGTAACTAACATGAAAATCTTAATGTCTAACTCCTTCCAGTCATTGGAAGGACCCCCAGATAGCTGGGTTCGCGTGTGGTGTACACACATGCCTATCTTTCCTTTCCAGCCGTTCTCATGCGTCTAAATATAGTTTTATGATAATGCACTACAAGTGCATTTTGTGTTATATTTCGTGTGTGGTTTTTTTACATTTCTTTGCTTAGATCAACTATCAGTGTCCCGTCTCTCGATCGGTGTTTTCGGGACACATTGTTTTTAAATGCCTTCGTGTTCATGCTTGAACATTCTGCCGGGGGGCAATGAAGGTTGTGGTAGCTGATAGTTTTTTTTTTAATTTAATATACAATAACATTTTTTTTTTTTACAGTTTACACAGGGCTTGGAAAGGCGATAGCTTGTAATTTTCTTCTTGCGTTTACTTAATGTATATACAATTGATATTAATATTATACCATGCCAACGATTAGGGACATATGCCCAGACATGTGATGGAACTTAATTTCCTTTAACTCAAAGTGATAATCATTTATTTAATTTAACTTAATTTTTAATTGATTTCTTCCGATGATTAATTGTAGGAGAGTTTAAAGGGTCCCATATTATTTTCGGTTTCATAGATTTCAGAGTGAATATTATGGTTTGCTATTAATATTTCATTTAATATTCTTACAGTACAATCTGAATAAATAGTCAATATGCCTGTTCAATCTAAATCGTTTAAATTATGCTGATTATCTAAAAGACTGATAATATTATCTTCATTTGTTTTCTATCGTCTGCATCTATTATACCAAACAATATCTGGTAAAATGAGCATATAAATTCAAAACGTGCACGTTTCATTCTTGGGGTTGTGTGCCATAAATAACTTGTTATTTTCTTCCAAGTCATATATTTGTCGTTATATGTTATTAAGAACTAAATTACAGTGATCTTCAAAATCATGCAATTTGTAACATACACTTCTCATTTTTTGTATTAAATTTGTACCCTTTTCTAGCATTGCAAAATATGTGTCCATGTCATAAAGCACAACAAAATCCCAAGAAGACGTTATAACTTCGATTTCACTCATCAGATCTAAATATATCGAAGCTGTACTATTGATGTTTCGATTACCCAATTGTTCTTTACGTTGCCTAATGAAGTTGCATTCGAAAGTTGACAAAATAGCATCAGCATTAGCATGACTCCTATATTCGGTACATTAGGCCTATTACGCGTGACTTTTTCTTTTTCTGCGTTATTTTCGGATTCTCTTTTCCATTTATTTCTTTGCTGTAGAGTGTGCAGATAATCTTCTTTAAATTTAACCCAAAATTCTCTTTTTAGTTTTTGAATTAATTTCCACCTGTCCAAAATACCGATTTTTTTCATCGGCTTTGGATACAATAACTTTAAGTTTTGGTCTACCAATTAAAAGGTGACCAGTTGTACACAGAGGTCGTGAACTTAATACTGCCTCATTCTCATGTGTTAAACTTTTAAAATTATTGTGCATTGATTCTACCCCAGCTTGACAAATACCTCCGAAGTGAGGTCCTGCCGGGGGAATAAAACGCCACTCAGTCCCATCTTTTTTTAAAGCGTTGGCGTTACTACTGAGGGCCTTATGATAATTTTCAACTGATACGTTGCTGATATCAAGTTCTTCCAATTTGCTATCTCGTTGCTTAGGTAGCTCATTTTTGCGCTCCTCAGTCAACATCCACATGGAACTGCTCAACAGATAATCAGATTTCTTAACATCTGTGAGCTTTTGAAGAGCTTCTTTAGGACTCACCTCTTCTTTGGCCTTAGCACTTGTATTTGAGGCTACCTGTTGCTCCCCTTCCTGTTGCTTTTTCGCTGGCGAGAAGTTGTTATTATCTCCAACTATTTTCTTCTCCAGCTTTTGCTGCTTCTTCTGCTCCTGCTGCAATCTTTTTAGATTGTAAAAACGCTCTAGTGCTTGCGCCTTAGAATTTTCAAGTTTTGTTTCTTTTTTAAACGAAATCTTTACCATAGACCTACCACTTTTATCTTTTCGCGTGGTGTCTCTTAAATGTTTTTTGCAAATCTCTGCTTCTTTGTCTTCTCTTTTCGAAAATCGCTCTAAATCGTTTATTTTTATAATCGTCGCAGCTATAACTGCATTTCCCTTAGATTTTGTATTTCCGGATACAACCCATCCAAATTCTGTGTTTTGTCCCAACAATCCATCAATCTTAACAACCCCATTTTTCATAATTTGAGCATATAAATCCGCTCCAATAATTATGTCAATCCTATTGGGTCTATCAAACTTTGGGTCAGCTAGTATGTAGCTTCGCCACTTTGATTTTTTAACCTGAACTGCTTTGATTGGTAGAGCTCTCATTAGTTTTGGCAATACAATTGCATCTATGTTGAATGGCTCTTTTTTATTGTTTAGGGGCTTTATGCACAATCCTACTTTGTACTTTGATGTACTTGCCTTTTGTGCTGAAACTCCGCTTATTTTAGTAATTGCTTTTATTCTAGTTAAATTTAGAATCTGAGCTGATTCTTCTGAAATAATTGTGCATTGTGATCCATTATCAATCAATGCTCTTAGTGTTTTATAATCCCCACACTTTGACTTGACCTTTACTATTGCTGTAGCTAACAGAGCTTGATCATTTGTCACACAAGTGTAAACATTTTCCCGGTTTTCATTTGGAAAATGAAGCATTGTATTATGTGGCTTCTTGCAGATCGTACATAAGTAATCGCAAGAGCATCTTTTAAAATCTGTGTATTTTAAACACTTTGTGCATAATTGTGCTTTTTTAGCTGCTTCGCTTCTCTCAATGGGGCTCATAGCTTTAAATTTATGGCATTGTACCGCCTTGTGCCCTGGTACTTTGCAAATAGGACAATTCTCTTTATCACTTGAAAAATTTTTTGATAATTTTTTGTCCTCGCTTTTAAATGAGCTTACGGAACTTAACCGCTGCTCTAAAAACTCTAATACATCAGCCAGTAACTGAATCTCTTTTGTCTTCTTGACATGAGATTCGTACAGCTGCAATGTATCCTTATTAAATTTCCTCAAAATAATATGAGCGAATATTATATCCACTTCATTCGTTAAGTGCGATTTAAGTTTAATTATATGGATAGCCTCATTAATGCTATCAATAAAATTCTTTATATATTTCCCTGAGTCAATGTTCAGGGTTGGCAAATCAATTAAACGATTCAGTTGTTCAGAAAAAATTTTCCGTTTATTTTCATACCGTTTGGCTAAGAGTTCCCAAACGGTATGATAATTATCAACAGAGCCAATGAGCAAGTGCGATACCATGCTTCTGGCTTCACCCCCTAATGCCGATTTTAAATAATTAAATTTGGCGGACATACTGAGGTCTTCTCTGTTATGAATTATTTCCATGAATAACTCATAGAACATGTCCCATTCATTGGGTTTACCAACAAAGGTGGGCACCTTAATTTTTGGCAGCTTTGGAAGATCCTCTGTTTTTTCCATTACGACTACCTTTCTTTCATTTTTTTCAATTTTGTCGTCTAGTCTTTTTACAAAACTACAGACGTCAAACTCCAAATCGGCGACGTCATCGTTGCATGAAAAGCCTTTACTGGCTAACTTCTGCACTCTACTATCTATCTTATTCCAAAGATATTCAATTTTATCTCTTTTGAGTATGCACTCATCATTGCCAGCATCTGCTAACCTCATTATTGTTTCGTCAAGGAACTTTTTTAGTTGTTCAATATCTTTGTCGATTTCATCCGCAAGTTTGCGATCGTCGTCATATTTGTGAAGGGTTTGAGTTCCAGGATCTAATATTTTCTTGGAAAACGAAGGTTTGTGATCGTCGTCATATTTATGAATTGTTTGAGTTCCAGGATCTAATGTCTGCTTGGAACACGAAACTTCTTCTATTAACTTTTGAATTCTACTTAGTGTGTATTCGTATAGCCGTTTATTGAAATAGTCATGATCAACTATTCCAATTTTCAGCAGCACACTATGGTTATCACAAAACTCTTTCTTTATATTTTCTAATATCGGGATCGAGTCCCTGGAAAGAATTTCCTCTTCTAATTTAGCTACCTTTTCGACTAACGACGCTTGAAACGTCAAAAATTTAATGGTCTTCTCTGTCAGCATATTGACTATTTATTCAACTCTTTTTTTTTTATATATGGAAACCCTTTAGATTAGTTGCATATGATTGGCTTACAATCTTTGCCAATCATATGTTTTTAGTAACAGCCTAACCGAGTTTAGTAGTTTTCAAGCTGCGCTTTCGCGCATCAGCTTGAGTTTAGAAACACTAAAATTAGGGGCAAGCGAGGCCTGCATAAATGCGGCTTCTTTTGCGTTACTTCGCTCGAGTGCGAAGTTGTTTGTTAATTTCAGTTAGACGCTCTTTGTAGCGTTGTCGGTCCTGTTTAGCCGCCTCTATTGTTGCTGCGCTGCCGTCGTTGCTGCGCTGCCGTCGTTGCTGCGCTGCCGTCGTTGCTGCTGCTGCTTCTGCCGCTACAGTTGTTGTTGCTGCTGCTTCTGTAGTTGCTGCTGCTGCTGTAGCTGCTGGTACTGCTTCTCTTTTTTTTTTATATTATATATAATGTATGCTACATTATACATAAAAACTCACTTTCTGATGTAAAGCCTCAGAAACGCTATAATAATTTTCCGATGTCTGCCTCGGAAACGCAACTTTAACTATAACTTAGTATTATTAAAGATTTTTTTTTGTTTATACCTTGTCTCTTACCACTGATGGGGGAGAACAAAGGTTTTTATTTTTGTGATCCGGCTTCTTCCTCGGATACACAATTTTATAACTCTGTGTTCATTTATTGAACACAACAGAGATTATACAAATTTTTCAGCAACCTTTAGCTACACAAGACTATAAGGCGCTGGTTTTTATTTCTGTGTTTCTTACCACTGGTGGGGGAAAACAACAGAATGCTCGAAGGACCAAAATGAATGGACAACTGAGCTGTTTGAGTACAAATTACGAACTGAATTTATTTCTTAAAATCTTAGCCTTAGGTAACTAACATGAAAATCTTAATGTCTAACTCCTTCCAGTCATTGGAAGGACCCCCAGATAGCTGGGTTCGCGTGTGGTGTACACACATGCCTATCTTTCCTTTCCAGCCGTTCTCATGCGTCTAAATATAGTTTTATGATAATGCACTACAAGTGCATTTTGTGTTATATTTCGTGTGTGGTTTTTTTTACATTTCTTTGCTTAGATCAACTATCAGTGTCCCGTCTCTCGATCGGTGTTTTCGGGACACATTGTTTTTAAATGCCTTCGTGTTCATGCTTGAACAATGCCTAAGTAAATAAACGCACATTTATATGTATGAAATCGTGTTTAAAATTGTTTTGTTGATTCTAACGCGTCTTTGCAAAAGACATTGTCCCTGCGGTCGGTAGACCGCGCTAGTGACGAAAGCAGCACGAAGGGTGCAAAAGGCGACTAGTATAAACAGGTGTGAATGAGAGTGGTAAAATTTAAACGATTGGAGCAAATAGGGCCGTGGAGCCTTTTGGTAAAATTTTTTAATTTCTTACTATAGTCTTAAAAAATACTCGTCAAATGACACCTCGATCAGTGGTTCAAAAGATAATTCATCTTGAAATTTTTAGTGGCCTTCCGAAAATGAGATGAAAAGTCAGTCTGTTCGTTTGCTTATATCAAAGCGTTAAAATAGGGTAAATGAGGATCTATTCCCTATCAAATAACTAGAAACGTGTGTTCTTCGACTTTTCAAAAAATCGCTAGTTTAGCGGAAAATCGCTAGAACCCGCTAAAATTGAAACGCCCACAGAATCCAAACGATACAACCTACGGATATGTCCTATATGTCGTTGGAAAGGTATTTTGAAGGGATCTTAGGCATACCTTTACATACTAGATTACATAGGAAAAAAATTACATGTGAAACAAATTTTCTATGGCGATTTAAGAAAAATCTACACATCAAATCATTTTAAAATATGTTATATGTTATGGGTAATTTTATTCCGCCTTTTTTTGACATATTGACACATGTCATGAAAATTTGTTTGGGCAAGATATTACCTGTTAACTAAATATACCTTTTACCTTTACACTACTGCATGTACACTGCTTGCAGTGTCATGCGGGAATATACTGCTTGCAAGTGGTGAATTCGTTTTGCGGCAGATATGTATAACATTTTATATTTGCGATAACAGCAAGATCGATATATTACATATATATTTTAGATTACTTTTAAAGAGTAGTACGCTCTAGCTGAAAAAATTTTGGGAGCTCGAAATGTTTTGATGTCCGGCATTACACACTTCAGTGTGACAATGTTATAACAAAAATCACTAAGAAGTTGAGAGATTGTTGGTCTTATGCTGCTGTGGTCACACTGTTGCGTCAGCTGTGCCCAACAAACAAATTAATGACATTGAGAACAACAAAAAGAGAAAATGGACCAAATGAACAGGATAAGAGGAGTAGCAGCGACTAATACCCTAATTTTTAAATTAAAAATTATTAAATATAAAAATCCCAATAAAATGTTTTTTGTCGGTCAAATTCCACAATATTGGCTCCTGTTGCACCTCTTCAATCAGTCTAATTCGCTCTTTGTGTTCAAAGAGCTCAATTCGGCTTTTATTTTGCTGATTGTTGGCCGCCATTTCTGTTCAAAAATATTTAGACTAGTCAACACATCAATCGATGTTATGAAAGGTAAAAAAAAGCTGACATCTGTTTACCAAACAGTGTTGTAAAACGCCAGAATATATTTTGAGCTGCCCATATTTAGGTACAGCGGACATAGGTTTAGCAGTGGCCTTACAAAATAATTTCGAGCATGTTTGCAACCCTTTTTTTTGTATGGAGTTTTGGCCTTGCAGACATATTTTCGGCTAGAGCGTACTATGCTAAACAATAAACACCTTTGACAAAGTTTTCTGAGATCTTATTTTAAAATTACTGATATCTTATAAAAAAAAACCTCTTTACGAGGTAAAAGTCTAATGACGAAAACATTTTCATGCCCCAAAAATTTCTGATATCCAATTTTGTGCCGAAACCCTTGTATCCAGTACCTAAAGCATAGTACGCTCTATCAACTCCATATAAAAAAAGGGGTTGCAAACTGGCCCGAAATTATTTTGTAAGGCTATTTCTAAACCCATGTACGCAGTACATGGGCAGCTCAGAAAATTTTCGGGAGTTTTGCAACACTGTTTGGGAAACAGCTGGCAAAAGCTGAACGCTCTTTTCAATAAAACCCCAGAGCGGCGCCCACAAGCAACGACGAAAACGATGAGCATGGTCTGTGCCGCTCCCTCGCTCATCATCGTTTCTTTGTATGAACATGCGCACGCTTCTTAGTGTTGGAACATACCCTGTTTTAATTACAAACATTTTTTTTCTCATTTTCTTTGCCTATTTTATTGTTCAATAATTTTATGCCACAAACATATGGTTGTTTATTATAAATACTAAAAATAATAATGATTAAGCAATAAAAAGCAAAGAGAATGAAAAAAGGGTTTGTATTTAAAACATAATAGGACAAAAAATCTGGACAAACAATGTTTTCTTATTAATACATATAATAATAATAAATATAATAACATCATAGCTTTAAACATTGACTAGTAAAATATTTTCCACAGGAAATGAATGAAATTTTTTTTAAATTTCAAAGTTATTCGGCTATCCAAAAATGAATATATTCGATGACACATAGTTGTATTTAATTACACTAGCACTAGCTTACAAAATCATGCTTTTCGTGTCTCAGTGGACTTTTCTTATGGATCTTGGTCCACTTAACACAAAAATCGCACTTAAAATTTTTTTCTTGTAAGCCTTTTCGAAATATTCATTTTTTTTTAATTTTCGAAGTTGGGCCGACATTTTTGAGTATACCACGAAATGTAATTAACCGATGTGCTTAAAGAAGCACTCAAATTAAAGGTAAGTAATCCCTCTACAACTTTCTTTCATTTAGTTTCAAGATCAGCTTAGTAGTGCGACTGTGGCGACTTTAATAACTTCCAAAATGCGTTTTTTTGTGATTTTTTTGGCTCGATAGCTCAAAAATCGCCCCAGAAAAAATAAATATCGAAAAGGTAAAATTTATTTTAAGTGTGAAGCGTTAAGGTGATACTTTTAGGAAAAAAATAAGCCATTTTTTATGAGAATCCATGGATAAATGGCGGAATAATTCGCTTTTCAGTGAAAGAATATAAATCATCTTTCGTAGTTTGGTTTGTATGACAGCTATATAAAATAGTGGTCCGATTTTAAACAAACTTTGTAAGGATCTATAGGACCATAACGGATGCTGATTGTGTCAGATTTCTTAAGATATCTCAACTAAAAAGTTTTTCGCAAAAAACTGCTTCCAGTGGATCTATTGATCGAAAATAAAGATTTAGAATAAAAATTTTTGTTGTTTTTGGAGATATCTCAACCAAACTCAGCATCTGAGATGGTCCTTTACATCATCACCAAATTTGGTTTAAATCGGACCATTGAATCATATAGCTGCTATAGGAACGATCAGTCGAAAACCAAGTCTTAGTATGAAAAACTTTTTGGTTGTTTGAGATATCTTAACAAATCTGACACAATAAGCATCTCTCTGTGAGCTCTAGAGCCAAAAAAAATCGCAAAAACAACGGATTTTGGAACTTATTAAAGTCGCTAGCTTCTGAACTACTAAACTGATCTAAAAACTATATGAAAGAAAGTTGTAGAGGTATTAGTTACCTTTAAATTAAGTGCAAGTCGGTTAACTTCGAAAATTCGAACAAAGTGAATGTTTCGAAAACGCTTCCATGAAAAAAAATTTTAAGTGCGATTTTCGTGTTAAGTGGACCAAGATCCATAAGAAAAGTCCACTGAGACATAAGAATCGAAATGGCTGTAAACTAGTGTTATATGAGCAACTTAGAACAATAAAAAAAGGATGAAAAAAGGATAAAGTAAAATAAATTAAAAAATCCATTTTTTCAAAACGAACAAATCTTCCGCAAAAAGGAAAAATTGGCAACATTGGTGTGCCCAGCTCTGGGTGCGCTCTCTCAGCAACGCTATGCCGCTCTGGGGTTTTACTGAAAAGAGCGCCAGGAAACCCTAACCGAAACATAACCTCTAACCGGTAAAAACCGATTGACATGATTGAAACCCTAACTGAAACCGTAACCGATATAAAATATTTTTCATTTGACCGAAACTCTGTAAACCGAAATAACCGTTTAGTAACCGATTCGTTTATAAAGCATAGTACGCTCTAGCCGAAAATATGTTTGCAAGGTCAAAACATATAAAGGTCAAAACATATAAAAAAAGGTTTGCAAACATGCTCGAAATTATTTTGTGACGTCATTTCTAAACCTATGTACTCTCTACCTAAACCTTAGTACTCGAGCTAGATAAATTTTACACTGCGTAAGGTGCTCAATATTTAGCTGTCGACCCAGTGCTGTCAATGCAACACGGAAAAATAACAAAAAGTTGAGTGGTAACTCTATGCGTTAACAGCGGTTTAGTTTAAATATGAACATGCAAAACTAATTTGGATAAAAAGAGAGAATAGGCAATGAAAATGTAAATTAAAGTTAATAGAGGAGAAATATGAGATGGCACACAAGCACAGCGAGTATTGGGTGCACCCATCGCTTTTGAACTTCTTACGTGGTTTCTCCCTCTTTATTAATGAAAAAATACAAAATTATCTAATTTATGTCTATAAAAACAATTTTAGCTTTCGTTCTTTCTTATAATCTACCAATATTGTCGTCGTTATTGAATAAATTTAAATACTCTTCATTGTTTTCACTTGTGTACCAGACATTTATCTCCTATACACCCAGCGAAATTTTAAACAGTTCGATGTTCCGCTAAGCCAGCAAACAGTGCTGCCCAGCCCCGTTCCTTATCAGGCAACTCCTTTTTTTTCTTGAGTCTTCACATTACGCCTGGGCTTAAGCCAGCCAGGCTGCGTACTATGCTTAAATTTGGGCAGCTCAGAATATTTTCAGGAGTTTTACAGCACTGTTTGGTAAACAGACGGCAACTTTTTGTTTACCTTTCAAAACATCGATTGAATCAGTGTTTTGACTAGTCGAAATCTTTCTGAACAGAAAAAAAGCAAAATAAAAGCCGAATTCAGCTTTTTGAACACAAAGAGCGAATTAGACTGATTGAAGAGGTGCAAAACATTTTTATGCAATTTTTGTAATTAATAATTTTTAATTTAGTCATTAGGGTATTAGTCGCTGCTACTTTTTTTATCCAGTCCATTAAGTAAATTTTCTCTATTTTGTTGTGCTCAATGTTATTTATAATTACTTGTTGTGCACAGCTGACGCAACAGTGCGACAACAGCAGCATAACACCTACAATCACTCAACTTTTTAGTCATTTTTTGTATTATGCTGTCACACTGAAGTTTGTAAGGCCGGACTTTAAAATATCGAACATTTCGAGCGCCCAACATGTTTTCAGCTAGAGCGCACTACGCTTTAGGGTTAATTTCGGTTTTACGTAAATACATACAAAAAACAAGTGGGAAAGGCTATAGTCGAGCTCCCGACTGTAGGATACCTGTTGCATACTCTTAGGCACTTACATTTCTTAAAAGCTTTAATCAGCCATTACCACCTCTCTATTTATCCGATCTTGTTTCGATTTAGTAGGATGATAGGTAATAACAGTAGCCAACGGTAATTAGTAAAAAAAAATCCTAATATATTGAAAACTGAGCGTGTGGTAGATTTTCGCGATTTACGGAGTCGGACTTTTAAAATTAATAATTTTGAAGTTAATCATTAGGGTATTAGTCGCTGCTACTCCTCTCATCCTGTCTATTTTCTCTTTTTTGTTGTTCTAAATGTAAACTGAAGTTTGTAAGGCCGGACTTCAAAACATCGAACATTTCGAGGAAAAAAATTATTTAGGGTGTTCACTTGACCCTAGCAGCGTTGCAGGTTGAAAACGTTGCAAGCTTGCTGCGAGAACAGCGCTTTACGTGCAACGCACTGCACATATTCACAGTAGGCTGTTTTTTGGTAACATTTTTTCTTACTTGTGTGACGCACATTTCTCTGCTATACACCTAAACTAGCGAAACTCGCAGCGAAATTACGTTTGGATGCAGCATAAGGTGAACCTTCTCCTTAGAATTGGTCGATTCACGATACGAACTGCTGCCCTATTTACCTTCTTTTTGTTCCCGATCTTGAAAAAGTCACTCGGTGGGAAGAAATCTGAGTTGAATGAGGAGATTATCACCGACAGGAGGTTTGATAGACCTCCAGAAAACGATTTTTTTGAGGGGTTTGAGCGTCGTTGGGTTAAGTGTATCGAATTAAAAGAAGACTTTTTAGAAAAATAAACCGTCACTTCTTCAAAACTTGCCTTTTTTCTTGTGTAGGCTAAGTACTTATCTAAACGCCTTCGTAATCTACCTATATTGTAGTCGTTGTTAACTAAATTCAAATACTCTTCATCGTTCTTTCGCGTGCGAAACTCTAAACTCGATGTTCTTCGAGGCCTCTCAGTTGTTTACAAACAGTGCTGAACAACGCTAAGGAACGGGCGTGCTTGTTGCTGGCAACCAAGATGAATTTATATATGGTGATGTATTCGCTCTCTCTCGGGGCGAATCTGTCAAAAAGAGTCTGCCGTGAGAGAAACGACAGAGATAGATACGAGGGCGGGCTGATAAGTAATCGGCCTTACCAAAAAAAAAATCTTAAACAACCCATAAATATTTTATTCGATTAGTGTTTTCTATCGGCTGATTGCTGAAAAAGTTTTAGGCGTTTTTCTCAACACTGGTAATTTTGGCGGGAGTTTTAGCATGGCCACTTTTGCATTGTCCCCAAAATGAGTAAAATAGAATATCGAGCTGTCATTAGATTTCTGTTTTTAAAAAAGAAATCCAACGATGAAATAAAAAATTAGGTTATCGAAGTTTATGGGGAATCAGCTCCATCGATTTCGACCATTAAATATTGGACTGCTGAGTATAGGCGCGGGCGGACAAGCATTTTTGACGAGGACCGTCCGGGACGTCCCAGAAATGGTAGATAAAGTCCACGGAATGATATTGGATGATCGCCGAATAAAGCTGAGAGAGATTGCTAAGGCCCTAAACATTTCTCGTGAACGTGTTGGAAACGTCTTACACGAATATTTAAATATGAGTAAGCTTTCGTCAAGGTGGGTGCCGCGATTGCTCTCAGCGGAACACAAACGCAACCGCTTGGTCATTGCGAAGGAGAGTTTGGCATTCTTAAACGCAAATAAGAATGAATTTTTGCGTCGTTTTGTGACTGTCGACGAAACTTGGATACATCACCATACACCAGAAAGCAAGGAACAGTCAAAGCAGTGGATTTCAACCGGAGAAACGGCGCCGAAAAAGGCAAAGATTGGTTTGTCGGCCAACAAGGTAATGGCAACGGTTTTCTGGGATGCCCGAGTCGTAATTTATGTGGATTATCTAGAAAAAGGCAGAACAATTAATGGAGAATACTATTCTAACCTTTTGGGACAGTTCGATTCAGAACTAAAGAAAAAAGGCCGCACATGGCGAAGAAAAAAGTTCTGTTTCACCAGGACAACGCTCCGGCTCACAAGAGCGTTGTTGCCATGATAAAATTGTGTGAACTACACTATGAAATTCTTCCATATCCCCCCTATTCTCCAGATTTAGGACCATGTGACTATTATCTATTTCCAAACTTAAAGAAATGGCTTGGTGGAAAGAAATTTCAGTCGAATGAACAGGTGATCTGTGAAACAAACGCCTATTTTGAGGACCTGGACCAGTCATATTTTATGGAAGGTATAAACAAATTGGAGGACCGTTGGACTAAGTCTCAAAGGAGATTATGTTGAAAAATAAAAAAGAAAAATAAAAAAAAAACCGCGTTTTCTTTGGTAGGCCGACTATTTATCAGCCCACCCTCGTATATAGAAAATTTGCTTTCGTAATGACGTTTGTACCCCGAAAAAAGAGGGAACGTCAAACGAATAAATCACCATATATAAATTCACCTTGCTGGCAACTAGACAAGCGGAGATAAATGTCAATTTCTTCTTCTTCACATTACGCCAGCTTTTTTTTTATATGGAGTTTGGGCTTCTTAGAGGCCTTTTTTCGACGTCCGTACCAAGCTTTAATGTCAAGTTCTTCTTTTTCACATTACGCCAGCTTTTTTTTTTATATGGAGCTTGGGCTTCTTCGAGGCCTTTTTTAAGTTTGTGTACTAATCTTTAACGCTACCGTTTTTGTTTTGTGAAGTTGAGGCTTTTTCTAGCCCTTTTTTTAGACTCCATCCGCTGTTCTCTGTCTTATCTGTGCTGAAATTGTTTTAGTGTTCATCTGATCTACTTGAACTTAATATTCATTAAAAATGTTTTTATTATAGCAAAGTTCGCTCTAGTTGAAAACATTTTGGGCACTCGAAATGTTCGATGTTTTGATGTCCGGCCTTACAAACTTCAATGTGACAGCATAATACAAAAATCACTAAAAAGTTGAGAGATTGTTGGTCTTATGCTGCTGTGGTTACACTGTTGCGTCAGCTGCGCACAACAAACAAATAAATAACATTGAGACAACAAAAAAGAGAAAATGGGCAGTGATTAAATTAAAAATTATTTATTTTAAAATCCCATTAAAGCGTTTTTTGTCGGTCAAATTTCACAATATTGGCCCTTGTTGCACCTCTTCAATCAGTCTAATTCGCTCTTTGGTTTCATAGATCTTAATTCGGCTTTTATTTTGCTGCTTGTTGGTCGCCATTTCTGCTCAAAAAGATTCAATCAAGGTCAAAAAAAGTTGCCAACTGTTTACCAAACAGTGATGTAAACCACCAGAAAATATTCTGAGCTGCCTATATTTAGGTACAGTGTACACAGTTTTAGAAATGGCCTTACAAAATAATTTCGAGCCAGTTTGCAGCCCTATTTTTTATATAGAGTTCTGACCTTAAAAACATATTTTCATCTAGAGCGTACTGTGCTTATAAAATTACAAAATAATTTCGAGCCAGTTTGCAACCCTATTTTTTATATAGAGTTCTGACCTTACGAACATATTTTCATCTAGAGCGTACTGTGCTATATTAAAAAAAATATATATATGTGTATATTTTAGTATTTCGAAATCGATTATTATTTCGCCAAAATGGCCAAATATGAGAATGGTTTTTGATTTATTAAGGTGGGTTCTCACTGCTTCATAAACGCTACACAAAGCAGTTCACAACGTTACAAGGCAATGTGAACACTAAATGCCTTTTCACAAAATTGTGAAGTCACAAAAATTTTACAGTTAAATGTAAACACCACTTTCACATTCTGTTACACATTTTTTGCGATGGATATCTACTCAATTTTGATAAAAAAAAACTATGTTAACTGCTGTTAAAGTTGAAGCAGCTCAAATGAATCCAGTCCCATTGTGAAAAGCACATCGAGCAAGTTGGTTTTCTTTCACATTTGTGAAAAGATAAACGTCAACGCTAAAATTTTAATTATAGTTTTTCGGGATTTTAGCATTGCTTTTGATTTTTCTGGAAAAAATGGATTCACAAGATGAAGCTGAGCTTGATGCATTGGCGGTCAATGCGCAGCTGTATGGTGGATGAATTAAATTTAACTCGTGGAAAAGAGGGGAAGTTTGCAAAGTGGAGACCTGCGATGTCTTCCGTTCAAATTCAAAAAACATTTGAGGATGGACGGAGACTCATTCGACCAGCTCACTTCTTGGGACACTCCATTTATCAAAAAGAAAACTACAAATTTTCGTGAGCCAGGCGAGCGACTTGCGGTGACTCTGCGGTATTTAGCTTCTGGATCAAGCATGACGAGCCTCTCATACGAATTCAGAATGTCAAAGGCAGTAGTTTCAGCGATCATTCCAGAAACATGCGGTGCTCTTTACATTCCAGAGGCATTCTGACTCCTCCACAGCTTCTATGAGTTTGTGGATGGAATCAGAATGCCACTGAATGGAAACCCGACGTCCACGGTTGATTAATTGATTATCCAAAAATAAATTTTTCAAAGAAATTAAACCTTTTCAGTTCGAGGTCAATTAATTGCAAAGTGACATTTCTTTGTTTTTTTTCTTTTTGTGAAACTTGTTATTGTTCAATTCCGGTAGTGTTTACATTGAAAGCTTTCACAAGGTTTTTCACAAGGCCTTTCGCAATTTTGTGAACCACAAATTTTGTGTTGCCAATGTAAACACTTTGACGTATTTCGCAAATCATCACAAAACATAACAAATATGTTTTCACATTGCGAAGCAGTGAGAACCCTGCTTTAGATATTTTACAATAAGGACCGATATTTATTTATCGATATTTCGATTTAGTTCTCAAAACCCAAAGCCGAATTGGTTATCAGAAGACAGATGTTTATATAGTATTTTGTACGAGTTTGCTGTTTTCATAAAAAACTAGACAATAAGCATGGGTACGTAAAATGCAGAATGCTCTGAAATGTTCTATGTATATGTTTGTGCTTTTCTCAAAATTAATTGGAGCCTCCCAGCACTCGATTATTATTAAAAAAGAATGAAAGCAAATACATATGCATAGATGTGTGTACAATTCACAAAAATATATACATAAGTATGGCTAACTATGAACATTTAAATATATGTACATATATAAATGCATAGACACTATAACAATTAAATATGCTAAAAAATCAATGTCTTTTAAGGTTGTAATGACGCCGCCTCAATTGAGAAACTGGAAAAGCACTTGGCACTTTTAAAGGAAGAATACACAAAACTACAGCGCAGCTATGTAGAATTAGAAAGAAAGTATAACGAAGTTGTTGCCTCAACCGATAATGAAACTACAGGAGAGTTTAGTAGTTTTGTGTCGCGACTGGCACTAACGGCATCTTCGTTATATGGGCGTTCCATATATTCGGACTTGAACATTAAAACCAGTGCAAATGGGACACTTATGCCTGCACATAAATTTGTTCTACATGCCCGATCTGAAAAGTGGCGTAACGAGGTATTGGATAGTGCAAAAGAACTGGATTGGAGTGATTTAGATGAAGACATAGCAAAAGCGCTTTTGCGTTGGATTTATACTGATATAGTGGATTTACAACACGACCGACTGACATTGGGTCTTTTGCGAGTCGCCCATCGTTTTTCATTGCCTGCCCTCCTCGGGCTCTGCGAAAGAGCATTGGTGTCTTCTGTCGGTGTTCGATCGTGTGTGCGTTTTTACTGTGTTGCCGAAGAAGTCGGTGCAGCAGCTCTGCTGGAATACTGTTCTGGAATTATATCCACGCACTGGGATGACTTGACACCACAGGACTTTGAACACATGTCAGGACCACTACTCTTCAAAATGCTCAAGAACAAAACAAAGTATCCCTTACATGCGGCTGTCAGACTCCTCAGAGAAGATGTCGTCTTTTTGTGCCTTGTCGAAAATGATACTGTGGTAAGTAACAAAAATTTGCCAATTTCCCAAAATTTCACTATTTTGATAGTAAATATAGATAGTTTACAACAATGAAGGAATCCAGATTACCGAATTAAGGTGTCACTAAAAAGAAGCAAAATGTGCAGAGCAATTAAAACTCTTCAAGATATAAAGCCGAGTCGATAAAATGATTTTTATAATACGTACTTATAAAACTTTTATATCACACAGCTATCTATATTCAAAAAGAAATTATGCCTTGCTAAATCGTTATCTTTAATAATAGAATATATTTTGTGTAAAGTCGAAAATCAGATGTGCGGTAGAGCTATTTTTTTTTTTAAAAATTAAGTTTTCCCTATATATTTATTAACTTACGGATGAAACACTTGTGAAATTTTTTTGGTTAGTTTGCAAAACCATAGTTCAAAATCTCGGGACACAGAAAAAGTATGACTTAACTTTTGGCCAGTTTACCCCAAAAAAGGATTCACTCTTTTGTTGACGAAGTCTATCAAATGTCTTGTTTGTCTGCCCTCAAGAAGTTTTTATCCATGAAACCAAAATATGGTTTTGAGTTGAAACTTAGTTTAAATAGATTTAAAGATGACACCCTTTAATAATGTTTTCAATTAATTAAGTGAAATACGCCCCTGGCCAATAATGTCCGAAGTGTCCGTCTCTTTCTATGCAAACTTGTCTCTCGATGTTATAGCTATGTATACATATCTGTGTTCACCAGAACAGCTCAGCTTATAACCTGCCATGGATTTGATTGTTATCGCAAAATTCAATATGATATATATTTAAAAAATTTCATAAATTATCACAACAATGTAAACTTCATATTGAATAAATTATATCTTAAAATTTGACTGCAAAGCATCAAACGTCGAATAGTGGAATGACGCTGATTAAGATTATAACGCTTAAAACAGTTTTGTTTAAACTAAAGAAACTGGATGAATTGCACAATTCGCCACGACAATAACAATGGATGTTTGTTGATCCCGCCAGGTTGTTGGCCTGAATTTCTGTACAGCCTTCCTTGTAGACTTCCTGCACCAAGTGCTCCTGCTCCCACTGTTTATTGCGAAACACCTGGCAATAAAAAAAAACATAATTATATTAATGTATGTATGTATATGATAGCTTGTAACTCACCTGAGTAGTGTTCTTCTGCTGGGCACACCCTCTTGTAACGGTTTCTTGCTTTTGTCCATTTTGCAAATGTAAAATAGAAATTGTCTTCAAGCACATCGTAGAGTATTGACATTGCACCATATATTGAGGGGACTCCGTGAATTTTGAACACAATGGTGTAATAATAGTTGCATTGTCAATAAAATATTTTTCCACAGTTACTGAGCATTTGTAGCATTGTAGAACATCTGAACACTTTCCTAAAAATCAAACAAGAATTTATTAATTAAGGTTGCATCTTTTGTTTTGTTATTATTAAATTGCTCGAGTTCATTAATTTCAATTAGATAGGGGTCACATTTACTTATTACTATTGTCTACTTATTTAAAATTATCTGTGCAATTTCATACATATACATTTGGTATTAGTTTCATTTGATTTAAAGCTAACTTTCCGCCCCAAATATGAGGCATTGATCGTAATATATTAAAAACATTGATAATAAACAATTGGGTTATGACAAACGAAGACCAAGTTTCAATAGCCATAGATTGTTGTGGCAGTGTACTCATAAAACAAAGCGACACAGACCTGCTTCCTTTGAAAGACGAACTGATACTGACAATATTTTGATCTCTCGCCCACTGTGAGAGATGACTTTGGACTGACTAATTCTTAACTTGGATGAAGAAAATAATACATTATTCAGATGGTCCGCCCTGAATAAAAAACATCCTATCTCTGAAACAACGACATACAAACGGATGTTGTTTCAACGCGCATCGCGCTATAAAGTCAATTGTCGCTAAGTTATAAAATTCTTATCATTAATAACCTCCGTACTTTTACAGTTTACATACAAAAGAGGGTAGCTCCAGAAATACAAACCCTGGGTAGCTCGTTAAAAATAAGTATAATTTATCAATGGAGCTGATTAAGATAGTTACTGAATTTAAATCAACCCACTAGGAAAAATCAGTTAAATTTTGTAATTTTGAGCTTGAATGTTACTAGGGAGTAATGAGCAGGCTTCTTGAAAACGCAAAATTTTGATCCTCTATGGTGGTGAAGTTAAAGTATCTCCACAAATAGAACCTATATGTATGTATTTATCTTACTAAAAAGATGTCAATAACTATGTTTGTCCTTCTTGTTAGCCACTTTTGTATAAACGAGTCAAATTTTATCATTTTAGGCTTGAGTTTTCATAGAATATTTTTTTATAATATATCTCGATCAGTTTTCGTTGCAATGTATGTATGTAATTTTAATTTAAAACGGTGAGCAGATTTGCATTTATAAATGTATTTACATTTTAAGATACCAACCTAATATTGTGGCAACAGCAAACAAAATAAAGCCTTGGAACAGGCTAGCACAGCCGCACTTGCTCATTTTGAAATTATGTTTTCGTATGCATGTGTGTTGAATGTCCATACATACAGTATTTAGCTACAAATACACATAAAAATGCTTGTAAATAAGTGAGCATCTGAAGAAAACGGATATATTCCTCTCTAATCGTTGCTCACACGCACTCTGGTTTGTATGCGTTCATGCATATGTAGATACACTTTTTTTGATTAAATAAAATATATGTACGAGTACACACACGTTTATACTCAACGGTTAGAGTGTAGCTCCATTTAAAAACATTTCGCCGGTATGGTGAAAGTGCTGTTGAATTAGTGTATAAAAGTATGTGTGTACACATATATACACACAATTTCATTTACACATGCATACATACATGTATTTGTCGGCTTTCTTCACGGTTACAGATTATTTAAAATAATTTTTTTTTTCACAATTTAGAAGCCTTGCAGATGGAGGCACATTAATGTGTACAATATAAAATTTAAACATACATTGAAAAATATAACACGCACAACTGTTAGTAATAATAGCACAGCGAATGCTCGCCCGCAAGAAAAGAGAAAAGACTGACAATCATGGGTCAATGAACATACAAGGTGACGCACAGCAATACTCGTTTTCGGATGCGCACAACAGTTTGACGTCACAGCGTCTCATTTAGCAGGTCGCTAACATAAATACGACGCTTAAAAAATTATGGTTGTGTTTTATTTGCATAATTTAGTAATGAGTATTTACTTTTACTTTATATAAATAAAAAATTGTTTAAAAATGTTATTTTAAAAATGAGACGAAGGCCACAGTAGCTAGTGCTGAATAAAGCATTATTAAGTTTAGTACTGTATTATTATTATTTTATTTTAGTTTTATTTTGAAAAAATACAACAATAATAATTTATGAAATAGAAGAAAATATGTTTGTATCTATACAGACAAGTTAAGAATGTATGTTTGTACATTTTGTGAATTTTAAACATAAAAACAAAAAGTACCAAAAACGAAATTGTGCTGAATTCACGAAAAATTATGTTTATCGGTAACAATCCTAGAGTTAAAATATGAATTTTTTTCAACTCAAATCACTGTGCAATCCGCGCTAGTGACGAAAGCATCACGAAGGATGCGAAAGGCGACTAGCAAAATATACAGGAATAATATAAAATTAGCTTTGACTGTCCCATTAAATCGAGTTATTTACCGAGCTACATACAGTGGCTCACAGCTTATTTCAACCAGCACAAAAAGCAATTTTACTCAAAACCTTCAATAACAACTAACTAAAAATAAATAGTAATAAATAGTATTCACAGAAAACTAATGTTATATCAACTCATAATTTGAAAATATTCGAAAATATTCGAAAATATTTGAGTTTTCGTAAAAATCCACTTTTTCAACTTTTACCCTCGATTTTTCACAAAAAATGTTGGGATGCAAAAAAATTCTTCAAAGAATTTTGATATTGTCTGCAAAAAAAAATTTTCAAAAATATTTTTGCTAGTATTTTTTATAATTTTTTGAAAATCCTGAAAATGGCTATTTTATAAGAATTTTTTTGCATCACAACATTTTTTGTAAAAAATCGAGGGTAAAAGTTGAAAAAGTGGATTTTTACGAAAACTCAAATATTTTCTGTGAATACTATTTATTACTATTTATTTTTAGTTAGTTGTTATTGAAGCTTTTGAGTAAAGTTGCTTTTTGTGCTGGTTGAAATAAGCTGTGAGCCACCGTATATAGCTTAAACTAGCAAATGGTTCGTGAAATAATGGGTGTAAGTGGGAGGGGCAAAATTATTGCAGCGGTTAAATTGTTTAATTTTTGAATATTTTTATCTAAAATGGGCGTCTCATGATACCTCGATCATCCCAATCCGACATCTGGTTCAAAAGATAACTAAATTTGATATTTTTAGGGGACTTCTCAAAATGAGATGAAAGTCAGTTTGTTTATATCAAAGCGTTGAGATAGCTCACATTTTTGGATGTGGATCTACTCTCTATAATAAAACTAGTAACGTTTGTTCTACTTTTTGAAAAAAAAAATAGAGTTGAACAAGAAATCGCTAAAATGCAATCAAATTGATTCCCACAGTTTACAAACGACAGAAGCCACAGATATGTTATACTAGGGTCTTCGCCCTGCTCGCTTCGCTCGGAAAATTGAAAGGATCGTCTTTAGTTGTCCGGTTTAACAAATTTACATAAGACACTCAGTCAGTCAGTGAGTCAGGACAAAGCGTTTTATATATATACAGGGGTGCCATGGAAATCGCAAGCGAATTAGAGTTTCGCAGAAAGCAATTCCGTACGGAAATTTCGAGGTGCCACAGATCTTCGAGAGATTTAATTTTTTTTAGCATTTTCACCAACCTTTTCGAACTAAGCTGCTAAAGGTTGACACCTTCTCAGATTAAATTACCCAAGGGTTTTTTTTAGCACCTTTTATAAGTTTATGATTGCAGAACCATAAGTTTTTAATTTTTTTCTTATTTAATTTATATAATTTACTTTTTTAATATAAATATTGATTTTATTAAGTTGAAAAAAATTAAAAGTAATTGACGCGAGAAAATAAAAATTAGTCGACAACTCTATAAATTGTCTGTCACAAATTGCACAATAAGTTAAAGGATTTTTGCTGTAAAACTTGATTTACCTCAAAAGACCTATTCTTTTTAATGCCTAATTTAAAGAAAACTGAAGTGGTTCCATATAATTTTTTTTTTAAATACCTTACTTCGAGTTCTGACTAAAAAATGTGGCATCTCTGACCCTGACTTCGAAAATCTAAATGGGAGTAGGTGGCAGCATCGAACGCCAGCGGTTTTAGCGCTTGTTTAAACTATTCTGCGATTTCTGTAGCACCCCTGATAGATGACATATTTTTAACTTCCGCAGTCCACGGTGCAATGTTTTTTCATTGCAATTGGACTTTGGTGAAAAGTCAGATCATTAACGCTTCAAGCTAATAAATACTAAATGTTTATTATAAAAAAGACACATTTGTGTTAAGCCGCCTCTAATCTTAACTTAGTATAAAGATAAAGCAGTAGGACAAATCTGCTGTTTCAGCATTGGTAATGTTCATTCAGTATTTTAAGGTGAATATGCGTGCTTAGTATTGAGAAATGGAGCCAAAAAAACGCCCTTAGTAAAGTAAATATTGAGATTGAATAATAATTAATTTATATTTTAATGATACACCTTAAAATTATTTTCAACTATTTGTCTGCAATATGGACAGAGCATTAGAGAATATGCGTGCATAGCATTAAGAAATGGAGCTTAGAACGAGCCGCAGGCAACAATTTTTTTTTCAGAAAAATCGCGCAATTTTTTTTAAAAAAAAATTTTTGCTTGCACTCTTATCAAAGTAAATTTTGAGATTGAATAATAATGATTTAATACTTTAATGATACTCTTTAAAATTATTTTCAACTTTTTGTCTGCATTAAGGGCAGAGCATTAGAAAATTTGTTGAACGTTTTCCAGATTTTTGTCAGTGGCTACAAGGCAGAAGTTCCACATTCTGCGGAGTGACTAGAAAAAAAATTTTCAAAAATCTCTTCGCTAGTATTTTTTATAATTTTTTTTAAAATTGCTTTCCAGTCACTTCTAGAATTGTTTGAAGAATTCTTTTGCATCAAAACATTTTTTCTAAAAAAATCGAAATTTTCAATGGGTACTTAATGGGTTAAGGAAAGTTTTGTATCATTCAAACGGAATTAAAATGACCTTTCCATTGATCCCAATATTTTAACAATAACGGCGCAAATAAGCCTTAAATGTAAGAATTCTTGCTGTGCCAATACGGTTGTGTGACACAGTAGATATATTGTACAAATTACAAATTACAGATAATAAAATCTTGGAATAACTTTCACATTGTTTTAATACTAATATTTTTGAATTTTTTTTATCTTGCAGCTACCAGAATTGGTTAACAGCTTGTCAGAACATGGACAGCTGCCATTACAAATGGCTTTATCTGCGAAAAATATTCCGATTGCTCAGACTCTCGTGAAGAACGGATCCGCTAACCTTAACGCATATGATGCTAACGTATGTAATTAAGTAACAACATAAAACCGTTAAGTATGTTTAAAAATAATGTTCCATCAGGGATCAACGCTGCTTATAGACGCTGTTAAGAGAACTGATCATTTTGCAGCCGATTTTCTTTTAAGCCAAAACTGCCTTGTGGATCTTTTGTCCAGGTATTTGCCACAAAATATATAATATAATATTATAGTCGTATATAATATTTTGTTGATTGTTCAAGGCCTTCGTCGGATTCTGCACTTCACATTATATGCAGTTACGGAAGAACCAATAGCGATCGTAATGATTTGGCGCAAATGATCGATATCGGATCGAAAATTTTGCAACGCAAGCCGAATGTTAACATTCAAAACCAGCAGGGCCAGACACCACTTCACATAGCAATCACTTCTCAAAATACTGATATGGTAAATCTGTTGCTCGATGTTCCTGATATCAACATTAATCTGCGCACTAATGACGAAATATGTCCCCTCGAATTAAGTCTAACACTATTTACCGACGAGAGTTTCACTATTGCTTCAAAACTTCTGAAGATGGGAGCAAACCCCAATTCCTTAAAATCAGAGACAAACGATAGCCTCTTGCAAGTGCTTATCCTGAACGGAAGTGAACTTGAAAATGCTGCCGTATTTTTAGCTGATTTTGCCAACCTAAATCATTTGAATAACAGCGGGATGACCGCCATTCACCTAGCTGCCAAACAGAACATGCCGTTACTGGCTTCCAAGCTGCTTACTGCAGGTGCATCACCCAGTATACAGACAAGTGCAGGAGCCATGAAATCACCACTGCATATTGCAGTTGAGGTTAATGCTCCAGAAGTAATTGAAGCTATCTGCAATTTTCGAACAGATGACTCTGAGCCAATAGATTTGGACTGCAAGGATGATAGTGGTGAATCCCCTCTCAGTCTATGCTTAGCCTTACACAGAATGGAATTGGCACCAATACTGATCAATGGAGGTGCAGATGTCAACGCGAGAAATTGTCAGGACTTGACTTTGCTACATCAATGTATACTAAACGGTGACAATGAGAAAGCAATCTTTTTGCTGGAACAGGGAGCCGAAATAAACGCGCTTTCAGGTAAATATACCTTTTTAAACTGAGGTCAGAAATATTGTTGAACGCTTGAAGGTAAAACAGCAGCTATTGTCGGCTACATAGAATAAACAGTTCTCTGTTATTTGCTGTCAAGCCACCATTTTTGTTCGATTTTTTCCCACTTCATTTTTTTCGATTAGCAATTGCAGTTAAAATAGCATTCAAAATGGTTTTTGATTTTTATACCCTGTGCGAGTATATGCTCGCCCCATTTATTAAAAAAAAAATAAAAAAATTTTAAAAAATACTAGCAAAAATATTTTTGAAAAATTCTATTTGCAGTCACTCTTAGAATTGTTTGAAGAATTTTTCTGCATCAAAATATTTTTTGGAAAAAATCGAGGAATAAAGTTGAAAAATTTACTTTTTTTAAAATTCAAAGTTTTCGATGGGTACTTAATGGTTTAATGAAATTTTTGCATCATTAGAACGGGATTTGATTGAATTAAAGATTAATATACAAAACCCGCATCAAAACATCTTTATTATACGCAAATTTAACAAATTTATGCTGTATGAAGACATTAGTGGTTCACTGTATGCAACTGCGTTATTTACAATTATGTCAATTTTAAAAAGTAATTTTCATTACGTATTTTAAAAATAAAATATGTGCCTGCTATTTCTGTGCACCGTGATGTTATAACTAAGGTTGGCAAACCAATGCAATGAAAATAATCGAATGTTATAAAACTATAAATCAGGGATTAAAACCCTAACCGAAACCGTAACCTTTAACCGGTAAAAACCGATTGAAATTTAAAACCGTAACTGAAACCGTAACCGAAAATAAAAATTTTCATTTGACCGAAACCTTAAAACCGAAACTCTGTAAACCGAAATAACCGTTTAGTAACCGATTCATTTATAAGGGTTAATTTCGGTTTTTCATACATAAAAAAAAAATTATTGTTTATTTTTAATTTTGATTTTTAATTTTTTTATGTTTAGTTATGAATTTTTTTTTTGATATTCATGATCTAATTTTCATAGCACTGAATAAGCGCAAATAAAATAAATTAAAAATAAACTGAAGAATATGTGAAAGAAATGTGTGAATGAAAATTTAAGAAACTAATGCCTTTATAATTATTATTATTATATTATTAATATAAATAAATTTTTGCAAACAAAAATTTTTTTGTGAACCGAAACCATACCGGTATTTTAAAACCGAAACATACAAAAACCGGTTCACCGTAACGAAACCTTTATTCAAAGATTTTGCGTAACCGATAACCGAAAACCTAAATTCGAACATAACCGAAACCGTAACTGAAACCGATATACGTTTCGATTTTAATCCCTGCTTTAAATATATTTTCAGGTGAGCAAAAGTCTGCGCTACAGATGGCTATAGACTGCCATTTGCCCAAAGTTGTTGACGCGCTTTGCTTTAAGGGAGTGGATCTTGGAACATTGGATAAAAAAGGAGATCCACCATTGTGGACAGCATTGGAATTGGGATACGAGGATGTGGCACACATTCTAATACGTCATGGAGTTGATACCGACTGCTGGAGTCGAGGACCTGAGGGCTGCCAACAAACCCTTCTTCATCGTGCAATCGATGAAAACAAAGAACTCATTGCAATGTTTCTCGTTCAGAATAAATGCGACTTAGACTCACCCCGTCAATTGGGACCGAATGGAGAGGGAAGTGACGAAGCACGTGACAAAGCCTCACCCTTACATCTCTGTTGCCAATGGGGCCTAACCAAGGTGGTTCAAGCATTAATTGATCACGGTGCTAATGTAAACGCTTTGGATGTTGACAACAAATCGCCAGCCCACATTGCAATTGAGAACCAACATGAAGATATTATAAATATTCTTCTCTGCCATCCTGGCATAGACTTGAAGGTTCGAGACAAGTCCGGACTCACGCCGTTTGCAACTGCTTTGGCCATTCGGAATCACAAAGCTGCACAACGCATTCTCGAACGACTTCCAAATGCAGCTGAAATAATGGATCAGCGAGGACGTAACTTTTTGCATATAGCAATCATCAAAGATGATCTAGAAAGTGTCCTCTTCTTGTTGGCCATATTGGTGGACGTCAACTCACGCGTACATGACGCAAATCAATCGACTCCCCTTCATCTGGCAGCTGCATCCAAAAATGAAATGATTATTCGTAACTTAATTTTAGCAGGCGCTCGAGTCAATGAACGAGACGCTGTCCAAAAGATGCCTCTTCATATAGCTATTGAGCGTGGAAATATTTCGGCAGTCTCTGCGATGATCCAAAACAATGCCGATTTTGACGCAACTGATGCTGATGGCAACAACGCCCTGCACCTTGCCGTGCACGGTGGTCAGCTGGCGATAGTTCGGGAACTGCTAACGGAATCACGAGTTAACGCCGAAGCGACCAATGCAAAGGGCCGAAATCCTTTGCATGAGCTATGTAGAGTTGGCGAAGACAATAACGGAGCAGCGATTTGCGAACTTTTTTTGGAATGTATGCCAAAGTATCCGATTAATGTTCCTGATATGGACGGAAACACGCCACTGTTACTTTCATATATGAGAGGTCAAGCACCGCTTTGCAAGGTTCTAGTAAAAGCTGGTGCCTGTCTTGGGGCTCAAAATCGCGAAGGGATAAGTATTTTCAATTATAAACTTGCTACGGATCAACTGCTAAGCAAATTGTTGGATCAATTGCCAAAGGAGTCGCCGTGGTCGGAATCTGAATTGTGCCAAGATTGTGGTTCGAAGTTTTCACTTACAATGAGAAAACACCACTGGTAAGTACTTTAAATTTGTATTGTACAGAGCTGTAAGGAACTGCATTCATTATGCTTAACAATCTTTGATTACGACTTAATTAATTAATTTACTTTTATTTATTTGGGTAATTCTCTAGTCTATGAGGAACAATACAACGTTATATTAGATATTTGGCCAAATTCGAATTTTTGAAGAAGTACAAAGACCATAGACTCATTGAGAGGCTCTATGATCCATATAGAGAAGCCGAAATAAGTGAATATGCTTATGTAGCCCTTGTTGGTAAAATGTGAATGATGTGCAGCAGGCGAAATTTTTTTTCGCATGCGGCGCTCTTCTCTCACATCTCCCACTCCTAAAAACAATTGTTTATAATCCTTTTCCCTGAAATATTAGCTGTAAGTCTCCACAAATTTTGTTAATTATCAATCTGTACATCTCTACCATCCTTTAGGATGATGATGGTGACGATGAGATTTTTCCAAAGAGATTCGCAAATTTTAATATTTTTTATTATTTTTGTATATTCACATTTTTGACATGATTACGTATAGCGTTATAGTGTTGGAAAACACACAAAAAATTGAAAAACCACCAAATTAAAAAAAAGTTATTATTAATTTCAGTAAGTTTTATTTTTCTTGTACTATATTTCCCTTATAAAGTATTGGAAAACACGCCAAAAATTGACAAGCGAGAGAAAAATAAGAGTTGTAAAACACAAAACAATCTTTATAATACAAAAAAAAAACAATGCAAATTTTTTATGAAATTTTCAAAATTTATTGAAAGAAACAAAAAATATTGGATTCCCGGAAACAATTTTTTCACGTAAATTCATTATAAATAGGCCTCTTTTTCGTATTTTTTTTTTTTTGAGGTGTTCCGCATAGACTAGAGATTTACCTTTATTTGATATTTTGGTTTGTTGTATGGGGTTTTGTAAAATATATACAGTCGAACTTCCCTAACTCGAAAAACCATTATCAAAAGAAAAGGCTCGAGTTATGGAGATATTCGACTTATAAAGGTGAGCCCCAATAATCGCTTTGGCTTGAATTTGACATAGATTTCATACAAATTTAAGTCAAATTCAAATACCCTTTGAAATTTTTTTTTATAAAGCTACGCAGATCAAGATTATTTGAGAGGGCTCTTGTGCCCCTTTTTTTTACACACTTAGTGGACTCTTTATAACTTCAAAAATAAAATATGGGAAATTACTTAAAATCATTCGGATTAATACTCGTAATTTACTTTCCGTTTCTTTTACAGTCGACATTGCGGGCGAGTTCTTTGCTCTAAATGTTCCAATAACGATGTACCCATTCTTAAATTTGGCATAAATAAACCTGTACGTGTTTGCAACATCTGCTTCGAAGTTCTTCATGGAGGAAGTTGAAACGTTGTTTAATGCATATATAATAAAACATAAGGCGGTATTATTTGGTATGTATCTAAACTTAAACTATGTCATTATGTCCAGGGTTTTAAAATGCTACGCTACCCCGTAGTATTTGGATTTGATCTCGCTACCGCTATCGATTTGAACAGAGCCGTAGCAGTGCCATTGCATTGCTCTGCTCGGAGTTTTGGAGCGTCAAAAACTATAGCATAGCAATATCAAAAAAATTAAATTATGTGCGCTGTGGTTACGTAGCGGTAGTTAAAAAACTAGGAGCGAGATGAGAGCAGAGCAAATGAAATTTGTTCATTAACTACGGCTCTTGTGTGATTTTATTTTTCCTACAATCCTGTGATCGTTTTTTTCATCGCCGCTTGTCGAACCAGCGTTTATAAAAAAACGATCACATAAATGTAGGAAAAACAAAATCACACGAGAGACGTAGACGTAGCTACCGCTCCGTATAGTATTAATATGTTTTCAATGTCCTCACTTCAACGGTCTGTATCTTCTCTCCTATTTTATGTATTCCAAAGATCTTAGTCTTGTTTTGTTGGGCATTCAACTTTCTATGCTTTCTTAAAATTTATAGCCAATTGATGGGCTGGAAGAAATATTACAAAGCAAAATTCAAAAAAAGTCAAATGTTACAGTTTTGCACTTCGGTTATATTTTAAACAAATATTTTTTAAAACAGTTTTTTTATAAAGTGTCCACAGCCTTTCGATTTTTTAGTTCCCCTATGAGATTTAGCATACTTTGGATGTAGCGTTGAACCACTACAGGGGGAGTAGCGTACCATACGTCCTTGTTCTCTCCCACAGCTCCATCATTCTACTTGGAGGGACCGCATATTTCGCCAGCTGCTATTATACATAGCTACATAATTGTTTCAATAGTATTCATATCGGGAGACGGTAGTAGCCACTTCATGGACTGGTATTTTTGTTTTGACATCCAATCTTTGACCAAAAAGGACGTGTCCTTTGGGCCATTGTCTTGCTGAAAAATGAATTTTTCAACTCCAACTCCATTTTTATAAATACAGCCCCAGACCATCATTGAGCTGCCACCGTGCTTGACGGTTTTCCGCACATTTCTTGGTCTTTCAAAGACATTGGAAACTATATAAGGTGCGTTTCATATTCATAAGACACTTTGATGTTGCAATTTTGAACTTCAACAAAAATTAAAGATTGCATTTTAATACGCGGTTTCTTAGAAATAAATGATCTAATATTAATTGGCAAGAAAAACCACGATTTTTCGCACCCTACAGCGGAGCATGGATACTAAGTTCTCGAAAATGTTGAAAGATCCACATCCTATGCCACGGCTCAAGCAGTCACAGTTTGCGGAAGAGTATCTCGCTACTGACTGGAACACATTAAGTCATAAATCCGGTTTTACGAATTACAAATTATTTTTTTTTGATGAAAAGACGTGGAATCTTGATGACTGCCGATTCTATTGGACATATTTGCAAAAGTATCCAATTTACATTTCTGAACGAAATATGCGTGGTGGTTCTGTTATGGTGTAGGGTGCTTTTACATCGTAAGCCATGTTGGATTTACAGTTCACATCATCTCGAATGAACAGCAAGAAGTACATTCGTGTCTTAGAAATCAGTCTCCTTCCTTATCACTGCAGACGGCAGTCCGCGCTAGTGACGAAAGCAGCATACACAGGAAGAATGGAAAATTTGCTATGACTGTCCGATCAGGTCGAGTTATATACCGATCGAAAGGTATCAATAAAACTTACAAATGTGCATACTAAGACTTTTGAAAACTCACCTGGTTCGTGAGATAAACAGGTGTAAGTGGGAGGGGCAAAATTTAAATGATTGGAGCAAATGGGGCCGTTGGAGCCTTTCTGAATTTTTTTATAATTTTTTACTATTCTAATCAAAAATACGCGACGAATGACACCTCGATCCTCAATTCACTGGTTCAAAAGATAATTAATTTTGAAATTTTTAGTCGCCTTCCGAAAATGAGATGAAAAGTCAGTTTGGATCAAATCGTTAATTTAGCTTAAAAGTTTGAATGAGGACTTGTTCCCGCCCAAAAATATAGAAACGTTTGTTCTACGACTTTTTCGAAAAATCGCTAGTTTAGCGGGAAATCGCTAAAAACCGCTAAAATTTTGTGACGAATAGTATTAAGGTTTACTTATAAATTACTAAAAAAAAAATATTGTCACTCGGCACTGCGCAAAAAATAAATATTTATTAGGTATGAAGAAATTAGCGCAATGTGCCGAGTGACAATATTTTTTTTTAGTAATTTATAAGTAAACCTTAATACTATTCGTCACAAAATTGGATATCAGAAATTTTGGTGCATGAAAATGATTTCGTCACTAGACTTTTACCTCGTAAAGAGGTTTTTTTTATAAGATATTGAAGCAAACAGTGAAGATCCAATTGTATTTTAACAAAAAAATGCTCGAAATACATGTTAGCAGACTGTTAGTTATTAACTGATTGCTATATCCAATCTATAGTCTGGTCGGCCTGTTCCCCGGACTTAAATCCCATTGACAATGTTTGGGATGCATAGGTAAGACGGGCTTACGCTTCAAATCGAGAATCTAACGCTTTTGACGAACCTTAGACGGCAATTGTGACCGATTGGGAAAAGCTGGATCCCAATCTTTTGAAAAGTTATTCGAATCGATGAAAAAATATTGTTTTGTATTGCTAAAGGTAAAGGTGGTCCTATTGACTATCTAAAAGTCAAATATCTGCACATAATCCCAAAGAATTGCCAATCCGCCGGTTTGTTACATCATTATTGAAAAGTGTCTTATCTTTATGAAACGCACAAATATTAATTTTTCCTAAATTAATTTTGTTTGAATAATCAAACCATCATAAGTCTACTGAAACTTGTTTGTTTTATTGCTAATAATAGTATATTAAAAAACAACTTCGATCCAAAATGTATTATGTAATGTAAATCTGAAATATTAACAAAAATTGGTGTGTCTTATGATTATGAAACGCACCTTACTAGTTGCGGCACCTCGTTTGTGTAACTCTAATTATTGATTCAAGTACCCAACAAAATTATATCTACCTATTAATTAATTACGTAAAATTGTTCTTTTTTTTTCAGAAGTCAAAACCAATACTGGACTCCGCAAAAAAAACTATATAAATATAATACCAATTTTGGGATTTTATTCATTCATTTTATTGCAGTATACATTATTCTTAATACCCGTTATCCATTGATTGAAAATCGTTTTAACTTAGTTAAATTCGAAGCACTTGTAATTAAAAATATGCATAATTTGAATAACCCAAATTATTAACTAGGACTAACAACAAAATGTTATTTATACGAGTACTCGTACTAATATAATAAGCAAATAAAGATGTGCTGGTAACGTGTAAGTTAATCTGCATGCCATTTAAATATCAACTTGTGATTTGTAAACTTATATTATGAAAATCAAAATCATGTAAGTGCACCTGAAATCCATACCTTGTAATCCCAAGCAACAACATGATAGTTGATCGTTCGTGAATCTTTAAAGAAAGTAGCAAAATGGAGAAACAAACAGGTTGTAAACCGCCTGCAGCGCCTGTTCGGTTAGTTTTATTTTTTTGCTTTCCTAATCAGTACTATAAACCGAAACTTTAAAATTATTTACTTTCGAGCCTGAACCGGGCCAATTCCTTAAAAAAGAGTTTCGGATTAAACGCTGCAAATGATGCATAAATCGAAAGATAATAATGGGGGGTGCCACAGAAATTGCTTTCGCTTGAATTTCTCTTCAATTTCATTTCGCTGTGCCCTTATTAAACTAGCGCTAAATTCGCTGGCGTCCGCTGCTGCCACCTAGTCCGATTCAGATTTTCGAAGTCAGGGTCAGCGGTGCCACATTTTTTAGTCAGAATTCGAAGTAAGGCACTTTAAAAAAATACATGAAACCACTTCAGTTTTCTTTAAATTAAGCATTACAAACATAGGTCTTTTGAGGTAAATCAAGTTTTAGCGAAAAAAAACCTCTAAATTATTGTTCAATTTGTAAAAACATTTTTTCACGAAGAGTTGCCAGACTAATGGCAGGAAATTACTAGAGCTGTCGAGTAATTTTTATTTTCTCGCGCCAATTACTTTTAAATTTTTTTTCAGCTAAACAAAATCAATTATAACATAAATAAATTATTAATTATATAATTATATTAATTATAATTATATTAATTAAAAAGGAAAAAATTAAAAACCTATTGTTCTGCAATTACAAACTTAAAAAAGTTGCTAAACAAACCCTTGGGTAATTTAAACTGAAAAGGTGCCAGACCTAAGCACCCTAGTTTGAAAAGATTGCTAAAAGACATTAAAACATTCGAAGTTCTGTGGCACCTCGGAAATTTCCGTGCGGAATTGCTTTCTGCGGATTTCTATTTCGCTTGCGATTTCTGTGGCATCACTGATAAATACAATAATAACATTTTAAAGTTACATTCATTAAAAAGAAAGCAATATTTTTTTAAAATAATTTATGAGAAAGAATAATGTTAAAAAATTGTCAATTTGAATTATTTTTTATTACATTTTAACAATATTTGGATCAATGTCATGGTTTCAGGTGTTTTAAAAACGGTCCGAACATCAAAATCATTTCCAATGACAGACTTGCCTAAGAAGAGCGTATTTTTATGCTTTTTACACTAGGCAAATCGAAATAGTCACAACTATGAAAATATTTTTTGTGGCCTACATTATTTTCTTACAATAATAAAATGAATCGACATGAATTGTGGCTGCATATTTTCTTTTTTTTTTTATTAAAAAATTACTATTTCATCTATTTAAGTTGGCTTGGGGTAATATTTAGAAACACTATTTTACAAAATTAAATTTTTTTTTTCAAAGTAAATCAAAGTATTTGTTTTTTATGAACTTTGGCCCGCTAAACACGAAAATGGCACTTAAAACTTTTTTTATTGAAGCTTTTTCGAAATATCTAAATTTTTTAAATATTTTCGAGGTTACTCCAACTTTTTTGATTATCAGGGGTGCTACAGAAATCGCTTTCACTTGAATTTCACTTCAATTTCATTTCGCTGTTCCACAGGTCGCAGAATAATTTTACGCGGTTTAAGCTAGCTCTAAAACCGCTGGCGTTCGATGCTGCCACCTAGTCCGATTTAGATTTTCGATGTCAGGGTCAGAGGTGACACATTTTTTAGTCAGAATTCGAAGTAAGGTAAATAAAAAAAATATATGGAACCACCTCAGTTTTCTTTGAATTAAGCATTAAAAAAAATAGGTCTTTTGAGGTAAATTAAGTTTTACAGCAAAAATACTTTAACTTATTCTGCAATTTGTCAAAACACTTTTCACGAAGAGTTGCCAATTACTTTTAATTTTTTTTCAGCTAAATAAAATCAATTATTACATAAATAAATTAAATAATATTAATTAAATAAGAAAAAAAATTAAAAGCTTATTGCTCTGCAATGATAAACTTGAAAAAGTTGCTAGACATACCCTTGGGTAATTTAATCTGAGAAGGTGTCAACCCTAAGCAGCCTAGTTCGAAAACGCTGGTGAAAATGCTAAAAGAAATTAAATCTATCGAAGTTCTGTGGCACCTCTGAAATTTTCGTGTGGAATTGCTTTCTGCGGATTTCTATTTCGCTTGCGATTTCTGTGGCATCCCTGTATACTTCCATTTAGCTATGTTACCTTTCGTAATCTTAATAACGCCCTTTTTCGAACTTATTAAAATCATTACCACCTGAACTTAATACTGTATATGTAAGAGACAGTTGAAGAGAATTAACTTACCTTTAATTAGAGTGCTTGCTTGGCCAAATCGGATAAGTAGAAATGAAAATGTTGGAGTAATCTCGAAAATTCCAAAAAATTTAAATATTTCAAAAACGATTCTATAAAAAAAATTTAATTGCGAATTTCGTGTTTAGCGGGTCAAAGTGCATAAGATAAAAATACTTTGATTCACTTTGAATTTTGGCTGTAAACTAGTGTAATCAGTAATCAGGTGTGCTACAGGAATCAATTCCACTTGAATTTCACTTCAATTTATTTCACTATGACACAGTCAGCTCAAGGTGGATTTATATATGGTGATGTATTCGTGTGAAGTGCTCTCTTTTTCGGAGCACAAACGTCATTACGAAAGCAAACGTCAGAGTGACCGGTTGTATTAAATTCTCTGAAAAATGCCCCGTGTGTGCAAAATATATAAGATACCTATAATTCTGCAATGATAAACTTAAAAAAGTTGCTAAACAAACTCTTAGAAAATTTAATAAGATAAGGGGCCAATCCTAGCAGCCGAGTTCGAAAAAAATGGTGAACATGCTAAAAAAAATCTTCGCACTGTTCGTCTATTTTAACGCGTCAATCTCAGAGACTGTAAGAGTTTGAGACTTCCAATTTGGTATGTAGGTCCCAAGATATTTTATTTTCAAATTTGGGTCGGACCACTATATTATATAGCTGTTATAGGAACTATCAGTCGAAAATCAAGCTTTACTACGAAAAACTGTTATGTTTTTTGAGATATCACAACTAATCTGACAAAATTCATACAGGCAGAAAAAATAGGAACAAAGAACATTAAGTAAAAAATTTTTGTTTTTCACATATTATTTTTACAAAACTTAAATATTTTGTGGTAGCTCCTATCATCTTTAATATTCCAGAGCATCTTGAATGCATGGAGGGCACAGGTTTCCTAAGGAATGCCATAGAAAGCCTATTCCACCTGTTCCGAGAGCACCTGGCTCCGTGTGACTTCTGGCTATTCCCGAAACTCAAGAGACCTCTCCGGGGAACGCGTTTCGAGTCGATTGCGGAGATAAAAGCTGAATCGAAGAAGATGCTGATGACTATACCGGAAAGGGACTATTTGGCATGTTTCGAGGATTGGAAAAAACGTTGGCATAAGTGTATTTCATCGAGAGGGGATTACTTTGAAGGGGATGAAATTGATTTACAAGAATAAATAAAGATTTTTCATTTTACAAACAAATTCACCTTACTTTTTGCCCACAGTAGTATGTGCCATTGGAACGATTGATCGAAAATTAAGATTTAGTATGGAAATTAGTGTTGTTGCTTGTCTTATACATCCTGATCACGTTTGCATGTGTAACTGTAGCTGCACCTGTCCGCGATCGAAGCGAGCCGGGGGTAGGCGAGCGCGCGGAGTTCTTTTATTATCTTTGTGATATTCGCTAGGTTTCACATAAATCATGGACAAAATAGCTGCTAAATCTTAACGCTGTCAATTGAATTGTTCACTTGCAAAAAAAAAATACTTGTCGATTATTATAACTGCCATGAAGGGTATCTAATAGTGGATAAAATTTACTTGTTTGACATATAAGTGGCCATATGAATTATTTGTACAACTAAAAAACGGTTTTTCATCAACTAAAATCTTCAACAATTTTACTCAAAGCTGACTTTAATACATGAATATGCACTTCATATTTTTCATCTACTTAAGCTTGCTGAAAAGACTGTGGGCTACACAATGGTCCAACTCAGCGACATAGTCAAACAGTTCCTCCACGCACGTCTCGGTTGTTTTAGTACGACTGTTGACTCGGTCATTGCATTCCTGATATTTATTGTACAGGGACTCGATGTGTCCTTTGGTTTGACAGGAATCCTATAAACGTAAAATATGAATGATATGCAAATGTATATAATAATTAAAAGTTCGGTGCGTTTATTAGGAAAGTACTTACTCTAAGAGCAGCTTGTGGGTCAACAAGTTCAGCTTCTTCATCATCCGCCCGCACCACGGGTAGTCCAAAAGATTTCCAAAAGGCCATTTTCCTTGCTGCAAAATTAAATGAATTTTATAATACAAATCTATCCAATGACATAAAAGCACATTCACATGTAGGTATGTAAGTATTATGCATGCAAACATACAAATAAACAGTCTTTTTGAGATATGTTAATAAGAAAAGTTGATTGAAATATACTATTGAATGCCAACACCACAATTATAGAAATTTACCAGGAGCTAACTGTAAAGAAATTAAATAAAAACAAGTTTGGAACCTTTTTGTGGATGAGCTGTGATGCAACCACGACGAATAGAATATTGATAGCGTTGCCAGACAGTTATAATTGCATTAAAATATACGTCTCCGAGGCCAGTACTTTTACAACGCCGTCTGTTTGACAAAATTATAGCAGCATTAGTTAAGAATTTCATGCTCAATTAGTTTCAACTTAATAATTATAAACTTAAAATATTCTTTTTAATAATTTGCTGTTTTTATAACAATAGTTTTTAACTATATAAGCCAACATTAATAGATCGATAGAAAGGCTTTGTCATATCGATAACATTGATTTTACATCCCTTCGAGGCCTCGTTTTTCTGTGTATTTTTTATTCGACTCAGTCTTGGCACTTTATATGTTTGTTATATATCGGGATTTTTGGAATTTATTGGTGGCATAACTGCAATGCACGATAAATAGCATTGGTACAAGATTTCCGAAAAGTGGGGAAGTCATATCCCTTCGACGGAACGATATCTGAAATATTTTGGATCCCTCTTTAATACACACCCGAACAGTGTGTGCTGCTGTGCCCGCCGACATAGTAGTCAGCGGTCTTTAGTAAAGTACAATAAAAGTAAGTAGCAAGAGTTGTGTTTGATTACATTTAAATTGTTGTTGTTTGTGTTTGTGTAGACACGTGCAATTCAAAACAAATGCGAATGCTTTCATTTGTATCTTTCTGAATACATACATATACATATGTACATACATATTTATTAATTTTGAAAGATTCCGTAAACGTGGCCAACAGTTAGTCTATGGATCCAAGCAATAATAACTACTTAACTAATGGCGGAGATACGTCTGGGGATCAGGCGCAAATTTCGATGCAAGGCTATCGTGATGGAACGAGAATGCACAGGAACTTTAAGCTCTTAGCGGATCCACAATTGCTAAAATGTGGTTCAAAATTGTATCGCTACGACGGTATGGTTCCCGGAGATCCAACTTACCCGACAATAACACCTCGCGATCCACGCAACCCTCTTATTCGAATAAGAGCTAAGCCAGTCGAACCATTAATGTTGGTTGTACCACGGTAAGCATTAAAGTATTAATTTGTGACTGCATGTTATATATATATATTTATATTTTTATTCACAGATTTGTGATCGATGCAGATTACGTAGGTCAGCCACCTGCCATTGAAGTGACGGTAGTCAATCTCAATGACAATATCGACAAACAGTTTCTATCCAGCCTTTTGGATAAATGCGGATCCACCGACGAAATAAATATATATCATCACCCTACTACAAATAAGCATTTGGGCATCGCGCGAATAGTCTTTGAAAGCACTAAGGGAGCACGTCAGTTCGTCGAGAAATATAACCAGAAGTCGGTCATGGGAAAAGTAAGTCTTCTTTCAAATTAATAATTGGATGTGTGAAACATTTTTCTAATTCTCTGTATTTCAAATAGATCTTAAACGTGTTCTGCGATCCATTTGGTGCGGTGCTAAAAAAAACCGTCGATAATTTAACGAATCCCGTAATTCCTAGACCTGTAATTGCCGCCACGCCGCATTTAACCCAAACGGTTATTTCGACAAAAGAACATTTGCACGAATATACTGAAAAGGAAGATCCGAATATAATATCCAGTGGTGGCTATAATTCATTTAATAAGAATGCAGTGTTTGGTGAACTTGATGGCGATCGCCACAGGGAACGCGAACGCGACAGATTTGTAAATGATCGAGCTCGACATTCCGTTGAAAGAGCGTATGATAGAGATCGCGGAATACGTAATAAATACAGCAGCTCACGGCATAGTCGTCATTACTACTCTCGAGGGTCGCGCGATAGAAGTCCGGAGTCAAGCAGGGATCGATTGTACAACTCAAGAGACAGAGAGCGAGACGCAAGGTCATACGACTACTCCCGACCTAAGGGAAGGGATAAGTTTCGAGATCGTAATAGGTCAAGAGACCGTTCACGGGATCGAATGAGGGAGAGGAGAGATCATCGCCTAAGTGCATCGAAAGAACGAGATTACCGCGAACGCGATCGTGATCGATCTATGGACATTGAAGGTGATCGCAAGGATCGCAGTTGTGTTAAATATGATAAAAGGTATTCAAGTGGTGAATGCGCAGAAGATAAGAATGCCAGTTTATCGGCGTTTAAGAATCAACAATATTATACTGGTATTCCAGGAAATAATTTAATATCATCTGATAATTATGGATATAATCAATATTGTTACACTATGGCTGACAATATGCAATCATGGCCAAGCTCCATGAGAAGATGGCCCGCACCGCAACCAGATTCACAACCTGCACCGCCACCACCTCCGCCTCCAGAGGAAGAAGAAAATTGGGATGATCCACAACCGCCGGCAACAGTATTCCACACAAAAGATAACTCGCATTCATCGGAGTCTGTGGTTTTAAAGCCGCTGTCACCAAAACGGTCAACATCAAGCAAAAGTAATAACCTTGAGACTGTTGCTGAATCCAATCTAAACACAGAAAATGTTGATTTGGACACACGTATTGCATTGATATTCAAAGGTAAGACCTTTGGAAACGCTCCACCATTTCTTCAAATGGATAGCAGTGATTCGGAAACAGAAAAAACAAAGACCGAAGAAGTCACTGAGGCTGTTGAGTCGCATTGTGATTCGAATAGTTCACACAATAAAAAGACAATTGAGAAGAACGTTTCGGCTTTGCAGCAACATGGTGCCAGTGATATTTCAAGTGATGATGACATTTTAAATAAAAAGGATTTAGCTAAAAACTCTTTGGAGAAGCCGGATACGAATGATGATGACAACATGTCGTTGTCGAGTTTGTCTTCGCATGAAGAAACTACAAAGGTATCGGCAGATTCGTCAAGTCAACTAGCAACAAAAGTCATGTTTGCTGAATATACGGACATTCAAGCATCACATCAGGGCAATTATTATTATCATCACTCAGCCTATGGGTATGGGCACTACCCCTCCGCTATAGGAGCAAATACAGGATTAACTGGCAAGTATTTCTCCAACAGTGCGTACATGCAGTCATCATACTTACCTGGCGTCGTTTCTGCCGACGCGTTTCATTTGGATCCGTATGCTCAGACATATGGCTATCAGCCTTCGCAGCCAGATCAAAATGACGAATTGAAACAAAATGTTAAAAAGGTTATGAACTTTATAGTCGAGGAACTAAAACAAATCCTTAAACGAGATGTTAACAAGCGCATGATTGAAATGACAGCTTTTAAAAACTTTGAAGCCTGGTGGGACGAGCAAACAGTGAAAGCTCGATCAAAACAGTTGTCTACGGTAGCTGAAACTACGCCAGCGAGTAGTAATAACGTGGAGAAAATCGTTTGTAAGGAAAAGCCACCCGATATTAATAATTTGATTAACACCCAAAGAGAAATGCCAGATTTTCAATCATTTTCCAGTATTGGTATACGTGCCGCAATGCCCAAATTACCATCATTTCGAAGAGTTCCCAAACATCCTAGTCCCGTTCCCGATAAATTGGAGAGGGACCTCAGTGATCAAGAAGAAATGGTACAGCGTTCAGATTCAGATAAAGACGATTCAAATATGGGTAGTTCAGATGCTCAAAACCTTAATCTAAAACGCCGCACACTGCAAAGGGATGCGGGAAAGTTGCGATTGACAGCATCCAATGTTCGCTTGAAAAGAAAAGGAAGTGCTTCAAGCTTCTTTTCATCATCCACATCGTCGTCATCAAATAGTGAAGGCGAAAATGACGCAGAGGAAGTTGTCGATGGAGCTGAAAACGAAAGAAGCAGTGACGATGAAAGCTTTGATGAAGATATTCCTTCAAGCACTGCTAATGAACGGGAGAAATTCTCTAAAAAGCGTAGACGTGATTTGAAAGCTACAGAGGGTAATATTCAGAATGTTTACTCAGACTCTGATGAAGATAACCAATCCATTAATCGAATACAAGCTACCAAGCGAGGTCGTACGAAAAAAATTGATATTTACTCGGACACTGATGATGATGATGATGATCAGAATGTCGATACGAAGCGATTAAACAATTCAAAATCTAAAATCATCTCAGCCATTCCATCAGACCTTGAAGATATCAGCAAGGATAGTTGCTTCGGCATGGATGAAATTGGCATAACTTCGAAATTTGCATGCGAATCAAAGACTGATGAAAAAATGAATAACGAATCCCGCCGATCGCCTACACCAGTTCCACCACCAGATTACGACGAGGAAACTGTACCGAGGTCCGATGGCTTGTCCACACAAAAATCTCATTTTGAATTTGATCGCGTTTATAGCGATTCTGATGAGGAGCGGGAGTATCAGGAAAAGAGACGAAGAAACACAGAGTATATGGCTCAAATGGAAAGGGAATTTTTGGAAGAACAAAAAAAGAATTCGAATGAACCAAATGCAACGTTAAATATTGATCTGAAACTCGAGATTGATAAAATGTCGTCATTTGAAATGCCGGAAACGCCTGATATTTCGAAGCTGCCTCCAACACCAGGAGCCAAATTGATGTCTCATTTGACAGACGACTTGACACTCTTTAAGAAAAATCATCAGGTTGCTGATGACGAAAGCAAAGGTATTGTGGACACAGATAAGATTGAAGCTAGCTCAGACTTGAGCAACTTCACGGCAGATGTTAAAGACAGAATGCTTTTAAAACATGAAAATGATATAAAAACTGAGGATTTCAGTGCAGCGCCATGTAGCAGTCAACCAAATGATGGACGAATTTATAACGGAAAGCAATCTCCTGCCTCATCAGACAGCGGTTCGAGTCAAGCATCGCAGGCCAGTCAGGTGGCTCTCGAGCACTGTTATTCCTTGCCACCGCAGGCTCAAGTTGCTTCGTCCAGTAATGTTTCAACAGGCGGATTGGATTCAATAATTAAAAAAGAGACAGATAATGCTCAGATCGCTAGACCCGGCCCAGGAAGACCGCGCAAAGATTCTGTTCGTGCTCAAAAGAAGAGAAAGGATATAACTGGTCGACAAACCAATAAAAAAATAGATAAAATTGAGTCTATGACAACCACGCTTTCTGAATTGGCCAGACAAACATCCAACTTTGTTCCAAAAGAAATGTTTAATGCACGTGATCAAAACGAAGAAATGGTAATATTATACACATTTCTTACCAAAGGCATCGATTTGGAGGACATTAAATACATCAAGGCAAGCTACAGCGAACATCTTCAAAAGGAGCCATATGCGTAAGATTACTCTTATTTTTAAGGCTAACATGTATTCAAAATTAATTTCATTTGTACTTTCAGTATGTTTTTAAACAATACTCATTGGGTTAATCATTGCACAACGGATAGAGCATTTTGGCCACCACCTCCCAAGAAGCGTCGGAAAGACGACGAACTGATGCGTCACAAAACTGGATGTGCACGCACAGAGGGATTTTACAAGCTGGATGTACGAGAAAAGGCTAAACACAAATATCATCATGCCAAAGCAAATACGTACGATTCTCAAAATGAAGATCGTTGCGACGAGCCAACTGCGCTGACGAACCATCACCACAATAAACTAATATCCAAAATGCAAGGCATTTCTCGGGAAGCGCGCTCGAATCAACGACGTCTATTAACTGCCTTCGGATCAATGGGCGAGTCCGAGCTGTTAAAATTCAATCAGCTTAAATTCCGTAAAAAGCAGCTTAAATTTGCGAAATCGGCTATTCATGACTGGGGATTGTTTGCTATGGAACCAATTGCGGCAGATGAAATGGTGATTGAATACGTTGGGCAAATGATTCGTCCAGTTGTTGCCGATTTAAGAGAGACAAAATATGAGGCGATTGGCATTGGCAGCTCATATTTATTCCGAATCGATATGGAAACAATTATCGACGCCACAAAATGTGGCAATTTGGCAAGATTTATAAATCACAGCTGCAATGTAAGTATTACTGATAACGACCAAATTAACTGATTAATTTATCATTTCTTCATTTAAATTTTAGCCAAACTGTTATGCCAAAGTCATTACCATAGAGTCCGAAAAAAAAATAGTTATATATTCAAAGCAACCGATTGGAATTAATGAGGAAATAACATATGACTACAAATTTCCTTTAGAGGAGGAAAAGATCCCATGTCTTTGTGGGGCTCAAGGGTGTAGGGGTACTCTTAATTAAGGCTAAATTACAGAATAAGTATATGTGCGAGTTAAATGATTAAATATTATAGGTTTTAGGATACCACGATATTATTTTATGTATGCAGTAACTTTTAAGTAGATGATTTTTTTTAATTTTAAGAAACTCAAAATGTATAATAAATTCAGGATAACGATAATGTTTAATCAGTAAAATTTTTGATTTGTAACGCTTTCTTTGATAAAAATTAGTTTATTTATAATTAGACGTACATTAATCTGACTAAAAAATGTTTTCAACACGTCTGCTTGCCCATATGGAGTTTAACATGTTGCTTCTATACATTATAAACGGATGTTTAGAAATTCTTAAACATTTTATATAGTAGAAACAGACGTCGCCTGTAAATATATTTACAAATATATGAATCGATGAATATACAAAGTGTATAATAATAGTGTGAATAATCTGTATTAAGCTAGAAACAACAAACGCTTGCGTAAAGTTCTTTTCCTATATGCATTATATACTAAAAATAAAATATAATGCATTAAACACACACTACACTTGCATTTTTACTATGCTAGTAGATGACATTAACTTTGTATTAATGTTTATGGAGCAAAGGAGCACGATGCTATGACTCATTAAATGGCTACATAAACATATAGAAATGTGCTCAAATATATAAACAAACGAATAAACAGCAATTTAAGGGAATACGGCTGCAGTGATGCTTTGGGTAGATTGGCTAGCTATGAATCCTAAAAATACCAAGGTCCTTATCAAAATAATAAGACACAATGATAAATTGTATTCCTCCCCTCGTAAAATGCTGGTCTTTTAGAATTTTGCAAAAAGTTTTTTCGTGACATGTTAGTTTTAGAATTGTCTGGAGAACTTCAGTTAATTTTTTTCAAGTGTACACGAGTTTTATACGGATCCTAGATAATAGCTAACTTCATATTAAAATGAAAATTGGAAAAATCCCTATGTTTTCATGCAGGAAAACACCTGAATACACACAAGTCGCCCAATAAAAACGTTTTGAGTGGAGTGTTCGGTCGATTCAATGAACTGGCCAGCATGCTCACCGGATCTAAATCCAATTGAAAATATCTGGGGTATAAAGGCGTGCCTATAAGGAAAACGAAAGATACGAAAATGTTATTGAGCTTAAAACATAATTTTTAAGGGAATGGGGCCAGATAGACCCGAAATTATTGATAAAGCTGTCAGATTCCATGAAGATGAGAACTTTTGATGTCGGCAGATGCCAAGGATATTCGATAGATCGCCGAACAATCGAAAATCAATGACTTAAATAGATATTTCTAGCTTATAAGTACTTTAAACCAGACATGTCTTATAATTTTGATATGGTTGAAAACTAAGTTACAACACTTAATATTATAAAATAAAATCCCAGCCAGCCATATCCGGAGCGCTCCGAAGTATGAGTAAAAAGGGACTCCTAAACTAGCACCTCTAAGGAGCGTTTTCGGAGCGCTCCAAAGTAGGACTGAAAACTGACTCCTGAAGCAGTACCTTGTAGTGTAGGAGAGTTTCAGGAGAGCTCCGAAGTAGGAGTAAAAATTGTTATGCTTTGTATTTTACGTCAAATTTTCATGTCAGATTATCTGTGTAAATTTCATCTCATACGTATTGTACGGGCCGTTAAAAGCGTTTTAAAGTAATTATTACAAAATTGTTAAAATATATTTAATCAAACAAGAAAGAAACTGCATTATACAGGCATGCCACAAAAAACACTAGTGAAAGTGATTTCAGAAAAAAGCAATTCCACTTCGAAAATTTCTCCGTGCCACAGAAATTCGTGTGATTTAGGTTTTTAAGCATGTTCATCAACCTTTTCGTACTAGGCTGCTAAGGGTTGGCCCCTTCTCAGATTAAATTTCCCAAGGGTTTGTTTAGCAATTTTTGTAAGTTTATTATTGCTGAAAAGTAGGTTTTTATTTTATTTCTTCTTTAATTAATATTATTTAATTTATTTATTTAACAATTGATATTGTATAGCCTAAAAAAATTTAAAAGTTATTGGCGCGACAAACAATGAAAGTTACTCAACAACTCTAAATTCCAAATTTCGGACAAAAAATGTGACATTATTCTCATGGCATCGGATGCCAGTGAATTGAGCGATGATTTCGTTTCACCAAAAATTGTGCAGGTGATTGAGACTGTGGCACGGAGAAATGAAATTGACGTGAAACTCAAGTGAAAGAGATTTATGTGGCATGCCTGATAATAAAATCCAACGAAGTATTAAATCATCTATTTCACGAGCCTTTAAAGTCGAGTTTGGTACATTTTTATGTTCACCATCACTAACGTTAAGTGACGAACACTTTACCAATAACGTTTCTCAAATTTCGTGAAAAGTTTTACCTTTCCACAACAATAACTTGTTGGTTTTTGTCACAATACTACACCATTTTTAATTACACCGAAATGTTTCTGGATGGAAGTGACGGAGAGAAGACGCCTTCTGAACTCAACGGTAAAAGTAACATTTTTTCAATGAAATATTTAATAACCAAAATTTTTTGTTGTTAAGATGACCATGAAGACATGCCACTAAGCGAAGTTAGAAAAAATTGCCTGAAACCCAATCGCACTTCGGTCGGAAATGAACACAATGGTAGGATAGGTAATAGTCTCAATTAATTTTTGAGCATCCGTAAGGAGCATTTTAAGAATACGCAGGGAGCATTTTGAGAATCCTTAAGGAGCCTCTTGAGAAACCGTAGGGACTCCTCTTCGGAGCATTATCGGAAACCAACCCCAAAACACTCCTTCGAGGTTATCTTTGGATGATTTAAAGAGTCCTTTTCTTAAAACCATTAGGTAAAAATGAAAAATTATAAAAAAAATCGAGGTGTCTTTTAATTTAGATAAGAACCTTATATACTGTGAAAATGGTTCACTTGCATACAAAAAATTTCATAAAAATTGTGAAGTCCATGTATTACACAAGGGAATAAAATTGAACTTTTTATACCCCGTACTTAAAAAAAGTACAAAGGTCTATTAACTTTGTCACAAAAAAAAAAGATCGTAAAAGGCAGAAGGAAGCGTGGCAGACCCTATAAAGTATATATATTCTTGATCAGCATCAACAGGCGAGTCGACATAGCCATTTCCGTCTGTAAGAGCGCCTAGATCTCAGGCACTAAAAGAGCTAGACTCCAAACTTGGTATGTAGGGTCGCCTATATTGCAAGCAGATCGAGTTTATTTTAGATTTTGGATCGGACCAAGCTGCCATAAGAACGAATAGTCGAAAATCAAGTCTCAGTATGAAAAACTTTTTTGTTGTTTGAGATATCTGAACCAAATTTTCGATTTATATAATTTTATTTTAAGGTTTAAAGGACTGTAGCACCGTCCACTAGTTGTGTGTTGTTTTGTTAAAGGTTACGGTTTCGGTTAGGGTTTTAATCCCTGTTATAAATACATTCTTTTCCGAAAACAAAATATAATTCACAAAAAAAAAAATAAAAATTGGGTGGACCTGAGGAATAAAATGACATTTTCACGATTGAGAAATTAATTTAAGACGTTTCTGCAGACGTGAGGCAGTCACCTAATCCGGAACTTACGTATTAAATCGCTATGAAGATTTGATTTACCATGGTTTTCACAACAAATACAATTTACAAACATTTATTTCGAGTGAAAAAGTGAATCTGATGACATTGTCGTTTCATGCTCCGGTCTGAAGCAAGATACAAAAGGTACTGATTGCCTCGAATGGTGTTTTAAGGGAAACACAGACAATGCGTCGCACAGTGCAAGATTTTGCCAGTCGTAATTTTAAAGCTATCGACTTTTTGAGTGAATGTTCGAATATCCCCAAAGAAATTTTTGGACTAAAATTGAAAGTGGGCGTGGTACTTTAAAGGGCGTAAAATACGGACAAACCAAAAAATTTTCATATTTTTAACACACAAATCACTATTAAAAAAAACTAAAAAAATGTATCCAAAAAGTGTCAGGTTAGTATTTTTTGTTTTTACTTAAGCCAACCAAAAAATATTTTTTTTAAATTAATGAAAAAAAAATTTTTATTTGTTTTAAAATTGACTACTTTCGTTATATGTTCATGCTTTTCCTTGTAACTTAAAAACTATTGGCCGAAAAAATTAAAAAATGGTTTTGTTTTAAAGATAATAAATTTATTAAAAGAAAAAAGCGATTTTTATATTTTTCACTATTTTTTTAAATTAAAAAAAATAACTTAAAATTGACAAAGCTTATTAGACGAAAATTTTTTTTTGCAAATTTAGTCAGAATCTGAATTTGAATCACAACTTTCATCACTAGATTGATCATGAGATGAAAATTGGACGGTTTGAGGTTAAATACGGGACATCAATCTTATAATCAACGTCTTTTATTGTGCCCTGAAGCCAACTTGCATTATTGGTCATAAATCTGGATTTACCTCTTCTAGATTCACTCCACATCAACTCAAACTCATGACACTTGTTTGTTAAGTGCAACTTTAACATTATATAATCAATACCATGCCAAAAATCATCGCTGCGCGCTCTAGAAGTGAGTTAAGCTTAACGGTTCTTATGGTGCTTGACCAAACCTCGAAAAACTATGCGCATGTTTTTGCACTCATTGCTAAATTTAAGTCCTTTGGGCAAAATATGGGTAAAATTTTATTTCTGATCCTGATTCAGAATGATTTTCTTCAAACGATGTATGTTCTGGATGATTTGAATACGATAGAGTACAGTTAGTTTTTTTCCATCAAAAATAAAATATTGTGAAAAATTTACTTACTTTTTGGCACTTATTTCCAACAAATAATAAAAATTTTCTAGGTCACTTATAAAGAACCTTTATATTGCTAAAAATCAATTATACTCCAAAAAATATAGAAAAAATAAAAATTGACTGCTCACAGTGACCAAACGATCTTATTGATAAGACTAAACTTTGCAAATGCTGGACATTGTCCGAGGCAATTTTGCATGCATTTCAAATGCACCGGTTTAAGAACCGTTAATTTCTGAACAAAAATGTTATGTTTCGTTTTGTGCTTGTTTTCGTAACATTTGAACATTTCTAAATCGATTTCTAAAAGCTCATTGACCTTAAAAATAATTTTTTTTTTCAATTAAGTCCCCCTAGATTGGAAAAATCTTACACTGCACTATGGTCCCAAAGCCCTTTTTTTTTACATAAATTAATAACTCGAGAACTACACAATATTTTTTAGTCTGGTTTTTTGCATTCAACTAAATAAAACCAATTGAATTTTTGACAGGGGAAAAGGCGTGGCACCGCCCTTTTCCTTATATTTTAATATGCTAATTTTTGGATTTCATAGCTTTTTTAATTTAAAAATTTTTTTTAATCTTTAAACTAAAATATTAAACTTACTTGTATGCAAATAATCAGCACAATTCTAATTTAAAAATTTAAATAAATTATAAACGCATTTTTTTTAAATATTTTATTTTGTGTGTTTTTTATGTTTTTTTTTTTGTGTTTTTTATGATTGTTATGATTTTTATTGCTCAGTTAGTTAGTTAGTTAGTTTCCAAAAGCTCTCCATCAAACTTCTTTAAAATAAAGTAAAAAATTGAAGATGCTTTGTACTGGCTTTGCAGCCACACTTCAAGCAATTCAGCATGCTCGAACTCAAAGTTGCCTAGTAAAATTTGTGATTAAATGGAATCGGGGAAATTCGGGGACAAGATTATTGGAGTTCATAAAGAAAAAACATTGACACACAAGACTGCATTTATAGTTACGACAATACACGACAATAAACTTACTTCTACTCCACGAAAGACAATTTATGTGAGGTTATGCTCAGCTAAAACAACACTGCACAAAAGCACATTAAACAATAAACAAAACACTTCTACAAATAAAACACATATACTAACATGTATAACAAACCTGGAGCTATGTTTTCCATAGTTATTTTTGTAAATGTGCCCTTTTCTATTTATTTTAAAAATAAAATTAAAATGAGGAATATGTTGTGGGAATCTCAACCTCGTGCGCACAAAATAAACAGTTAACTTTCAGGTCCGTAGAAAAAATTCCAGGGATGCTTAAAAAAAAAAAAATTTAATTTCTTAGTTCATTGGAATATTTGCTATTGGAATAAAATGTCTTTCTTGCATAATTCACGATTACGATTTTTTGAATTTACGTAAAAAAAAACGGCTTTGGGACCATAGTGCACTGTGCGGCGCCAATCTCAGTGCTGAGATTGAAAATATTTTGCAAGAGTTCGGTTTGATGAAAAACCAAATATATTCCGTTACGTCGGACAATGGTCGAAACATTATAAAGTCTATTGAGCTCATGAACGAAGAAGCTGATGATAGCTGCGATGATGTTGAATATGAATTGGTGCATCAAGTCAACATTTACTCTATTGCGTCCGTAAAATGTGCTGCTCACACACTTCAACTCGCGGTTAAAGATTTCTTTAAAAATGATCCAAGTGGTCCTTTAATCGATAAAGCTCGAAAGCTAGCGAAGGCATTGAGGACACCTACCTACAGGTACCTATATTATTTAATTTATAAGTTTCCTATGTGAACGCCCCAAAATTTGAAATATTTTTCAGGCTTCTAATTTCTAATGAAGGCTTACCTCAGCCCTTTATTGACGTTCCTACGAGGTGGAATTCAACCTTTGAGATGCTTCAACGCCTTTTTTTGTTTAAGAAATTCTCTGAAAATAGCGTTAGTGAGTCTCTTCAATTGACTGAAGCAGATTGGGCTAAAGTAAATGAGCTAGTCGAAGCTTTAAACCCAATCTATTTTGCCACACAAAAGCTGCAGAGTGAGCAGCTGTATTTTGGCGATTTCTATAAGATTTGGTTAGAGCTTACGTTTACAGTGAAAGCCATGAAAAACTCACACAGTGCTTCATTACAAGAGGCAATCGAAAAGAGAGGGGAGGCTTTAACGAAAAACGAATTGATCACTTCAGCCATCTATTTGGATCCCAGGATGCGAAGGGTGTTACTTCAAGTTCCAAATAAACTGATCTGTGCAAGAAACCATTTAGCAAAACTTTTTCCACAAATTAATGGTCTTGCAAAAAATGTAAGTATGATTATATGATTTGATTTTAAAAGCTTTGTTATTTATATAAATATCATTGCAGGACGAGCTATCACCAGCAACTTGGGAGCAGCCTTCTACAAGTCAGTTCTTATGCGCGTCACAGAGCAGTTCCTCATTGCTAAATGATTTTCTAAATTCCATTACTGTTGCTTCAGGCAATGAGGAGTCAGATGAAGACAATGAAATAGAAGTTCAGGCTGCAATAAATGAAATAAACAGTTACCGTCCGAAGCCAATTGACATAAACGAAGATATAATGAATTATTGGGAGGAGAAAAAGTTCATATATCCCCGTTTGTACCAGCTAGCAAAGGTGATTCATTGTGTTCCTGCAACACAAGTCAGCGTCGAAAGGGCATTTTCAGCACTGAAGCTTATACTTTCTGACTTGCGATGCAATTTGTCGACGATTTCCTTAAAGCAAATTATGTTTTTAAAACTTAACAAAACATAAGCTTAAACATTGTTGTATAAACTAAAAATATATTAAAAAAAAAATGCAATTTCATTACCCTTGGATTTGAAAAATATATTTTTCTATTATTATTTTGAAAGTTGTAGTATATATTACTGCAACAGAATATTGAAAAAAAATGAAAAATAGTAAAAGAAAATAATTGGATCCTTCAAATTCATCCTTGAAGGACATTTGATATATCATATGAAAGATCTCGAATCATAGATCAAGATAAATTTTAATTTTTGTTATACACTAATTGGTTCAAAAGATATTCAGCTTAACTTTTATTTTTTGATTTTTATAATAAAAGTTATGGAATAACTCTTATTTGTAACTTTTAAAATAAAAATCAAAAATAACTCTTAACTTTTATTTTTATTGAAAAAATCAGAAATAAGAGTTATTTCAAAACTTTTATTAAAAAAATGAATTTTAATGATTATTTTTGACTTTTTAAATAAAAATTAAAAATAAGAAATAAATTTGATTTATATTTTATAAATTGAAAATATAAGTTTTTGGCTGATATCAATTGTTCCGGCTGAAATAAGAATTTTGGTGTTTACCATTTTACTGTAGCATGTTTCCTTCACATTGATTTTTTTAGCTGAAATTAGCATTCATAACTCTTATTTGCAGTCCCTGATTTTGAGTTTAGTGTGCACTCATGCAGGGCTCTACTTCGAATCGACATATGTATGTATGTATGTATGTATGTAAGCCATCTCGTAGCTATAGTATCTTACTTACTTTGAAAACCTTGGTCAACCTACTATAAACGCACTCTCAGGGCGGCGAAAAGAGCGTATTGAACTAACGACATATACGCCATTTATTTATTGTGAAATTCAACAATCGATGTTTTGCAAAACATCGATGCATCGCTTAACATCGATATCAACATAAGCATCGGATAACATCGAGTAGTATCGTAAAATCTGTAAAATCTGATCAGTGCAGCCAGTTTAGCAATTTAGTTGCTACATCTGGCAGCTTTTAAAAAAATGTGCAAGCCACAAATCTAGCAATTTCTAATTTTTCTTTAGCAATTGTAGCAACTTTACAACGTAACTAAAAATTTTTTATTTTTCTTTAGCATTTTTGCCTTTTTTCTATTTTTCTTTAGAAATTTTGCCTGTTTTTTATAGCTCTTTGCAAATATTTGTACAAATTACGATTAACAATGGTTCACAACGATATCGGGACTCTGGTATCTAACTGAGCGATTCGATTATATGAACAACTTGAAAGTTTTTGCTCACTATTTTGCTGTTTTTTGCCTGGCTGCAAAATGATGAGTTCAAGCCATGGATTCGCAAGGATTGCACTGATCCAACGAGAGCATATTGTGGCAACATGTGGCTGCGATGGGCTGATTTACCCAAAATTTAAATTTCATTAATTATGATAGAATAAATATTAAACATATGAAACTTCAAAGATTTTAACAGGTATGGACTACACAGACACGCTGATTTAAATGAAGCTGACGAGTTACATATCATTATAGGTATTCTTAATTTTGTTTAAGTTTTAATGATTTAGCATGTTATTTGACAATTTTCACAAATTTGTAAGCAACTTTTTTTTCCAAATCTAGCAATTTTTGCTTCGAAGATTCAGGCAGCACTGATACCGATGCTCGACGCATCGATGTTTTTCCACATCACTAGCCGATGCATTGTTTACGGACACTTAAATTACATACGGACATAAAATGGAAGAAGCAAGCAAAAGTGTAGCCGAAGAGATAGTAAATGGCAATTATACACTGTCTGGGCAACGCAAAGGCCGTAGTTTAGTATGGAATATTTTGGCCGAAATTATAAAACCAGACAATTCCATCTTGAGTAATTTTGTATACTGCCGAACTTGCGGGAAAGTTTTAAGATACTGCAGCAACCAAACATCAAACCTAATGAGGCATATCTGCTGCAAAGCGATTAGGCACGGTACATCTTTACAACGTGTATCAAAACTTGACAAAACTAAGGCTCTTGAAAAATGCACAGCATGGATCACCGAAGACTGCAGGCCATTTTCGGCAGCGCGCGGTTCTGGCTTCATGAAGCTGGTGAAGTTTTTAATCAAGATCGGGTCGACGTATGGCGAAAACGTCGATGTTGAAGATTTGCTACCTGAACCAAAGGCAATTTTGCAGAAAGTCAAAAAGTGTGCAAATGAAGAAAAGCAACAACTCAAAGACGAAATGAATAATATTGTGAGCATCGGCGGAGCTTCAGCTACTATCTACATGTGGAGGGATAATTATGTGAAACGGAACTTCATTGGCGTGACATTACACTATCAAAAGGACTTTAAATTTATTGATGTTGTCTTAGGAATGAAATCAATGAGTTTCGAAAGGTCTACGAGTGACAATATTCTTAAAAAGATAAGGAGTGTATTTAAAGAATTTAGTGTTGAAAATATTGACCAAATTAAATTTATTACGAACAACGAACCAAATATTGTTAAGGCTTTAGAATCGAATACACGCCTCAACTGTAGTGTCCATTTATTTTCCAATGTATTGGCCAATTCGTTCGCGGAAACCACAGATATCGTAGACGTCTTAGAGTCGTGCAAAAAAGTAGTTAAATATTTAAAGAAAGAAAATTTGCATCATCTACTTCCTACTTCATTGAATAGCCAAAGTCCATCTCGTTGGAACTCGCACTATGCAATGCTAAAGTGCATAGTTGACAATTGGGACGAAATTAACAATATTTTGACAAGGAGTGAAGAAAGCTTAAGAATGTTACATATACACGCAAATAGAACCATTGTTGAAGCCCTTGTAGAAATGTGGCAGATATTTGAAACGGTGTTTAAGAAATTGGAGCTTACTAACTCTCCAACATTGTGTTACGTGTTTCCTTCAATTTTAACACTTAAAACCTTTTGTAAGCCAATAACTGAAGATACAGCTGCAATTTCAACTTTAAAGCAAAAAATAATTAAAAACATTGACGAAATATGGCTGCCCAATTTAACATTGTTGCACAAAGTAGCATTCTTTTTATATCCACCAGCTATAAATATGCAACCATGTGACTTAAGTGACATAAAAAATTTCTGTATTTCTGAAATGCAACATATTCGAAGTTCGAAAACAGCACCAAAGACGGAATATGATTCGTTATGTCCAACCACAACATCATCTGTCTTATCATCGAATTTTGAAAACGATTCATCTTGTAATTCAGATCAAAGTAATTTAGATTCAAGTTGCCAAGTTTCACATTCTATTGAAACTAACGATGCTTTCTTTTTCGCAAATTTGATACATTTATCTGCCTCAAAAACCATAGATAAGACTGAAAGCGAAGTGGAAAGATATTGTAAAGAAATTGTAGGTATGTCTGAAAATTTTAGCTTGATGGAGTGGTGGAAAAATAATCAAAATCAATACCCATGTATGTTTGAACTGGCATTGCAAATTCACTCGATTCCAGCTAGCTGTGCAGCAGCTGAGAATTCGTTTTCTATGGCTGGAAACATAATTACAGAAAAACTAAATGGACTTGAGTCAGGAGCAGTTAAGGACCTGCAGTTTCTAAACTCTCTTTATAAGAACGATCTATACGAGAGAACACGAATTTAAGAAACCATTCATCAAGGCCTTAACAATTATTAGACACATACATTAATTAAAGGTAAAATAATTTAGAAATAAAGAATTATTTTATATGTGGTTCGAATTAAGATTGTAAGTAAGTTGAAATCTGTTACCTTATATTTTGATTTACTCTAAGAAGTATGCTAATTTTAGTTTCTTTTGATTTCCGCTTTTTTGCTAAATAATAAAAAATAATTCATTTTGTTAACTCTGTGCCTTTCAACTTATTTTGGTATTAAATTAAATGCGTATTAAATTAATAGCTTCAGAAGTCTACAAAAACTCTGATTTAACAAATTTTTTTTGGGGTATCGAATAAAAACACATTGAGAAAGATTCGACTATATGTGTCAACATAAGATTCTCAGTTTAGTTGGATCCTAAAATTTAAGCAATGCAGTCGCTCGATAGCCAGGGATCCGGCTTATAAGGAGAGAGTGGCCAAAATTACTTCTAACGTAAATTCGCACTTTAATTTTAGCTGTGAACTTTTTGAAAAGTAAAAAGTGTAATAAGTAAAAAATGGGCATGCTAGGACTATTGTACGCCTAATTAAGGCGAACAAATTTTTTTTTAATAACTAGACAACAATGTCAATACCGATGTCGTAACCGTAAAAAAGAATATACAAAAAATGGAGTGGCTAAGCACCTATCCAAGCACAAAAACTTTGTATCAGAATGTATCTTACTTTTTTGAATTCTGTGTAAATTGTAGACTAATTAATAAGGTAACCCCAAACATTAAAAACACGATAAACTCAGAACAACAACAACAACAAAACAATGAAAAAATAAAGTTTAAAACAATTGCTGTAAGGTTTGCATTACTTTATGAAATACAACGTGTGCATCAGTAAGTTTTCTGAACACTTTTATATTTTGTTAATTATTTAAATATTTTTATTATTTAATTATTATTAATGAAAATATAACGATTTATACAAAAGACAATACAAGCTATTTATTAGTTTGATTGTATAAATAAATATTTATTTAATACAATTTTAAATTTCTTTTATGTATAGGATTCTAATTATTGGAAATCAAAGCACTGGAGCGCACTGCTGACTCTGTACAAAGTCAATATTTACATGGTCATACTTTCGAAGCAGTTTTGTTAAATATTTTTTATTTTAATTTAGTACAGGGATTACTGTGTACTGTGAAAATTTGTTTTGTAAATAACTTCTGTAATCTTTTCCTGTTTTTGAAATCATGTTTAAATTGTCCAAACAATAAAGCAAAGCAAAGTGTAGCTCTATTACAATATCCTGCTTTTCAATATATTTGAAATGCCGTCTAGTTACACACTTTTACAATATTAGAGTTTGGTAAATGCCCTGGTAAATTTAAGCAGCCAGACACTTGTGTTGAAATATACTAAACGACCTTGCAAATACATAAAAAGCTCGTTAAAATTTTAAAATTCATATTTTGATATTTGTGCTCAGGATAACATCGATTTAAATAAACTTTATTGGTGAAACACAAAGGCACAGTCAGACATTGGAAGCAATCGATTAACTTTTTAAATATTTTTCATCTTACGCTGGCAGAACCATAACGAATTTCATTTTCGAATTGCTCCGCCTTCAGCGTACCGTCTATACTTTCGCAGTTCTTGTTAAATACACTGTACGCACTCAACTCATTGGACTTCTTTGGCCCAGTTCGGGTATTAAAGTATATAAAAAACAGTGCAGAGAACATTAAGAAAACTAGACCAAACTTGAGTTCAATTGCTATCACATATAATGTTACCCAGAACAGGAAATATACACCCCAAAGTGTGTACTTTAAGCCCTTGCTCTCCTCTCGCACGTTAGCATCTACTTTATCTTGTGGCATTAATTCGTCCTCCTCGCTGCATGCCACATACTCGTAATCCTCACTTGTTTCACTGGCGGCAAAAGCATCGGAACTCGACTCATTGGCTGGCTAAAATACATATATTAAGGACATTCATTAATCAATCAAACTGAGATCAATTAAACAGTTGTCTTTTTGTACACGTATATTATGTGTTTGGAATTATACCTTGACGTCGATAGAAGTGTAGCACTTTCCCTGACTGGTTTCTGCACCCGTGCCCAGCATCCAAAATTTTCGAAGTCTTATTTTGATGATATCCAATGTTTCCCTTCTTTGTTTTTGTTGTCGGTATTGTCGCAGTTGTTCTTGAAAATCCGCCATAGGGACCCTTCTGTTCTGCTACTTGATACAATTTTTAGAGTTGTGTCGTTTCGTTCTGAAAAAGTTCAAATGAACGGGTCATTAAGATGAACGAATGAACTTATTCAGTCAATCATGAACTAAATCGTTCATTTCGCAGTTGGTCAGTAATTTCTTCAATTTTTTTTAAATTTCTTAGGGAAATACAATAAATACATGCATTCATTTTAATGTATCAATGTTTCAACTTCATATATTTTTAAATTTTAACTGTGCAAATAATAATAGTAGGGGCCACTCCATTCATTTCAGCATTTAAACTTAAACTTTTAACTCTGGAAATAATATAAAACTATGAAAAATTATGGAAATTTACAAAGTTTGTGTACTTCTTACTGTATTTATGTATTGGCGTATTATTATTCATTCTCATTATTCCTCCCATTCCACCTCCTCATTTCGTTCCGTTCGACGATTGCTTTTCGTCTCGTCTTTTTCTTTTATTTTGTTTAGAATTATGCTTTGGGGAGCAGAACAAGCATTTCACAATCACCCTGTCGCCGCCATCCAACCGTGCTGTTATTTCAAAACTTACACAATCTAGGATTGAAGGAGGCATCATGAAAATTAAATTTCAAATTCAAATCGGGCGACAAGGGCAGTGAATAGTAACAGTGACACAATACTTGTTTTTGTGTATACATTCCGAGCAAAAATACCAGTTTAGTATCGAATATTAACTATGTGACCAAAGAAAAAATACTGAATTCTTTGAAGTTGTTTTATTTTAAATTAACTGATACGTAAAATAGGCACATATAATTTTTTTACTGTTATATTATTATCGTATGTAAATACTTAAAAATAATGGAAACATTGATCACACATAAGTTGGTTGTTATTCATTGGCTATATTTAAAATGTCCAATTGTATGTCCAAATGTACATACATACGTGGAGCAACTGGTACAAAAGAATTCATTATGTACCAGAATTAGTTATACCCCTTCCAAAAATTTTTATTTTTGATTAGTCTTTCTTTCTTTAGCCCAGCACTAGATGAAGTGCTGCTCAAATAAATTGTTAACTGAAAATAAAATTTATTGTATGTATTTATTTAGTTTGTAACTCTTGTACTTGTAATGAAATTCGTAACGAAGTTGTATTATTCGGCATAACACACGTACACCAACCATGATTTCCAGAATATTAGATATGTATAGTGGACCAAAACTTCGTTTACGATATCATACACTATAGTGTTGCGAGTTTATAACGTGTAAAACGATCGCTTTAAGATCTGAAAACGATAAGTTGACCAAGCCGCAAGTCTTGAGCGAGAGTCTCGTCAAACGTTCGTAAATGAGCCTACAAACTGGCAATTTGAGTTTAAACAACGAGTGACAACCGAACTTTTGATTGACACTCGTTGTCGAGCCTTAAAAAGGATATTAAGCGAGAGAACACTAGCCAACGAGCTTGTAAGCGTCAAGCGTCGTGGACACGAACGATGCCATGTCATGTTGCAATACAACACTTTCGTAAGGTCTCTGTGACGCGTCGCATTGTAGGCTCTTTCCAGAAAAATGGAAGATAGAGAGTTACGGAAAACGGATATACGGGGGTGCCACAGAAATCGCTTTCAATTTCATTTCGCTGTGCCACAGGTCAATTCGCAGAACAATTTTACGCGTATTAAACTAGCGCTAAGATCGCTGGCGTCCGCTGCTGCCACCTAGTTCGATTCAGATTTTTGAACTTCAAAATTTGAAGTCAGGGTCAGCGATGCCACATTTTTTAGTCAGAATTCGAAGTAAGGCAAACAAATACATGGAACCACTTCAGTTTTCTTTAAAATAAGCATTAAAAAAATAGGTCTTTTGAGGTAAATCAAGTTTTACCGAAAAAAAACCTTTAACCTATTGGGCAATTTGTGAAAACATTTTTCTCGAAGAGCTGCCAGACTAATGCCAGACAATTGATAGAGTTGTCGAGTAATTTTTATTTTTTCGCGCCAATTACTTTTAAATTTCTTCTAAACAAAATCAATTATTACATAAATAAATTAAATTCTATTAATTAAATAAGAAAAAAATTAAAAACCTTTTGTTCTGCAATTATAAACTTAAAAAAGTAGCTTAACAAACCCTTATGTAATTGAATCTGAGATGGTGTCAGCCCTTAGCAACCTAGTTCGAAAAGGTTGGTGAAATTGATAAAAAACATTAAATCATTCGAAGTTCTGTGGCACCTCGAAAATTTCCGTGCGGAATTGCTTTCTGCGGAATTATATTTCGCTTGCGATTTCTGTGGCATCCCTGATAAAAATAAAATAATTAAAAAAAAAAGGAATTATTTAGGTGGGAAATGGAGTTAGCATTGGAATCAATATTAAAAGCCTTTTGTATTCCGAACACAAAATTTTTTAAAGGGTTCATGCAATGCTTAGTTAGATCTATATACTATTCTACAAAGAACAGAAAAACTGAGATGTGACATTAATTTGGTAGTCAATGCAGTAAGCTAAAGCATTAAAAAAAAATAATAATAAAAAAAAGCATAATCCTAATCCTAAAAAAGAAGGAAGGTTTATTAATAAAAGTCTACTAGAATACAAAGGTAGTCCCACGTCTGTATTGTTGTTTTTGTTGTGTGTTTTGTACCCTGTTCCCATTAAAAATGGTCAAAAAGTAAATGAAATGTATGTATTAGGCAGAAGAAAGAATCCCGACCCCATAAAGTATATACATACAGTCGAACTTCCCTAACTCGAATCACCATTATCCAAAAAAAAGGTTCGAGTTATGGAGATATTCGAATTGTAAAGTTCTTTTTCTTTAGTTTATTAATTTTACTGCCACTCATTTAGCTCGAGTTAGAGAGAAATTCGAGTTATGGAAGTTCAACTTTATATTCTTGATCAACTTAAACAATGAGCTGCAGTATTAAAATTTGGTATGTAGGTTGCTGGATACCGGACGCAAAACAAGTTTGTTTTTTAATTTGGATCGGACCACTATATCATATAGCTGCCATAGGAACGATTAGTTGAAAATCAAGTTTTAGTACGAAAACCTTTTTTGATTTTTGAGAAATCTGAGTCAAACTGACAAAAAATGCAGCTGGGAGGGTGTTAATCATCCGAACAAATTTAGTTGAAATCGAACCACTATATCACATAGCTGACATAGGAAAGATGGGACAGTTTTGAAAATTAATCGAAAACCATACAACGTTTGGAGTGGCTAACGTCGCTCATCTAGAGGGCGTGGCCCTTTTCTTAAACACTTGTTTCATAGCTTGAAAAGTTATCTATTATATGCCATTTAAATTATTTGATTATCTCATTTGGTTCAAAAGTTACGTTTTTTGCAACGTAAAATGAGCAATGGCCCCACTGTGCGTCGTGCAAATCAAAGGGACAGGCACGGTTGCCACTTAAAAATATCTGATTGAACCAAAAACAAACAAAAAATCAGCCAAATTGACTTAAAAAGAGCCAAAACTTTTTTTGGCAGTTCATATTATTTTTTAATTTAATTAAATGAAAAATATTTCGTTCACAAACACTTAAAGCAAAAACACATTCTTCCAAAGTATTTCACATTTTCATCTTAATCTAGTGATTATGTTATTAGATAAGAATAAATATGTGTTGTACTTCAACCTAAAACTATACAAAATACTAGTAACTGATTCTGAACTGATAAATAAAGAGCCAATTCGAAAAAAAGTGTCATTGCGCCAGATTGAAAAAAAGAGCCAGTTTTGTCGCAAAAACGACAATTGTGGCAACCGTGGGGACAAGACTCAGATATCCTAGGGGAAAGGCGATCGAAGCGAGCAGGGGAGCCCCCTTGTATTTCTCTGGTGCGCTTTTGTGCATTTGGTGTTGCTGTTGTTTAATCGAACACATAGTCTGTGTGCGAACAATACAAATCAAATAGGTAAGCATTTAATAGCATAGCATGTCGATATAAAAGCAGATGGACGACTTCAAAAATTTAAAGCTTAATTTGTCTATTTTTTATAACAAGTTTAATGTACTTTTTAGACAACTATAAGAATAAAATAAATTATCAAACAAAATATCATATGATTATTGTTTTCAATATTAGTAATGTATCGTTTGCAAAGGTACGCAAAGGTTATCATAAAAGCCTCGAAACTGAGCTATCGCGTTTAAAAATTGTGCTGCCACAAAACTGAGCGACAAATGATTCGTTATCTGTCAATATTCGGAGACGCTATTATGCTGCATTTACACTAGTTGATGCAGCGTCAATTCTAGCTATATCAACAATTGATATCCAATGTCAACGCATTTGTTGTGTTTACATTAGTTGATTGAGTTGACAACAAAACCGGGTTGCCAACTAATTTTCGAGTTGAGCAACGCGCAAGATGCCAACGCGTTGATATTGAAGTTGAGAGTAATTTACACCAGTTGATATTCACATTCGTTGACATTCACGTTGCTTAGCATTTTTCGTTGACGTCGATATTGGGTATGCATCGAAAGCGATTTTAATCAATTTATGTATGCACAAAAAACATTAATAAACACCATATCATTAATCGATAGCAATCGCCAGCAACCGCAGCAGGTCTACTTTCGATATTGAAATATCGTTTAATAAATATGCATATTAATAAATTAAAATGTATTTTGAAATAGCTTTTTATTATTAATTATTATTTTTTAAAGACTGTACAGTTGAAAAAACAGGCAACATTAATAAAAACGGATGGCGAAGCGAAGTGTTGCCACCTCTAATATGTACATAAAGTTTGTCAACACAGAGCAAAAGAATGAACGTGAGCTCAACTGCATTTTGTGTTGTCAACGCGCCGATTGTGTCTTCAACTGTTGACACAAAGTGTTTACACTATGTTTACACTCAGAGCAACAATTGATGATTTTCGCATTATCAATCTACTGTCAACGCAACAGTTGATCAAGTTGACAGCTGTTCACACTAGGATTGATAAAGTTGATATCAACGTTGACTTGTTTATCAACTAGTGTAAATGCACCATTAAGCGTTTTGCTCTTCGGAGATGTGCAAAAGATTTCAAAAGTGATGAAAACGAAACTTTTACTAGCTATCGCGAGCGTTTTGCACATTTTGAAATCCGCAATACTGTCGATTACGATATCGTTAACGAAATTTTGGTATACTAGAGTAGAAACGAGGTACAGCAGGTACTACTTCATATAACAGTTAAAAAAATTACATTCTTATTTATAGGTTTTTTTTGATTTTTCGGAAATGTACAGGGTATAAAGATTCCTTGTCAAGATATGCATTTTAAATGGATTCGAAAATTGGAATTATCAGAGTTGCTGGGCACTTCCGCCCATATCTTGATGAGTTGTAATTGATAATCTCATTTACAAATAATATCCGGACATGAACGCGATGAAGAATCCCACATAAAACAAGAATGTAATCTTCGGCACGTCGAAGATTTGACACCCTCTAGATATTTTAAGAATTTTATAAGACGAGAGACTGGTTGGCAAGGGCAGAAATATTCGTGGGTATGTCAGTATTACACAGTAGCTAAGTAAGTAGTTAAGCCTTAAGCAAGCTATATTAAAAATGTCCTAATACTCGTAAGCCAACCTTGTTTACAGGTATATTAAAATTTATGTGAAAAGGCATCATAAACAGTTGGTGTCTGTTTTCGCACTTTAAATTGTTATGCTATAAAGATACACTCTAAGAAGGGAACGTAGGTATAAAAAACAGAAAACATCCATAGTCGAGTGATTCAGAAGAAATTAATAATTTGATTGATGTATGCTAAAAATGTACAGATGAAGGCTCGACGAACTGATCTCGTTCACATTGTTCACAAGGTGCCTCACCTAGTATTTTTTAAAGTGTATTACCACTGCATATTTGCTATCAGCTCACTTACAATAACAGATGTTATCACCGGTTGCTGTGTACATATTGTTAGGAATGAAAACTATCTATCTACTAACTTACGTAGTATACTTATGTATGTATGTATAACACTTACTATGGAGATTACAGGCCCCATACACGTCTTCTGTATACATACTATATGTACGAAGTTTATTACAAGAACGCTAATTTCATTAAGTAATTTAACACGAAATACGATAAGTACATATGTATGTTCCCCAAGATTGATCTAAGACTATATATTTTAAAGTTGGATTTAAAAGTGAAACATTATTAATAATATATACATTCCTAGTGTGCAAATCTGATGATGAATGTTAATTAATAATTGAGAACAAATCGGACGTGTATGGAGTCTTCAAATATGTCATCTGACATTCAGAATCTTGGAATGTATTGGTTTCGTTTGTATGCTCATATCTTTATACATACATACATACATATTTGTACTTATATCAGTCATTATTTGCTTAATGAATTGAAAAATGAAACTGGGCAAAACGTGGCGTTTCACTTATTGCCCGATAAATTAAACAGATGACATCCCCCGACTTGTTTATCTTTATTGGGCTCTGATAAACCAACCTACAATGTTGACACCTAGGGCGTCCTCCATCACTTGTAACTTTAGCAAACTTTAGTAAATTGTATACCTCGTAGAATATGAACATTTACGTACACATCAAGTCTCATCAGTAGCAGTTTGAAGCAGCTGTGGTAATGACAGTAAATCGGTTCCTAAAGTACGACTAATACATACGTAACGGGATGAACCAACGAGATGTCGAATCAAAGGCCGTGGACTCAACGGAAAAATCTGTGAGTGCGGGTCATGAATATGAGGAAGTTCTTCAACTGATCGGTACGTCAAATAGTATAAGATGTTAATAATAAGATTGTTTAATTACTTGTTACTATTTTAATGGAATATTACTTGACAAAGGATTTGGTCGGGTACAATGGATTGTGCTGTTTGCATCGGGGCTTTTGCTAATGATGGTCATAAATGAGACCATGGGAATGTCCTACATTACAATTGTGTCGCAATGCGAATTTGAAACAACTTCCATGGACAAAGCCATTATGAGTGCAGCTAGTTTTATCGGTAAGTTAACCTTACAATATAAATCATTCTTCGGACTGCGTTAACTTTATCTTGGAAAGATTTAAGAGCCTGGTAAACTTACCAAAAAACTTTAAGAACCCCTTGACTTGACTTCTTGACGATTCATACCAATGATGTCTAATTCTTCTCATTGGAACAGGAATATTCTGCTCTTCATATTTTTGGGGTTACCTCAGCGATTCTACTGGACGTAGACCTGTGTTGATATATACAACCCTTTGTGGAAATATTATATCGTTAATTTCAGTATTCATTCCGAATTATTGGATTTATGTAGTCCTCCGTTTCTTAGTAGGTTTCTTGTAAGTACTATATAATAATCCTATGATCATATGCTTAATATTTGCTTTTTCTATGAAATAAATATATTAATATGTACAAACAGTATAGCAGGTGCATCATCCACAACATATGCCTACCTAGGGGAGTTTTTTACGCCTCGACATCGTCCGATTGTTATCAATTATGCTAGTCTATTTGTTGGCATTTCAACGGTTTATGTGCCTGGTAACTACTTACAATTTCTTGATCAGTTGATTTAAACAATTAATTTTTGTTTTACCTTCAGTTGTGGCGTGGCTTGTAATGACCATGGATTGGCGTATTGATTTGACTGAAGGCTTTGCCTTTCGTCCTTGGCGGTTATTGACCATCTTTTACCTTCTGCCTGGTGTTTTTGGAACTCTTATGCTATTAAAACTGCCCGAAAGTCCAAAATTTCTCATATCAATGGGTAGAACTGAAGATGCCTTTGCTGCCGTCAATTGGATTGCTTTGAAAAATTCAGGGAAGCAGCTTCAGGATCTGAAAGTTGAAAAACTTAAATTTGAGGAAATTCCTGACAGAGAAAATGGAGTTTGTGTTTCCAAATCAGCGTAGGTTCTAAGAAAATAATATAACTTGTTCCGCAATCATAATTGTCTCATCTTAGCTCAATGATTTTCAAGAAGATGTGGCATGACACTGTCCCCTTGCTTAAGAAACCGCATTTACTTAACTTTAGCATTAGCTGCACGGTTATGTGTGGCCTCTTCTTCAGGTAAGTCTTGTGAGCTGACTCCTTAGCCAAATTTCCTGATATTAATTCGCACACACAGCTCATCGGGCATGGGCTTGTGGTACCCCGAAATACTGAATCGCTTGGGATCGACTTATGCCGAAGACGCTTTGACTGTCTGTGAAGTCATTGATGCCTCGATTGATCAACCAAAACTTAACCAAACACGTAAAGTATTCAAACAATTTATTCATGTATGAGTCAGTTGATTTGCAAACCTGTTACTTGTGTAGTATAAAAGTTGACACGTCTGTCCGTCCGTCCGTATAAGCTATTGAATCTCAGAGACTATGAGAATTAGAGTGAACAAATTTGTTTCCCAGATTTCTTTACGCCCCACACAATTCAATAAAATAGGGTAGGACTTACAAAATACTATATAAGCTAGAGACTCGACGTCAGAGTGTTCTTTTTTTAATTCATTTTCCACGACCTCTTCCGGTTCTGAGATTCGGGAAAGCTCCACGTGTCACTATAATGGAAGTAATGCCTGTATGCACTAACTTTGATGACGTTAAAGATTACAATACGGAGATACAATTAGTACAAGTTTAAATTGAGGAACGAGTATCTTTTAGTCGGGGACTCGACTACAGCGTACTTATTTATTTATTTTCTCGCTAAAGTTTCACAGATTTGCAACGATCAAATAAGTATCAAGAGCTATATAGATACGATTACCTATGGTTCAGCGCTCATCGTTGGGTACATTGTGATGGGCTTTGTGATCAATCGGATCGGACGTAAAGCCTCTATCACAGGGGGCTTAGCCATTGCTTCTGGCTGTGCTGTTGCATTGATCTGGATAAAGGATGAGGTTATCATCGTCGTTTGTTTTTGCTTGTACCTGGTGTTGCCCGGCCTATGTGTATCAGTGTTAAGCGGCGCCGTTGTCGATCTTGTTCCCACACATCTGAGAGGCAAAGCCGTCTGCATCTGTTTGATGCTCGGACGCACGGGCAGCGTTTTGGGTAGTAATATTATTGGAGTACTCCTGGATTCCTATTGCACCACAACATTTGGTGTCTTTTCCGGATTCGTGATGTGTAAGTACGAAATTAATATAATAATTAAGTGCGTTAATAATACTTTTTATTGTTTTTGCAGTTTGCGCATTGTTAACTTTGATGCTGCCCATTTAAAGATCCTGAAATTTTAATTAAAGACTTTAGTAGATAAATCCAAATTAGCAACTTATTGTTGGTCTTAAGGAAAACTTTAAATTTTATTACATTTTACATAAAATATAATTTTACTGCCTTTACAAATATTTAAGCAATGATGAAATTTGGTTTTTTAAAATTAGTTAACACATTTCACTGTACGTCTATGTACTACATATGTACATTGTGTGTGTACATTGCAAATCCCAGAAACAGTCCACCGCGACCAAAAACGTAAAATTGATCAAAAATTCACATCATGTGAAATTTTCTTCCAGAAATGTGTTCAAGTTATGTATTTAAGCAATATTCGCTAGAAGAAATTTATTAGGATGATCATTTCGATATTATATTGCAATCAAATCACTTTTTATATATCTTTTTTCATTTTTTTAAAAATTTACTTCCAAAGTAGACCGTTTGTACTCTAACGATTGCACTAAGTAAGATAGTATGATTGTAACATTAACCATTTTAATATTTAGAAATACATTAAATGTTAAATTTAAAACACGTTTTTCAATCTGCTTTCGATATATATTTAAAAAAAGAGAGATCGAAGCAACATAAATATCTTATGGAAAATATGATGAGTGATCCGTTTCCATAAACTTTTTTTAATCCAAATAAGTTTTTTGAGCATTCTATTATTCACAGAATTCTTTTAGATATTGGATTTTGTGTGAACTTCCATATTGAACAAATTTTTCGCAAAAAGTAACTGTAACTAAATTACATTTTATGCCATTAGAACGTTAGTTTCACATTTGAGGAGAAGCAATCAGAATTTAAACGCCGATTTGCTAGTATCGAACCATTTGGATTAAGTTCGTAAATCAACTTACTTAAGTATTCAAACAAACTACAAACGAGCCGATCGAAAGTACGAACTACAATAAATGGGGCTCGATAAATTAAATGATTAATTTATGTTTTTTTTTTTAAATCGAACGACTGAATGAAATACTTGTACATTGTTTTACATCTCTAGCAAGTGCACATACACTTAGCAAGCACGTTTCAGGCAATGAGCGCTAGGTGTCGTCAGAATTGCTTTTCTGCTCCTCACTGTGAAAAATAGTTTCGTAACTACAAATCAAAATTCAGAGCCGAAACAATGTCTATTAGTAATTATAAAAAAAAAATGAAGAAGTGGTAAGTAATTTAATACTTAAAACCAGGGATTTAAGCCCTAACCGAAACCGTAACCTTTAACCGGTAAAAACCGATTGAAATTTAAAACCGTAATTGAAACCGTAACCGAAAATAAAAATTTTCATTTGACCGAAACCTTAAAACCGAAACTCTGTAAGCCGAAATAACCGTTTAGTAACCGATTCATTTATAAGGGTTAATTTCGGTTTTTCATACATAAAAAAAAAATTATTGTTTATTTTTAATTTTGATTTTTAATTTTAATTTTTTTATGTTTAGTTATGAATTTTTTTTTTTGATATTCATGATCTAATTTTCATAGCACTGAATAAGCGCAAATAAAATAAATTAAAAATAAACTGAAGAATATGTGAAAGAAATGTGTGAATGAAAATTTAAGAAACTAATGCCTTTATAATTATTATTATTATATTATTAATATAAATAAATTTTTGCAAACAAAAATTTTTTTGTGAACCGAAACCATACCGGTATTTTAAAACCGAAACATACAAAAACCGGTTCACCGTAACGAAACCTTTATTCAAAGATTTTGCGTAACCGATAACCGAAAACCTAAATTCGAACATAACCGAAACCGTAACTGAAACCGATATACGTTTCGATTATAATCCCTGCTTAAAACAACTATTTTAGAGTCGTTGATTAAACTTTTAATATTATTCATCCACAAACAATTCTTCTCCAAAGCAACAGAGGGCGCTGTGGTGCGGTTAGACAGAAACGAATATAGGAGACATGCAGGAGACATGAATAGTACTCTAGAAAATTAGGAATATACATAGGAATATACGAAAATGAGAAGTTAAAAAACTTTAGACAACATATGTGTGTTAATTAAAATTTTAATCAGAAATGGTGAGTTAGGACAAAATTTACAAATACCAATATCATTTACAAATAAAAATCAAATTTATATTACTTAAAAGTAAATTGGATAGACCATGGTCAAGGGCGTCGGCAGCTTTTCAATTAAGGGGGACCAAATTATTTTTATCACGTTTTTATACCATGTGCCCATTGAAAATGGTCAAAAAGGCAATATTAGATTTGTGTGATGTATGTAACAGGCCGAAAGAAGCATCTCCGACCCCAAAAAGTATATTTATTCTTGATCAGCATCAACAGCCGAGTCAATTGTGCCATCTGCCGTCTGTTTGAACGCGTCGATCTCAGAGACTATATCAGCTAGAGACCTCAAACTTGGTATGTAGGTTCCTGGATACCGGACGCAGATCAAGCTTGTTTTTAAATTTGGATCGGTCCACTATATCATATAATATATAGCTGAAATAGCAACGGTCAGTCGAAAATAATGTCTTAGTATGAAAATCTTTTATGATGTTTGAGATATCTCCACCAAACTGACAGAATATGCATATATGATGGTCCTTGGCATCGTGACCAAGTAATAATAATGTAAAGTTATGAATGTAGGTGGGTCCATTTCATTTACATGTTCGTCTTTCCAAACAAATAATCCAATTGGATTTTTTTAATTTTAAAAATTGTCCGTTTTAATGTTCAAAAGGAATAACAGCTGAAATTAAAAGTCCTTTATCATTATAAACAATGTAGATTAATCAGATACATGTTACGCTTAAATCTGCAATATGCTAAAGGGTTCTAGAATTATTCCAGACATTATTCAATTATAAAAAAAACCTCTTTACGAGGTAAAAGTCTAGTGACGAAATCATTTTTATGCACCAAAATTTCTGGTATCCAATTTTGTGACGAATAATATTAAGGTTTACTTATAAATTACTAAAAAAAAATATTGTCACTCGGCACATTGCGCTAATTTCTTCATACCTAATAAATATTTATTTTTTGCGCAGTGCCGAGAAGAATAAGATATCAGAAATTTTGGAGTAATATATCAGAAATTTTGAAAATTGCAATATTTGTTGACGGTACAACTTTGTCAAAAGGTGTTTATTGTTTGTACAAGCAAAAACAAACTGTCTGGCAACACTAGTTCCTTTTACAAACATACATTCAAAATTAGAAAAAATCATTACTAGCGTTTCTCAAAATCGCCAAAATGTAGGAAAAAATACCTTATTTCAACTGAAGCTGTTTACCTTTTAACTTAAAAAAGTTCAAAGTATGCCTAAGAGCCCTTTGAAATACCTTTTCAACGATATATAGATCACATCTGTAGCTTTTATCGCTTGGATGCTATGGGGGTTTCAATTTTAGCGGTTTTTAGCGATTTCCCGCTAAACTAGCGATTTTTCGAAAAAGTCGTAGAACAAACGTTTCTATATTTTTGGGCGGGAACAAGTCCTCATTCAAACTTTTAAGCTAAATTAACGATTTGATCCAAACAAACAAACAAACAGACAAACTGACTTTTCATCTCATTTTCGGAAGGCCACTAAAAATTTCAAAATTAATTATCTTTTGAACCAGTGGTCGGATTTTGAGGATCGAGGTGTTATTCGACGCGTATTTTTGATTAGAATAGTAAAAAATTATAAAAAATTCAGAAAGGCTCCAACGGCCCCATTTGCTCCAATCATTTAAATTTTGCCCCTCCCACTTACACCTGTTTATCTCACGAACCAGGTGAGTTTTCAAAAGTCTTAGTATGCACATTTGTAAGTTTGATTGATACCTTTCGATCGGTATATAACTCGACCTGATCGGACAGTCATAGCAAATTTTCCATTCTTCCTGTGTATATATGCTAGTCGCCTTTCGCACCCTTCGTGCTGCTTTCGTCACTAGCGCGGACTGCCGTCCGCAGTGATATGAAATCTTCAGCTTGTGAACAGGCGGCCTCTTGTAAGCCCGATCATGGCCCGACCACCAAACAGAAGGAAAGTATCCAATAAAACATAAAAATTGTTTACATCTTTTTCACTTTCCAAATGTGAATACTTTAGTGACGTCACGTATCAGTGCAGAGATACAATACGAAACACTCAAATAGTTAAGAAAATTATTTACTCCAGAGGACCAGCGGAATAAGATGCTGAACTAATACTACCACGTACATTACCTGAAGAAAGTTGGATCGTATAGTTGGAAAAGGTACGGTTCTTCTTTCGAGCCCTTACATAATTATTATTTTATTCACCCAAATTTCTTCTAAATGTCCTTGATCTCGTAATTCAATTAAATATCATTAAAATTCACAAACATTTTCCTACTTAACCTTAGGTTTCATCGTTCCTAAGGCGGCTATACATACATATGACATAGTGTACACACACAGACAATACATTGTTATCTTAGTGGTACAGATTTGAAGCAAATTTGGTCCGGATGTGTAAAAATATGTACATATCTCAAAAAACAACAATTTTTTAGTACTGAAGCTGGATTTTTAACCGGTAGTTCCTATGGGCATTTCCAGAAAAAGGTCCACTACATCTTGGGCAATTTTCATCCAAAAATGTATTCAAGTTATTTATTTAAGCAATAAACACTAGAAGAAATTCAATAGGATGAACAAATACATAGATTCAACATTGGAATAAATTCACTTTTTCCATATTTTTGCCCATTTTCTTAAAAATTGACTTCCAAAATGGACCGATCGTATTTTAACGATTACACTAAGTAGGACAGTAAGACTGTAACATGAACCATTTTAATTCTTAGAAATACAGTGTGACACTAATGTCTTCATCCTAAGATTACTATTTTAACCACTTTTCCCCTTTCTTTTTTAGCAATTATACTAGCAAAAAAAATGTTTGAAAATTTTTTTTTGCAGTTACTTTTAGAATTTTTTGAAAAGTTTTCTGCATCAAAATATTTTTTGTAAAAATCGAGGAAAAAGATGAAAAATAGATTTATTTAAAATTCTAAATTTTCGATGGGTACTCAATGGATTAAAGAAATTTTTGTTTTTTCATTAGGACGGAATTTAAGTCAATAAAAGATTAATATTTTTATATACGCAAATTTGACAAATTTATGCTGTATGAAGACATTAGTGGCACACTGTATATTAAAAGTTTAATTTAAAACAAGTGGAAAAGGCTTTAGTCGAGCTCCAGACCATAGGATACCCGTTACTTATTTAAATATTTTTATTGCACACTTTTAGGCAATTATATTGCTTGAAAACTTAAATCAGCCATCATCACCTTTCTATTTGTCCGATCTTGTTACAATTTAGTAGGATAATAGGTAATAATAACTGCGGACGGAAAGCAGCACGAAGAGTGCGAAAGGCGACTAGCAATATATTCAGGAAGAATGGAAAATTTGCTATGACTGTTCGATCAGGTTAAATTATATACCGATCGAAAGGTATCAATTTAACTTACAAAATGTGCATACTAAGACTTTTGGAAACTCACCTGGTTCGTGAGATAAACAGGTGTAAGTGGGAGGGGCAAAATTTAAATGGTGGGAGCAAATTAATTAATTTTGAAATTTTTAGTGGCCTTCCGAAATTGAGATGAAAAGTCAGTTTGCCTGTTTATTTGTCTGTTTGCTTGTATCAAAGCGTTGAAATATCTTAAATCGGGGAATGAGTACTTGTTCCCGATCAAAAATCTAGAATGGTTTATTTTATGACTATTTATCGTTAAAACGGTATTTCGAAGGGCTCTTAGGCATACCTTTAAAGTTTTTTTCTAAAGTACAAAGGTAGTTATTTTTAAAAATTCATTTTCCAAGTCCGTCAAACACGTTTTTTGATATATGACACAAAAGAATTTACCGATGGGCTTGGAAGATATAACCTTTTAACTGAATATATACGTTTTACTTTGAATCCTAATAGGACAGCAGCAACACAGTGTCATAGCAGCCAGAGTTTGAGAGTGCTGACAGATTTTGCGATTGGCATGTGTGTTCGTAAAAGTATTTATATTCTTAAGAATGTTTATTATTTAGAGCAATATTGCATACAAGAGAAATCTTCATACTTGTGCATTACTTTGTGCATTGTTTTAGATTTTGGCCACGCCCCCTTAAACGCCCACAAAATAGAAATACTATATTCATATCTTAATTATAAAGACAATTTAAAAGATAAAGACACTAAACTCTAAACTCCTGACAAAGTTTGATTGAAATCGGTTTGCTATATCATATAGCTGCCATAGGAACGATAAGTCGAAAATCAAGTTTTAGTACAAAAAACCTTACATCCTTACCAAATGTGGTATAAATCTGACTACTACCATATATCAGCTGCCATAGGAAAGATCAGTGGAAATTAAGTCTCAGTTTGAAAAACTTTTTTGTTGTTTTTTGATATCTAAACTAAACTGACAGAATATGCATATGGGATGGTCCCATATATCCTGACCAAAATTGGTTGCTCTAGCTCGTAAAGTCTCTGAGATCTAGGCCCTCACACAGACGGACGGACAGACGGACATGGCTATATCGACTCGGCTGTTGGTGCTGATCAAGAATATATATACTTTATAGGGTCGGAGATGCTTCCTTCTCTCTGTTACATACATTGCAACGAATATAATATACCCTTTTACTTATTTTTTAATAAACGGTTTTACAAGTTGTTTTCGATATATCAAATATAATTTGATGAACAAAATCTTGACACAAACTAGGTGGAAGTCTTGTAACGTTCGCGATGTCGCGGTACAAATTACTAATAAAACTTGTAAAATAAACAAAATGATAGTAACATATCTAAATGATTTTTAAAATAGAAAACTACATTATGGTTTAAGAGTATTTTCTTCCAAATGAAGTCAAACATGACTTCTATGTTTCGTTGCGTTCGCGATACATTGTTTCCTATAAATAATTCGAAAATGACAAGTCTTCAAAGCATGTCTTTTATCAAAAAAATAGTGTTGAAAAAATGCATTAAACACGTGAGAAAACAGTTTTGAAAATGTCAACTTTTGCCATTTTTTTTTTCATTTAAAGACATACAAATGTCGCGTTCTCGGTCCTGGAAATACCCATTTGTATATGTTATAGTGATCCGCCGTATTTTTGTACTGCCTTCCGCAAAAACACGAACCCTTACCAAGTTTCATAAAGATTACTGAGAAACTAATTTGCATTGGATGTTAGGCTTAGGCTTAGGTGAGGGGGCATGGCATATAAAACTAATAATTATCTTGATCTGCGTCTGATATCCAAGCACGTACATTCAAAATGTAGCTCTTAAAGTTACTGAATTTGAATCGTTCAAATAGTCGGACAGACATACGAAATCGACCATTTTGATAGACTTGTCAACAGGTTTTTTTTGTGTTTAGATTATGCTCTCTTTGTTATATGAGAGCTATTTTTGACTGAGTTTTTAATTGGATGTATCTCTTAGTGAAACGAATAATAACAATATAAATAGTTAATTTTAAATTTTAATAGACTTGTCAACAGGTTTTTTTTGTGCTTAGACTTAAGCGCTCTTTGTTATATGAGAGCCATACTTGAATGAATTTTTAGTTGGATGTATCTCTTAGTGAAACGAATAATAACAATATAAATAGTTCTCTTTAAAGATTGTTGTGATCCGAAAGCCGCGAACATGTTTACCTCAGAACAAGTTTTTGCTTACTAACCTAGCACTTGTTTCAGTAATGTATCTCACAGCTGTGTTTTAAATCTCGAAATCTTAAAAGGCGGTGCTGTTTTGGTATGACATTCAGTCGAATGTGCTCTCTTGGAATACTAAGATGCAACACGTTAACACTGATCGCAATGCAACCCCCGATGAATTGGAGTACGATGAGATCTTGGACAAGATTGGTAATCTATCTGTTTAACGAGTTATGAATGGACTTAATACCACTTTACTTGTGCAGGCTATGGCAAGACCCAGTGGATTCTGCTGATTGTAAGCGGGCTGCTGACAATCACTTCTGTGGCTGCTCAACAGGCCATGGGGATTGTGGTGCTCGCCTCCCACTGCGAGTTCCAAACAACGCAGGCCGAGAAGGGGGTCATGATGGCGGCATGTGTGGCGGGTGAGTAGTCGACTAATTTGCATACAATCTACGTTCTTTATAAAACTACCCCCCGATCGATCTGTTGAAGGTATCTTTCTGTCGACATATATATGTGGATACGTCAGCGACGCCATCGGTCGACGTACAGTTCTACTCTATGGCATCTTTACATGCACTGCCCTTCAGTTCATTCTCATGTTTGTTACAAGCGTTTGGCTGTTTAACATTATAAACTTGATCTGTGGCATCAGGTGAGTGCTTTTCTTTCCAATGATTTAAAATAATGAAAAGGTAATAAAAGAAGACTGATTGTATACAGTTTACAGGAACGAGGGCTTATTGTATTTGGAATGTACTATTTTTAATGCGCTACTCCTAGTTAATTATTGCTCGTAGTGTCTGTCTGTCTGTATGAACAAAAATATGTTACAGTCTACATATAAGAGGCTTTTATGAACCCCACGTAGATCAAGTCTGCCACGCCCCTTTCCGACTCGTTAATTGAATTAATCTTAACAAATTTAATTATACGGGCCCCAAAGAGCTAAAGTAACCACATTTGACAGGCACGAACATCACAGTTTTTTTCAAAAATATACCACGCTCCATGCCGACCCCGAAATTTGAATCACAATTGGAATCCCAATTCAAGGTGTTCCTCGAGATGTCCAAAAAATCAGATATTAATTGTGTGGAATCATTTGGGAATATCTACTCGAATCTCTAATATTTATTATATTTTATAAATAAATAATATTAATAGCATCACAAAATAAAACAAAACCATTACTGTTAAATTATCTTTGAAAAAGTAGTGAAAAAAGTAGTATTAATGAAATTTTGTTCGTTAAAATTAAAAATATTAAGTAATTAAAATTGTTCTTTTGATATTGAGTAATTATAATTAAATCTCAATTTAACTAGAATTATTATAACATTTAGGAAAAAGTTAAAAATGTTAAAGAATTTTAAAAATGTAAACATTTTAGGAAATGTTAAACACTTTTTAAAAGGTCAGCAAAGGTGTCAACAATTTTGAAAACTTTTATAAAAAAGCAGTATGAAAACCTTTTTTTTTAAACATTTGTTAACATTTTTCCAAATTTTTAAAATACCAAATTTCCAAAAGTTCACATTTTTGTAACGACAATGCCTGTTCATTTAAGATTTTGTTATAATTATTCAATGTCAAAAGAAAAATGTTGAAACCTTATAATTTAAATTATAATTGTTTTATATTTTTTTAATTTTTTATTAGTTTACTTTTTCTTACTTTTAATTCAATGCCAGAGAAATGTCATTTCATTGGCACTGTTCCTTAACATTTGAACCGGAACCGAAAGTACTAAACGGAAAAAGTACCTTTAATAAACAACTTATTTGTAAGCATACTGGAATCAATACCTGTTTCTTTATTTATTAATGTACAGCCTCGGCGGAGTCTCAGGAGGACTCTACCCATATTTGAGTGAATTCAATATACCTCGTCACCGAGCAGTGACCATCAACTACTCAACCATGTTCGTCAGTTTAACTGCAATCTATGTCCCAGGTACTAAAGCAAGTCGACTATTTGAATAAGTTCTTACAGCAATTCAAATATACATATTAAAAAATAATTGTCTTTACAGCAACCGCTTGGTTAATATTATCTTCGGACTGGTCCATCAATTTGATTGGTGACTTTGTATTCCGTCCGTGGCGCTTAATAATGCTGTGTAATCTGTTACCCGGTCTTATTGGCGGTCTTGTACTCATCCTGTATCCCGAAAGTCCGAAAATGTTGCTTTCGCTAAATAAAGATAGCCAGGCAATGGATGCAGTTGATTGGATTAGTAAATTTAATCGAGGTTTTCCCGTTAATCAAGTGTTGAATCGATATGACTTTACTTTGAAACCTGAGATTCAAAGTGAAGAAAACATATTGGCGAACTATAAAGGATGTAATATATTAATAAATATCGCACGGGCTACACGTCCTCTATTCCAAAAACCCCATGGATTCAATTTTATATTATGCAACGTGGCTGTGCTATGCATGTTTTTTAGGTGAGATTAAAATAAATATGTTCAAAACGTAACGTACTGACGGGTATCTGTCCATTTTCAGCTCAAATGGAATGCAGTTTTGGTTTCCAGAAATTGTAAACCGTACATCTAACACGGGATCCAACACTTCTTCCACTGTTTGCGAAATATTGGACAATTCCTTTATGCAACCAGTAGAAAATGCATCAATGACTGACACAGGGGTAAGTTGATATTAAATAAATTGATCTAGCAATCCATAAATATAAATTACAAATAGGATTTATTTTTTACCTTAAAATATAATAAAAAAATATTTGTTTTTGGGAAATATTGATAAAATGTTATAATATTATTTTATTATTTTTTTTAATTCAAAAATAACAGTTAACGTTAAAAACGTATCTGCTTTTTCCGAATCATCTTTAGGGCTTAAGCTTATCAATTTATTACTCTGGCTTCAATTATACTCACTCACAAGTAATTGTATTATAGGTGTGCGTTAATCCCATTTCAACGAAGACCTACATCGACAATATGATAGTCGGAGTGGCGTTCTTGATAGGCTTCTCAGTACAAGGCCTTCTACTTAATCCCTTAGGGCGGAAGAACGTTCTCATGGCAGCTCTCATTTTTTCGATCTTAAGTGGAATCTTACTACACATTGTGTCAAATACGACGGCAGTCCTAGTGCTTTTCTGTCTTTACATTCTACTACCAGGATTATCAATCTCCATTATGATTGGCGCAATTGTTGATTTGGTGCCAACACATTTAAGGTAAATTTTGCGCTACGGCTGGAAAATGAGTGTAAATAAATAGTAACTATTGTCTGTCTTCAAATTCAGGGGAAAAGCTGTCAGTCTGTCCATGTCCTTGGGTCGCCTTGGCATTATTGCTGCCACGAATCTAATTGGCATAATGCTGCAACCATATTGCAACACAACGTTCGCCCTGTTGACAATTATTCTAATTGGTAAGTACTTAACGGCAAGATCCTCCCATTTCCATTACAAACCATCTTTTTTTTTCAGTTTGTATTATCACTGTTTTTCGATTGCCAATCAAGAACTCCGAATAAAATTCAATTAATCGAATGTTTACAATTTATAAATAAAGTTGCTATCTAAAATCTTACAAAGCCCAATGTTTAATGCTGAATTTACAATACCCATTTAAACCACGTAAAAAGGTATTATAATTATTTGCCAAAAAGTGTGATTGGCAGATGGAGGCTTCTCTCCAGCTTGTATTTATTAACTTTAAGCATTAATCACTTCCAGATTTAAGGCATTCTATAAAAACATCAGCTGACTGTTGGAATCTAAATCATTCATATATTTGTCAAATATAATAAAGATTAGATTTATGTTAAATTTAATCTGATAGTTTAGGTATTAGTGTAAACTAAGAGCCATGGTAAGATGAAAAAGGAACAATTTTGTAAAGAAACTAAGGTATGTTCTGATTCGGTTGAAGATGGTTGAAAACTAAACAGTTTCAATTTCGTATAATTATAATTTGACATATGCCTAGAATAAGAAGCATTATTAAATTCATTAATTATTAATATATTATTAATGTATAGAAGTCATGTAAAGTATTTCGGCAAACAGTGATTCCAATATTTATTCTTCTTCCTCTTCTTCATCATAACTCTCCCCGGCAGTGATATCTAACTCGACGGACTGATCGCCATGGTTAGAAGTAAGTTCAATGATTGGTTCCTGTTGTTCTTCAACGGGAGTTTCTGGCTCATCAACGATGGGTTCCTCGACGTCTCTGCCTTCTTTTTGAATAGACTGCAGCTCCTGAGCCGCAATATCGGCCTCTTGGCGTGCGATTTCGGCCAGCTCAGCTGCTTGGCGTGCGATGTCGCCCTCGCGCTCTTCTTCAGCCTGCTTCTCAATCTCCGCCAGGCGATTCAACTCTTGCTCCAGCTGACGCTGTTCTTCCTCTAGGCGACTCTCCTCAGCCAAGCGTTCTTCTTCAGCTTTAAGTGCAGCAGCTTCTTCCGCAGCTCTAGCTTCTTCTGCAGCCTTAGCTTCCTCAGCCAATCGTGCCTCTTCGGCAATTCGGGCCTCTTCGGCAAGACGAGCCTCTGTAGCAAGTCGTTCTTCCTCAGCCTTACGTGCTGCTGCCTCTTCTGCAGCTTTAGCTTCGTCGGCCAATCGAGCCTCTTCGGCAATTCGGGCCTCTTCGGCAAGACGAGCTTCTGTAGCTAGTCGTTCTTCCTCGGCTTGACGTGCCGCGGCTTCGTCCGCAGCTCTAGCTTCCTCAGCCAGTCGAGCCTCTTCAGCCAGACGTGCTTCTTTAGCCAATCTTTCTTCTTCCGCAGCACGAGCTAAACGGGCTTGTTCATCGGCTTGGGCCTGTTTAGCGGCTTCTTCGCGTCTTTTTGCCTCCTCCTTGAGAGCCCTTAAATAAAGTAAAGCAAGTAACACCTATTAGGATCATACAAAGAATTGCTGTTTAATAAGCCACATACTTCTCCTCACGACGTTTGGCTTCGTCAGCGCGTTGGGCTCGCTTCTTCTCCACTTCTAATTCGTCCAAAGCCTCTTCGTTTACGGTCAGGAGACGTTCCTGGCGCTGACGTTGCTTCTCCTTGGACTCCAGGTCGACCTCATCTTCAAGGGGTCTGGGAGCAGAGAACTTTCTCGACGGGCGGTTGGGATCCAAATCGGCATCTGAAAGTCAAATCTTGTTATGATAAATAGTAGGGAAAAGTTTCATCTGATGCACACGTAAGTATTTATGTAAATACATGTGGAGGAATGTATTTTAGATGAGGAGTACATCAAAATTTGCTATTGTAATAAATAAGTTTAAATATAATTTGCGTATAAGTAGTTATATGTATATCGATATTCGAGTGCATGAATATTATTTACATTCATTTCGAAATAACACTTAAGTGCTCTAGAGTACTTACCATTTGAACGTAGATGTTGAGGTATTTGCCTATGCGTCAAAAACGGAGACTTGCAGAGAAAGAAGACTCCCATAATAGAGTAATTATTTGTAATTAATGGAATTTATTAGCATGTTAATCAATTGTTAGACACAACCAAGGGATTATTAATTGGGTGAAATTGAAATGAGTATCCATGTAGTAAGGCCATTAGCAGTACAAAAATCAAAAATATGATACGCTTTTAGTTCAAAATTAACTTAAATTCCGAGCTGTATTATTTCCAGAGGAATTTAATTGAAAAGGTATGCATCTACATATAAAAGGAAATTTCATTATTAACACCAAAAAACTTGGTTGCCGTTAAAAATAGAGAAAGAGACAAAATATTAAAAGAGAGAGAGAGAGTGGAAACAGACAGACAATTCTCGCTGTAAATTACCAAATAAATGTTTTTTGTTAATTTTCTAATCTATAAAGATAATACCTAAGCTAAATATACAAAACTTGAAAATAATATATTCATATTATTGTAGTGAATGATTTTGTTAAAACTGAATTGTTATTTGTATTTATTTTTACTCTCGGAGTTGAACCTTGAACTGTGATTATGTACAATAAATTATTTTACAAAATGGTCATTTGAATATATTATCTGCCATGTTCATAATAGTACTTAGATTCGAGGGTCATTCAAAAAGTAACATTTTCTCGCGAAAACTTGCATCGAAACATGAATAAATGGTGCCTAAAATATTTTTTTATATATGTTTTGATGTTTATCCGTGTTTCGATGCAAGTTTGCACGGGTTATCATACTCCGATCGAGCTGAAAAATTATTTCCGAGTTATTTAGGACCAAATGAACAAAACCAAAACAAAAAAACAATTTTTTTTGTCCCAAATAGTTTTTAAATTTTCCGATCCAAGTCGACACGGGTTATCATACTCCGATTGAGGTAAAAATTGATTTCCAAGTGCTTTTGGACCAAATGAACAGATCTAGCCCATATGCGTTTAAAAATAACAACATAGTCAAAATATGGGACACCCTAATGTATACACATGGCTGGAGTTCACTGTGGTTATCCCGCGTCTGACCCAAGTCACGCAGAACCTATAAAAATATTAAATCCATAAATCCGAACCCAAACTTTCTAAAAAAAAGGCTCAGCTCGGAAAAAAATTGTTATAGAAATTCCTACATTTCTAATAGCACACAAATATTAAACTCTTCGAATAAATATCATAATATATTAGTCAAATTTAACCCTTGCAAAAAATTTGGGTGGATTGCAGATAATTAAATAAATTTATTTATATGAAAAAATGAAAATTTAAGAGACTTGCTTGGATCATGAGTATAGTATATTTTCTGCTAATGTGAAACATTTAATGGGAAAATTATAATTCGCTCGTAAACGAAAGATGTATAATCAGGCATGCCACATAAATCTCTTTCACTTGAGTTTCACGTCAATTTCATTTCTCCGTGCCACAGTCTCAATCACCTGCACAATTTTTGGTGAAACGAAATCATCGCTCAATTCACTGGCGTCCGATGCCATGAGAATAATGTCACATTTTTTTGTCCGAATTCCAAAATTAAGAGTTGTCAAGTAACTTTTATTATTTGTCGCGCCAATAACTTTTAAATTTTTTTAGGCTATACAATATCAATTATTAAATAAATAAATTAAATAATATTAATTAAAGAAGAAATAAAATAAAAAACTACTTTTCAGCAATAATAAACTTACAAAAATTGCTAAACAAACCCTTGGGAAATTTATTCTGAGAAGGGGCCAACCCTTAGCAGCCTAGTACGAAAAGGTTGATGAACATGCTTAAAAACCTAAATCACACGAATTTCTGTGGCACGGAGAAATTTTCGAAGTGGAATTGCTTTTTTCTGAAATCACTTTCACTAGTGTTTTTTGTGGCATGCCTGAATAAATCAATTTCGCCTGGGCAACCAAAAAAGTGGGAAAATTGAAATTTGCGTCATTAGTCGTTTAAATATAGTTTTGGCAATAGTAAAATGAATCTAGAATTACATTTGCTGATCGAAATCAGAAATATAGGTCAAGGCCATTAAAACAGTCTCACGATGTTTCTCTGATTTATTGCACCTCGTCGTGGCAGCGATTCTCATACTCATACACATTACTTTCCATGTATAAATATTTATATCAAATATATTTGAATATACATATTTACTGACTCGTAGCTGTGGAAAAATATCGTAACTTTTACTGTTGCCGGACAGACCCTCATCCCCCTAATTAAACACTTTGTATTTGAAATATAATAGTTGTGCATACATTGAAAAGATTGATATACATGGCATTGTTTACAAAATAAATTACACAATTGTAAGATTAGGTACACTCTGTAAATGCCCAAGAATATTTAATTAATAATTAATTAAAATACAAAGTTAAAGGGCTTCGTTATAAGAATTGAGAAGAAGTAATTGTAATCGTAATTTAACTAATACACATGTAATATAGGGTTAGGCACATTAATTAATTAATTAGTATTTAGCATGATTCAGAGTATTTATTAATATTTTTTGTTATCAATTAGGCAAATTGTTATCATTTTGAATGTAAGTTTTTCTTAGATGTGAAAGCGACTGAGTGTGATGATATCGTTTGTTTATCATTTGGATATCGGCTTAGTTTTCTACCAGGCAAACACAAGTCTTGTTTTTTTTATTAATTTATTTAAGAAAAATAAAAAATGAAGTGTGTATGTCCATACAATAAAGTCAGGCATGTTATCATTTAGGCCTCAACTTCAACAGCTTCAACTGGAAAGAATCAATCAATCATAAAACGAATTAAGTTAGTCAAATACAAAGAACAAACTGATCGGGGTGCTCAAACCAAGTGCGTTAGTGACAAAGATCTTAATTTCGTTTGCTTCTATATCAATCACATACAAGATCATAATATAATACGTCTAAAATTTATTTACTCAGTAGGTTAAATATTTCAAATTTTCAAATTCGATTAAAGTGATTTTGAATTATTAATTTAAGTACAACAATTCCTTTTATCAATAGCACATTATTAAGTGGATCTTTTTACACCTGAGATCCTCTTATAAAAGATTTAGGATTGAGTTAAAAGAGCATGAGTGGAAACTTTCTATCGCTATATACAGCTGGCATTTAAAAGCACGACCATTTTTCAACGGTACTTACCTTTCGTATTTTGGTTCTCTTTCTTCCATGTGGGATGTCTAAGGTACCAGGATAAGAGGTTAATATCGGTTCGAACTTTGTCCGAATCGTACATTGGACTTCTAATATTATAAGCCTTATCACCACATATCCTTACAGAGGCAAGATGACTTTTACCTTAGTTATTTTAATATTTAAAAAATAGCATTTATTACCAATTTAAAGTCAACAATGCAGGTTGCAACCTATAGTTAGAATACTCTCAATCAATCAACTCGATTTTAGTTACTCACCAACGTATTTTACAGCTGGCCTTGGGTAATGGGAAATATTGTGAACCTCCTTGGCAATGTGACGCACGGGATTTGTCACTCGGGCCACATACGCATCTAAAGCCAACTGAGATGTTGGTCCATATGCATAGCTGAATCGACAAACAACAATATTATAATTTTAGTATACTTAGAAGTCGCTGATCTCCCATCGAAAAGTCAGACTTATCAAGATAACATTTAATAGTACCAAAAGCATTTCCCTTCAGTAAACATTTGCAATGTGTACATTAATTAAAATCTATTGACTAACTATCTCACTCTGCTATTTTTGGCATTTTGTTGCCTGCATGCTCTTCTTCTTCATCGACATGTGAAAAACTACAACACACAGGAAATGCCCGCGGATTCCTGACTATGATAGAGTCGAACCTAATTCTTTTCGATGGCGACTTTTATCAGGGCATTTAATATTTCTTTGAAATGTAAGCAACTGGACCCAAGGACCATTCAAGCTAGAGTATGCAAATTGGCGCACAGACTTTTTTAAGCCCCGATCAAGTTTATTTTAAATTTTGGTCACTTCCCTTTTCGACCTCGCAAATCGTACACATTTATCAGACGGACAGTTTAGATAGATCTCTATTCTGTGTGGATTGCGTTTTCTTTTACTATTATCTATCATCCTACTTAATCGCATATACTGTAATGTACTTTATAAAGTACATGGGCATTTAAAGAAAAAGGTCCACCAGGGCGAAAAACGTAAAATTTATCTAAAACTCACATCTTGTGAAAATTCAAGTTATTTATTTAAGCAATGTACGCTAGAAGAAATTCTATAGGATGAACATATAGATTCCTCATTGGAATAAATTGACTTTTTCCATATTAAGTTTTCCAAAATGGACCGATTGTATTTTAACGATTACACTGAACATGAACCATTTTAATTAAAACAAGTTTTACAAGCTGTTTTCGATTTATCGAATACAATTTGATGAACAAAATCTTGGCACAAACTAGGTGGAAGTCTTGTAACGTTCGCGATGTCGCGATACAAATTACTAATAAAACGTGTAAAATAAATAAAATGATAGTAACATATCTAAATTATTTCTAAAATAGAAAACTACATTATTTTATTATAGTTTAAGAGTATTTCGGACTTTCGCATTTGTCAAGATGAAGTCAAACATGACTTCAAGATTTCGTCGCGTTCGCGATGCATTGTTTCCTCTAAATAAATATAAAAAACGAGTGTTGATAAAATGCATTAAACGCGTAAGAAAACAGTTTTGAAAATGTCAACTTTTGCCATTTTCTTTAATTTAAAGACGTGCAAATGTCGCGTTCTCTGTCCTGGAAATACCCATATGTATAATTAATATCAAATCTAATCTAATCTTAGGGGTATCGCTATTTCACTCAGCGTAAAAACACTCATGAGTTCTATTTGCTATCATTCATGTAGTAAGTATTAATACTAATAGTAGTTAATCTTTAGCTTACCCGGTGACTGGAAACGGTGTACAGCTGCGGGCACGGCGCACGACGGGAGTGTGCAGGTCGCGGATCAGGGATTGGGCGCGATGGCGTATTCTACTGGTTTCCTCCGAAAAAGTCTATAATTTGCAATTTCATATAGGGTAACATGGCGGTTATTGTTTATTTTGTTCAGCTACATTTTAAGGATTTCGCGATAACACAATGTTTGTTGTTGAAGTGCGACAACTTACGGTAAAGGGTTCGGTATTGAGGTAATTAGTTAAGGCCCGTGCGCCATATCCAGGTGGAAGTCTCTTCAGGTAGGAAGGCGTGGCACGAACCGGAGATGTGGTGATCCTCACCGGGGACACCGAGCGAGCATAAACACGTGTAATTGTTGTTGGGTTGTAATGATACGACGGTGTGTATGTTGTATACGAAGTTGGGACGTAAGTCGAGGTGTAGTAGGACGACGGCAAGTAGGTTCTTGGACTATAATATGTCGATGGTGTTGAGTAGGTGTAGGAAGTCGTTCTCTCCGGTGACGAGATAACGCGCGTCGTCGTGCGCACAACACGCACTGGCGATGGAGAGTGTATCACTCGCGACACAACTCGGGTGGGGGAGGTGACAACCCGAACAGGCGACGAAATCACTCGTGTGCCACTGACGAAGCGTCTTGTTGGGATCGAATAACTCGAGTAGATTGGATAGCTCGTTTTGTATACCTATTGTGTATTCGGCAATCGCATCAAGTTAGTAAATAGAATACTCGTATCGTACTCACAACTACATACATATTGAAATAGGCCAATGGATGATTACATGAATGATGATTGAAAAGAATACTTAATTCACAGCTTTGTGGGTGAATAAATCTGCATTTGCGTCTTGATTTTACTTGTATTCTGTTTATTTCACTAAAATTTTACTATGTCGGAACTAGCTAGATCCTATCATTACTTTTATTTCATTTAGTTCCTAAGAACCTTTTCGTCTTGGCATTCATTCCTAAGTTTAATGAATTCAGTTTAATTTATTTTTACATCCAACCTTATATATTAAATATTGAGTATTGGGATCATATACATCCGCTCAAATTATAATTAAACTATCTTCTAGTTCTAAAAGATTGATACTTGATCGAGTGTAGACAAACAACTGATATAAAGATTTACGGTCTAGGAGTACTAACCACATATGATTCCAGATGACGATGGAGTGTTTGAAGTAGAAGCAGTGTGATAAGAAAAGTCGACAGGAAAGATTTCAAAACAGAAATGAGAGATGACGAGCAATTTGTGGGCGTATGAATATGAATATACTTACACGAGTCACTTGCTGAGCAGACGGGTACTGAAAAAGATACATATACAATATTGAATATAGAATTTGTAATGCATTTCTTGAGGATTCCGATTCAGCAATGATATCAACTACCAACTGGTAAATGTTTGTATTGTTTGTGAAAACCGCTTCATAGTTTGTCGATAACAGAAGCTGAAGACTTTCACACCGATTATAAGAATGTATCTGAACTTGCATAACCCATATGAATATCGTATTTGAAACTCTGCTTATCCAATTTAAAAAATATATGAGTGTGTGTAATTTTAGTGAACGGGATTTTATTTTATTGTATCACAAATAGATTAAAAATATAAATGATATGGAGAGTAATTACATCATTTAGGTTGTTGCTCTTGATGCTTTATGGTATAAACAACTAGTTAACAATCAAAAGGATTATTAGTGATGTTAGTCAACTCGAGTACTCGTAACAATTTATACAGATCCGATGGTAATAGAGCATACATATGTGCACATATGTGTTTATATAATACGTGTGTGTGATTAGCTATTGCAAGTTACAATCAACAATGTCATCAGTATTTAAGCGGATTGATTAGTGTAGTTATTTAGTTTAGTTTTTAGCTCGCATCGAAGATCATTTTAACGTTGGCTTAAACATGGTATGAGAAGTGACGGTATTTGGTGCCGCCGGGCAGGTTTCCAGACGTGGTCGACGAGTAACTGTAGCCACCGGGTCCAGCCCCGGTTGTGCTGGTCCTCTCGGTGCTATAGTTGTAGCCGCCCGGGCCACTACGCGATGATTTCTCAACCGATGAGGTATACGTGGAGCGTTCCGGCCTCGCGTAGGGGTTGCTTGAATCGTAGCTGCTCTTCTCAACGCTCGACTTTGAGGTGTACGAGTAGTCCGAAGAGGCGCGGCTGCGATGCGAGCCAGGTCTGTCCGTGCACAGGTCTAAACGTGGAGTCTATAAATTCCGATTTATGCATTTAGATGAGAATTGTTATGGCAAAAAGACAATCGGCATACAAATGTTATGCAACTAAGTGGCAGAAATAGAGACAAACCAACTTGCTGTTCCAATCAAACTGATTATGAAAACTAAGCATAAAGCTGGTCCGCTGTATTCAGGCACCTTTGTAGGTTGCAACTCTAGTCATATCTACTTATTACAATTACGGTGTCAGCAGACCAACTTTATTTCTCAAGAAAGATGATGATATGTCTATTGACTCAACCACGTCTAAGGCTTTATAAAAGGAAATTGAAACATGTTCGGATCTTTAAAAGTTTAATGCGCTTCAGAATTTTTCGTTTCAATGGCTCTTGTGACCAAGAAAGTTTAATCATACACGTACAGAGCAGAAAATGACAGATATGATGGGTAGTATTAGATACGAGTTGAATGTCTGATCTTTTACATATATCGTTAAGTAGTAGGTTAACTTCAGAACAGCTTGTATCGATGTGAGATGTTTGTAGTGTGTATGTAGTGTACAAGGCATCCTTATTTTTGTATGTTTAATATTAAAGACTTGGGATCTAGTCTATTCGATTCGTTCGATTCACTTTTAGTTCGATTAAATTGGATTGATCTTCCTTCTTCCATTTTGTATATTTTGTGTATACTTTGTTAGGCGGTTAGTAGTAGTACTTTGTGACCATTGCACCGGACTTTTCATTGCGATAGGTCTCGCGTCGGACCGGAAGACTCTCGGAGGCAGCGCGGTGCAGGCGAGGCAGCTGGCTGTCGAGGGAGTCGCGGGAGGTGCGGGCTGCGGTATTGCCGCCGGCTTCCACGGTATCGATATGCTGGCGCACTAAGCTAAGGATTCGTGATCGGTTCTTGTCGCGAGTCGGCACATATGGCTCAATGGGCTGGTAGGCAATCTTATAGTTTGGCTTGATCGCAGCCCGATTGATCGGATCGAGAATCGATCGCTTGCGCTGCTCATAGTCCGTTCGAGGCACTCCAAAGGCCGTCACCGGATCAGAGATGAGTGAGGGCCGCGGCACAAATGGAACTTTCTCCCAGTCAATTGGTGTTCTGTTTGTTCTCTGCAATGCCCAGAATGTCACATAATATGTGGGATTTTAATTTAGAAAGCCAAGATCACGGTATTAGACAAGATGCATTGAAGAATTGCGGTGAGCGGTGCGACTGGTCGACTAATCGACTGATCGGCTGGGTTACCATTATCATCGGGATGCTTGATTAACGTATATACACAGGTGGACACAGGTGGATACATGTTGATGGCAGTTAATAAGCCTGGAGTTCAAATGCTCGCCTCGCTAATATATATACAGCGGACCCTATCTGTGGAGGATCTGTGGGATCAGTGAGTTCCATACATGAACATATTTGTATTTACACAAAGGAGTTAGAGTGTAGTGCTTGCTGTAGGCTGGAATTAATTGGCAATATGGATATTCATTCTCTTGCAGTTTTAATGAACTTAATGTGAGGTGTGAGTATGGACAGCTTCAAATGAATATGAATATTTACAAAATGGTTGACATACATTGGCAATTATTAGTCTTTTATAATCTATACAACGTGATCTCTCCGATCTCAGATCTCTTACAGTTCTATTCCCCAAGTGCCCTACTGTACAGCCATTGCGCATATCTGTTTATTATAGCCAATTTCTGAAGGCTTTTGCCGTGCTTAATATATGAATGTGTTTTGGAAATCGGAAAGATATTTTTAGATCTGCCCGAAAGCGAAATGCGCAAGCAGCTTATGTTACACACACACTTCTGTGTGTGTGTGTATACTCTACATTCATATATACATTATGTATCCATAGGTATTACATACACACATACATGCATACCACAAATATAAAAACAACCAAAAACAAACATTGGTCGAGTTTTGCTCAAAATTATTTAAATATTAGTTTGCACATTTTAAAATCTGAAATTCTCGTATCTGTATCTTTTAAACTACACCAAATAGCACATCATGTGTTTTAGAATCAAATCCAAATATTTCTCTTATATCTTTTACGAGTATACTGCAAATTGAGGTGAATGCTCAAAAAATTAAAGAAATATTCATGAATGTCGTACGATCTTGTGATGGGCAATCCTGCTCCATATTGTTTATAAAATGAATATACACATATATAAAAATGAGATATATGCAAATATTAGTATGTAGTGCTATGTAGAAGGCTATATTTGGAATTTGCGAGAAAATTTGCTGAGATTATGACAACGCATAAAAGTGGCTCGAAATTATAATGATAAAAAAATAAATAAAATAGCCATAACCTTGGGTTGCTGTCGAATCTCGCAATCAAGGCAAAATCTATTCACAAATATGAGTAAATGCTACTCATGAGTAGATGTGAGAACTTCTAGAATCCGAACTGTCTTCTAGTATCTCATAAATAAATATTTTTAGGCTCTCACATATACACATACGAATTCGCACATACATACATACATACATATGTACATACCAGTGTAGGTACTATACTATGTATGCATGTATCTAAGTGGGCCGGATGTTTTCTCATGTCTCTCTACACTCGGGAAATTCGTGAAAAGCAACTATAATATTTGGACTGAATTGAGAATTTGACGTACATTCAATGTACATTATCTGCGCACACATGCACCTATGTATGTATTGCTATTGAAGAATATAAATAAACATTTTATGCATATACAAATATATATTTTTTATTTACTTATGTCAAAATGAAAATGTAAATAACAAAGCGATCCTAAATTCCAGTACTTATACATCATAAAAGTACTAACTGTAATTCAATGCTGATACGATATTCATATGCGTGACATTCACATTCACATTCACTTACATTTCGAATGTGTGTGTAACTTTGCACTCAAACGTGTTTCAATTTCTTCCAAACTGTTGGCACTCTTGTTTAGAATGATATTACGGAAAACAGCAAGTGGGATTTAAGCGATTTATTCGAATAATCAAAATGTACTTCGAGTGTGAGTACATTGCATTTTTTGGTTAAAATCGGTTTTAATTAAACTCTTCTTATAAAATCAGTCAAATCAATCTGCAGCATTTGCTATTCAAAACTCATTCGTTTCCATTCATTTTGTTATGTAAACTTTTAATTTTTTGGCATTGCATAGATGGATTTCACAGTTTTTATAAGACGAGAACCACACTACCATATAGTAGATGTAGTATTCATAGTTCAGAATATATGTATGTATTTATTGTAACTGTTTCGAGTTGAAAATATTGAAACTTACCGTCACGGCGTACGATGTAGTGACCGGTCTGGAGCTGTAGGTTCTACGGGTTGTAAATCCACTTTCGTAAACCATTTTGAATTATAAATTATATGTATAATGTATATGCGATTAAAATAATATGTAAAATCACTTGTTCGTTTTTAAGTCGATTCGAATTTATCGTCTAGTCGAGTTCTTCACTTGACGCCCGTTCGAGTTGTTCTGCTCAAAAATTGCATGGAACACTTTCTTATAATTTTTTTGAATACACAAAATATTTTTCAACAGCCTTCGCTCTTTCCCAGTCTCTTTCTATGACTAGAAATACATTTATTTTTGGAATAACAAACATTCAAATCTCTCCCCACACAAAAGAGCGGGCAATTTTCTTTTACACACATATGTATGTATGTATGTACATACAAACATGTACATCTACACACAAAAGTCTAATATTTTATACATATATCAATGCAGATCAGGCATATGTACATGTACATCACATGAGTACGTAACTTTACAGTATTAAGCAAAATATCATTTCGCCGTTGACTCATCATTTGTTATGCATTGAAATCAGTCAACAAGCATTTGTATTGGATTACTTCTTAACTTGTTTCCCAGTCGATCCGATCCCGGAGAGCATCTTTACAAGGAGAGTATTCCCTTAGTATATGTATGTAAATAGTACTAGTATTTGTACTCGCAAACAGGTCTTCAAAAGTTCTCATTTGACTGTCCTTGACCTATTCCACAACAGAAGCTATAAAAAAGTTGTGGCCAAAAGGGACTCCCACCCAATACAGTTTTAAATATGATTTGTAGAACTTAAAAAAAAATTGACTCAAAAAGAGAATTTTAACAGGGACCACCTTAATATCATTATTGAATACAATACCACTGCAATTACTCTCATATTCTCAAAAAACGGGCACCGTGTATTATTTTTTTTAAGATTCGTTTTGTTGTCAGAATCTTTGAATATTTTTCACAATTACGTATAAATATATGATGCTGGTCGCGTCCATTTTACATCTTATTCAAATAAGAGTATATGCATACATATGTATATATAAATAAACACAAGGCGAAAAGACATTTTTTTATGACATTAACCTTAATGAACGGCCATGAATAGAAAAACAAGTTCACACCAAAAATTTGACGTGTATATAATTAAAATTTTGCAATTACCGTTTTAAGCTATGTACATACATACTGGGGATCAAAAGTATAGTTCAGAATTAATAAATCTACAATCAAGATTTGTATGTAATACCTTGACCTGGATCCCGGATCTCAAGCTCACCGTTGATTCACCATAGAATACACATTGAATTGAATTGAATTGCAAACTGAGATTTAATTTGATAAAATTCAGTCTAACATATTAATTTCTAAGGTCAAAAGATATGAAAAATATTATACTCGAAAGTTCAATCGTTAAGTATAGATATCCAAAATACCGGCACAAAATGTTTATAAGCAGTCCTCCAAATAAAATTATAAGAATATATTAGATACTTTCGAAATGTAAAAACGTAATTCTAAATGCTCAGTAGTTATTTCCTATAAGCTGAGTTTTTAATGAAGTGAATAAAATGTATGTCAATAACGATGGAGCTCCCAAAGAATTGCAATATTCATGAATATCACCAATTTACAACGAAGGTATTGTAAAAGTTTTGCACGATGTTCAACAACAATTACGCAAACACGGCATACAGGATCCGCAGACATTGCAGGGGCATCGCTGGCAGGGGGGGCTATAACAAGGATAAGATCATTTTAGAAACAGAAATTATGCATTTGTGGGGATAAAGCTTACCATCTGGAGAGATCACGCTGTTCCAAGTGAACACGTAGGATATCACAGGTCCGAACTTCATCGCCACGAGTGGGTCTCTGAAAACTTCTTGACCGCCTTTCGTACTGAATGAACTTCGACCCTTTGATACCATTGCGCATCCTGGATGAATGACGTCTAAACATTGACTGACTTCCACGGCGCTTTTTGGTGCCACTTAAACCAGACGCTTCTCCAGGTCTTCCCTTTCGACCTGATAGTCTCAACAATTCGGAAACATCGTCTCCCCCTTTGCCCTTTCCACCTTTTCTATACTTCTTATCAATTTCCTGATCCTTGTCTTCGTCCCAACGGCTCTTGACTTTGCTGTCTCTTTGCGATTTCATATTCTTTCTATTCGAATCGCCTTTCTTATTCTCGTCAAGACTGGAGCCCATGCTTCTTTCAGACTTTGAATTCTTCTTATCCTTAGACAATAGAGCTTTTTTGTGGTCAAGGGGCTCAACTTTTCCATCTTTACCCTTTCTATCAGATTCCGTATTACCACGATTAATATCGGGCTTTTTATCCGCCTCTCCCCCACTTTTTCCTTGTTTCCCCTTTTCCCCGACTTCCTCCGAACCTTTTGCAGTTTTCTTATCAGTGCGAGCTTTGTCCTTTTCCCCAGTTTCTGTTGAAGATGCGGCAATTTTCTTATCCTTTATTGCTCCCGCACTTTCTTCACCTTTTTTATTATTGGATTTCCTCTCTTCCGTACTGCCTGTAATTTTCTTATCAGTAGCATTTTTCTTTTCATTGGGTTTTTTATCACTAGGCTCCTTATCCGCAGATGCTTCTGGAGATACTGGGGATTTTTTATCGCCGCGAGCATTCGTCTTGCCATCCTTTTCCCCAGTTACCCCCAAATCGAGTGCATTTTTCTTTTCATTGCGTTTTTTATCTTTATCCGCAGATGCTTCTGGAGATCCTGGGGATTTTTTATCGGTGCGAGCACTCGACTTGCCATCCTTTTCCCCAGGTGCCCCCGAGTCGCGTGCACTTTTCTTTTCATTGCGTTTTTTATCACTAGGCTCCTTATCCGCAGATGCTTCTGGAGATACTGGGGATTTTTTATCGCCGCGAGCATTCGTCTTGCCATCCTTTTCCCCAGGTGCCCCCGAGTCGCGTGCACTTTTCTTTTCATTGCGTTTTTTATCACTAGGCTCCTTATCCGCAGATGCTTCTGGAGATCCTGGGGATTTTTTATCGCTGCGAGCTTTCGACTTGCCATCCTTTTCCCCAGTTGCCCCCGAGTCGCGTGCACTTTTCTTTTCATTGCGTTTTTTATCACTAGGCTCCTTATCCGCAGATGCTTCTGGAGATCCTGGTGATTTTTTATCGCTGCGAGCACTCGACTTGCCTTCCTTTTCCCCAGGTGCCCCCGAGTCGCGTGCACTTTTCTTTTCATTGCGTTTTTTATCACTAGGCTCCTTATCCGCAGATGCTTCTGGAGATCCTGGGGATTTTTTATCGCTGCGAGCTTTCGACTTGCCATCCTTTTCCCCAGTTGCCCCCGAGTCGCGTGCACTTTTCTTTTCATTGCGTTTTTTATCACTAGGCTCCTTATCCGCAGCGGTATCCGGCGATGCAGCATTTTTCTTATCATTACGAGTTTTGGACTTACGTTGCTTATCCCCAGATGCTTCTTGAGATCCTGGTGATTTTTTATCTCTGCGACCTTTCGATTTGCCTTCCTTTTCCCCAGTTGTCTCTGAGTCCCTGGCACCTTTTGCATCTTTGCGACTTTTCGATTTGCGTCCTTTAACTCTTTGCGATTCTCGCGAGTCTCCAATATTCATTTCATCTTTTCCATCGCCCCTCCTTTTCGACTTTCCTTGCTCGGTATCGGCGGCATTTTTTTTACTACGAGACTTTCTCGAGCGTCGTCCTTCCTCTCGTTCTTTTCCCGTTCTTAAGGTGTCTTTCTCATCGTCGGTGCGACCTTTGGCTTTTCTTAATTTCCCTGATCCTCCTTCATCAACTGAATAACCTCTGTTATCATGACGATTCCTTGCCTTTAAATCAGTGCGTCCATCTCTCCCCGAAGGATCTTCATTATACTCTCTTCTTCGATGTCTATAAGAATTACTGACCTCACTTCCATCTTCTAAAATTTGATCGAATCAAAAGTTTGCAGTCTGTAAGCCATGATAGTGTTTGCTTACCTCTAGATTGCCTATCAGACCATCGGGGACCTATGCTATTGCCGCCATCGAAAACTGTGTACTTCTCACGGCACTGCTGACGATTATAGCTTCGGATAATCTTATGGCAGATCCTCTTAAGTATAGAATAGGTATGATCATTCAGGATTGAGTTTTTACAACAGCAGGGAACACGACAAGGACTGCATTTATTCAAATTTTCATTACAAAAAATTTTGGTTGTGCTTGACGAACTGATTGGAAGAAACTCGCACTACATCAGAGGAATCTTTAAATAATAAATCACACATATGGCGAAGTTCTTACCTAGATGGTGGATCACAACAAATCTGCGCTAAATTAAACCCCATTTTTTAAAAATATTCATTTTTGTTGTATTTAATGGTTTTCAATTTTGAATTAAAGAAATAATGGATTGACATTAAATGCTTAGGGAATCAGTCCACTACATTCTTGATCATCATCAGCAAATACAATATACATAAGAACCTATTTACACATGTATATATGTACATAAATATAAGTATCTTTATGGAAAGGCAATTAAAAACATATCCATACATACTCTTAATAGGAAGTCCAATGGCGCAGCAGTCAGTGACTTAATACCAGAAATTTCTTGGTCTAGTGCATCCGAAGATTGCGTGAGTTACTACTGGTGAGTACAGGTGCAAATACTTCCACGTATTTCAGCCGCACTCAGAGATGTTGCCTGGTGCGCATGATTGTAGAGTTGCAAATCCGTAGTTAAATATGTTGTAAGTTGTTTGTACACATGTACATACATACATACATCTATGCATATGTAGTAGTGTGAGTAATACTGACGCTTGTGAATGTATTGCGTAGGTCGCTGATACAATTTTCTGAAATAATTGAGTATGGCTTGCGAACGAATTTAACAACGACACTTATGAAAACATACGTACGCATATGTACATTTTTAAGTACTCGTAATATGTAAGTGCAAGTAAATGTAATAGCTTTTCGATGTGCTAGAATGATTTCAAGTCTGTAAGTATGTATGTATGTATGTACATGTGTATGCTCACAACTTCAAGTAAGCATGCATGAAGCGCATAATGACACTTACTTGACAATTCATAATTTGAACAAATTGCTGGAATCTTTAAGTTGCGTTTGAAATAATTTCAGTTTCGTTGGGCGCATATAAATATGATTGTGGACATATTAAAAGCATTAGTTTGGAGCTCAAAGCCACAGTGAAGTGACAAAACTTACAACGGCAAATCAGAAAACAAGGATTAAGGTTTTTCAATTATATACATTTTCAAATGGATATCAAATACGTCGTCTTGTTGAAGCTAATTGGCGCGATGCTTCTGCTAAGCTTCGCAGAAGCTATTCCGAAGTATGACGGCAATCAAAAGTGAGTTTATTCATCAAAAGGAATATCGAATGCACAATATAAGCTCAAAGAAATCAAGTGTAAATTAAATAAATAAGCACACCAATATATTTGCATACATACATACACGCTGTTGCTATCCAATTTTAATTTATGGCCTGCATCACTGAATGTGCGACGATCTGGCTACTCTAGATCCTTAAGTCTGACTGCGCCTGGCCATGGTGAAATAATTTACAAGATGGCGTATTTTCTTTCACTGAAGGCTTTCGTTGTGTTCATTATTATTCCTTATTTTCTTCAGTAACTTTGTTCAGCTAAGAACATAGAGCTACTTATAAATCAACTTTTAATTTCTTTCACTGCTATAAAATAAAAAGGAAACCGAGGTAAAGAAAATACGTGACCTTGATAATGATTTTACCATGGACTGGTTGTTGGCACACGGATACCACATTTGGCACATTTCTACTAAAAGTGGAAAATTTATTACTCGTTGATACATTGGCTCACCTTTTCTTGAATAGGGCACTTTAAGTAGATTTTACGTATTATTTTATTTGCAATTATATTGTATTTTAATATTTATATTTATACCTGCACTCAGGTATAAATAACAAGTGAAAAATTCTCTTGCTTTAATGGCACAGAAATTAATTACTGTTTCATTATCTAAAATGCTTGCTATCTTGTCCTATTGTGATTGTCATTTAATGGTTTTGTCTGTCGGTCGCATGTCGCGGACCTTAACTATTTTTTATGAGGGCTAATTTGCTGAAGGTCCTTTCTTTAGAAGTGACAGATGGAGACAAAATTAGCAAGAGCCTTAATTAAATACAAATTTGAGGCAAATTATTATTGTAACCATAACTATTGGAAGCTCCAAAGCATTCAAAGAGTACCAATTCATCTCTTGTTTTATTTGATTTTTTTTATTATTTCTGCTTAAAACAATCTTGTGATTTCCGAAATTGTATATAATATTCATTTTTTTTTTTTAATTAAGATAGAACAAACAATTGGTTTATTTAGATTGTTAGCACGCAAATAGTTGATTTTTCTCTGTGTCTTATAGTGTTAATAGTTAATAGTCCGATTATAAATTGTTATCAAGCTACGCGACATGAAGATAAAATTTGACCAACAAATAGGCAAAACAAATTCTTGATTCGGGTTCTTTTCTAATATTACTATTATGTAACTCTTTCCAGAGCTTACGTTGAAAAATCGCAATGGAATCGTGCATACTTGAACGAAAACAAAACTCAGCTCAACGAACCGCAGACTGCCTCAACAAAAGATAGATTGGAGCGACTGGGCTTTGGAACTGGTTATGGAAGCTTGAATGTATGGAATTAATGAAATTCTAAAATCCCAATACGCATCTTTCTACTTATGTATGTGCTCTGTAGGGATATCCAGGTGGCACAGGACTTTCTGCTTATAACCCCATCAAACTGGATCTGGGAGGAGTTGTGCTGGGCACTCTCGTTGGCATTGGCGCCATTATTCTCATACCCAAACTATTGTCGGCCTTTCATGGTGGTTACGGTGGCTACGGACGCAGTGAGTAGAGTATATTCTGGTCGATATTATTCGCATTACACTTTGAGCAACACAACAAATTATGCATACGTAGGCGATGACCAAAATGACCTGGCATCCATAAGCAACATGATAAACAAAATTGACGACGTGCTCGGTCAAAACAACATCGACTCAACTAGTTGCATGCAACGCGCCGTCTGTGGCTATGTTCGGTCTACGGAGAACAATATGAAGTCCGGAATATCGGATCAAATGGACGAATTCATTCACATGCTGTCCGAGTAAGTTAAAGAATTCGTTACATACATACATATGTATGTATATTTATTTGTTTATTTGCTACTCAAACCGTGAAACATTTATCTAAATATAAATTGTTTATAATGCTAGTCGAGTTCAATCACAACGAATTAATGTGTGATCTATTTTTAAAAAATAAAAACACCAAGATCGCAAACTTATACATACATACATATATATACATAAATAAGTATATTCTTTTTGTTAAATATTTCACGGTTTTCAATGTTATTCATATTCACGAATATTTAGTATTTACATATATATTTTACTCGTTTGACAAACCAATTAGTCTGCCTCATAAGTAGCTGTAAATAAGTAAGTGTTCTGGAGAAAGTGATCAACTAAACGATACCCTGTACGCACTTTTGCAAATCGTCATTAACTAAAAGATACTTCCTGCGAATACGAACATTTAATTCGTATGTATTATTCTTTCCCTCCTTTTTTTTTTGCAGAAATTCTCTTGTGGACTACCTGTTGGATGGCACTGCGATAAAGGAGGCATTGGAGCATGGAAAGGAACTCAATAATAGACCCTGTGAAGAGCTTTATGTATCTTGTCCATTAGATAGTGCATCGGCAACTAATATTCTTATGAAATTATTGCCCAAGAAAAGCAAAACCGCAAAATCCAAGTCTGCAGATACAAAAGAATAAAAAATAATAAAATTTCAAATATTCTCATGTTATTTAAAAAATATAATAAATTGTAAAAAGCAAAATTCACTTGATAAAATAGTTAATCAAATAATGATTTTTTATACAAATATTGATAATTTTTCAGGGACCGCAAATAAGAGTTATGAGAAACTGGATTAACTTTTATTTTCAATTTTTACTTAAAAATTATAGAATAAAAGTAATTTTTCTAATCGTTACGTTCCCTGTTATTTTTGGAATGTATACTTTGACTGATAAAACAGTTTTGATGTTTCAAGAATATGTAGCTTAAGTTTCAACATGAAATTCCAATTAGTTCCGAAGATATGAGCACTAAGGTAAGCACAAGTCGTCGCAGTGCCGAAGAGCGCGGATTTTTCCAAATGCGTTTTTTTCGAAACGACAATTTTTCAACTAGATGGAATCCTAGCTCGAAAAGTTTCTGACGAATCGATCTGAAAAATTGTGTAAATATTTTTTTTATGTAAGAAAGGTAATAAAAATAATATAAAAACATGACATTTTGTCAAACGCTTCCAAAACATTAATTTTTGCTTTTTCAATGGACACCCACGTCTAACTACACTTCTGGCGGAAATAGCTTCGAAAAATTTAGTTCAAAATTGGAATAAACTATCCTCCAAGCTTAAACGAATTCTAATTATTCTTTCTCAGATAAAAAAATCACAAAAAACACTCAAATTTCGGCCTTCCTTTTAAATAAAGGACAAATTTCTTTACTATGTAATATTTATTAATCCTAGCCAGAGTTGTGGCTATAAGCATTATAACTACTTTTTGATTAGTATTAAAAAAGTAGTGCTAATTAAATCAAATTTCACTAGCATTGGAAAACTAGTGCTAATGAAAATTCATTTCAGTAGGAATTGAAAATGAAAAGAGATGAAAATGTTTCAATGGCATTGAGTAATGCTAGTGAAAAACTATTTTTATTACCATTAATAATTACTTTTTTTTAATTAAAAAAATTGATTTCATTTAGAAAAATTTAAAAAAAATGTAGAAAATTGTAGAAATGTTTTTTCCGATCCTTTTTATGCGATATTTTTAACAACGTGGTTGTGACGCCTAAAAGTATGCAGTAAATAATCAGAACTTAATCTGAGTCCTTGTGATTCTCAAGCTGTTTGTATCGTATACAAAATATCGCATAAGACTATCGTGTACAAATATCGCATACAACTATCGTATACAAATATCTTTTAAAGCTACACTGCCGATCAACTGAATAGGTTCATGCTTTCCGGGGTAGGAATTGGGCTGTAATTCCTAAACCAATGTTCCGATTTACATGAAATTTTGTTTCATAATTCTCTGATTCTTTAATAATTAGATGCCAAAGTATGATTTTCATAAATTTAATATTTATTGCTTAATTATTTTTTCTTCTGAAAGAGTTACAAAATTAATGCTTTATTTTTGCTTCAACTGAATAGGTTCAGCTGAATGAATTTCAGTTTGTGAGCAAAATTCGGCGATATAACGACAGAATTTGTTTGCAAATTAGTAAATTAATATATTTTCTTTATATAAAATGAAAAATTAGCCATGAATAGCAATTGTCCAAGTACGAAAGAGGTCAAATCGAGCCCTATCATAAAAGTGGTCTTGGCCATATCAAAATCGATAAAAACATTGGAAGAAGCCAAAATGTTGGGAGTAACTTTTGAAGAGACAGTGCCGAATATGACAAAAATATCAAAAACGGAGTCAAACACGCGACCACCGCGGCGGACAGGTGGCTCGCAGTGCGTCCAATTCCCACCTCTCAGCACCCAAAACCAAAGAAATTTGTGGTGTTAAAGCAAGTGGTTTAACTGTAAAACGTGTGATTTTGTCGGCTAATCATCTAATAAGATTGAAACTTAAAAAAAAAAATACCATTTAATCATCCACGTAAAGCTTCACGACTGCATTTTGGAAGTTACAAATTCAAGGTTTTAAGTTGAACCAAAAATAAAGCATTAATTTTGTTACTCTTTCAGAAAGAAAAATAATTAAGCAATAAATATTAAATTTATGAAAATCATACTTTGGCATCTAATTATTAAAGAATCAGAGAATTATGAAACAAAATTTCATGGAAATCGGAACATTGGTTTAGGAATTACAGCCCAATTCCTACCTCGGTATGCATGAACCTATTCAGTTGATCGGCAGTGTATCACAGAAAACTATCGTACAAAAATATCTTATTAATACATATTGCATAAAAAGGATCGGAAAAACAATTTATACTTTTTCCTACATTTTATTTAAATTTTCCTAAATAAATCCAATTTTTTTTAATTTTAAAAATAAAAAATTATTAATTGTAATTAAAATAGTTTATCACTAGCATTACTTAATGCCACTGAAAAACAATTTCTACTTTTTTCTACATTTTATTTCAACTTTTCTAAATACAGTCGAACTTCCCTAACTCCAACTTCCCAAAATCGAATTTTCTCTAACTCGAACGGCAATAGCGTTTACTGAGCAAATTTCATATAAATCTTCTTCCGTAACTCGAACTTCTATAAGTCGAATTTCTCCTTAACTCGAAAAAAAAAATGGCCCGCACTTCTGTAAGTGGAATTTTTCGGGAAAATCCCCAAAAAAGATTGAAGGACTTTTCGTTTCTATATGTTTTCTCATCGAAAACAGTTTTTATTATATTAAAAAATGGAAAATTAATTATGATGTCATTTGAATCGGGAACTTCTTCTTGGATACAGAAAAAGAACGAAAAACCTATTTTTGAGAATATCGACTGGTCTTGAACAAACTGGAATCTGGTTTTGTTGAAAATACAAGAAAAGTTTGCAATTTGAAATGTATTTATGAATGAATAAAATTGTAGTTTCTATTAAAAAACTAAAAAAAAAAGTTCCCTAACTCGAAGTCTCCCTAACTCGAACTTTTTTCTTGGATAATGGTGATTCGAGTTAGGGAAGTTCGACTGTAAATCCATTTTTCTTAATTAAAAAAAAAAAGTAATTAATAATGGTAATTAGAATAGTTTTACACTAGCATCACTTAATGCCACTGAAAAATGTTCATTACTTTTCATTTTTAATGCCTACTGCAATGAATTTTCATTAGCACTAGTTTTTTCAATGCTAGTGAAATGAAATTTTCATTAGCCCTACCTTTTTCAATGCCAATGAAATGACAAGTTCATTAAAAAAACTAGTTCATTTGGAACAACTCTGATCCTAGCTTAGTGATGTAAATTTGAGTGAAAACATCGATGTCGATGTGCATCGATGTTTTCAAAATGAAACATCGATGTTGGTTGATACATCGGGTTCGAAACATCGATGCATCGATGTATGTCCCATGGCTTAAAACGTTCAATTTAAAAAAAAAAAAAAATAAAGAATTTCTTAGATAAATAAAGGTGATTTATTCTTAAAATCATGTGCTTTCATAGCAGTCTTTTCAGTTTCATAGCAATTTTTGACTTAAAAAGAAACAAAACAAATAAAAACTTATACTTCCGTAGCAGTCTTTAACTTAAAAAGTATTTAGAAAGTATAAATTTGCTTACTTTGGCATTGCAAACACTGTTCATAAATAATAAACGCACACGCCTCAAACAAAAATAGCGTATTGAAGATGAGACAACTGACGATAAATACGCAAAATTGTGAAATTAAGCCGATGTTTTTCAAAACATCGATGCATCGCCATGAAACATCGATGAATCGACATCTCCAAAAACATCGGAAAACATCGGGAAACATCGCCAAAAAAAACATCGATGTTCGATGCATCGATGTTTTTTTACATCACTATCCTAGCTTTAATATTTTCTGAAAACTGTTATTTTCGAGCACAAAACCGTTACCTGAACAACATTTTGACATTCAATTCTCCTATAAATATATCCTGTTATTTCTCAAGGAAAAATCAAAAATCAAAATTTCGGTTTTAACAGAGAAAAAATAATTTTGAAATTTGCTGTTGTGAGATTCAATAAAAATGTTTTTAAAGTTTCAAATCGACGAGACTTAAGAATCTTGTGTGTGGTTCCTATGTGCCACAATCAGATCAAATTAGTTTTTAATTTTGGATGTCCCGCAAGTCAAAGAACGAATTACAATAGCTGTACACAGGAATTGTCAATGAAATTAGGAGCTCATGACCAAACCATTCGTGGAGATTTTGAGATGACTCGCCAACATTTGTCAAGCAGAATGCAGAAAATTCAATTTTCAATTCATGTGACTTTAGGAGTTCCCCAAGGAAGTTACCTTGGTCCTCTTCTTTTTGGATTATTTTTAAACGATCTTCCTTAGGTAATCCTTTTTTCCAACATCCTTCTGTACGCTGATGGCAAAAAATTTTTTTGACTCTCGCCAGCCCGCATTCACGATCTCTCCTTCAGTCTGATTTAAATCAACTTGAACAATTATATCAACTTGAACCACAATAACTGCAATTTTTGTTTAATAATTACTCTACAGAAAGAAATAAGCAAGAGCTCATTCATGCTATAACAAATCTTGGTGTATCATTAAGTCATAATCTCAATTTTAATTGTCGGGAAAACCAAAGGAGTAATCGTGTTTATAAAGCGGTGGTCTAAGGCCTCGATAACCCTTACATCACTAAACATCAATTTACATCACTGGTTCGACCTATTCTTGAGTATTGTTCGTATGTCTGGCCAACTGAGTACACAATATATCAGTACCTCAGTGCAGAAAGAATTCCTTTTGTTTGCTTTACATGAACTAAATTGGAAACAACATCGTCGGTTTTCTATGTCAAAAGCTTTAGACTTTTGCATCTACTCTCGTCTTAGGATTGGAAGATTTGTTTTGTCGTGCTGTATATCCATAAGTTAATAAATGTGCATGTTGACTCAAACTTCTTTGTTCCAGTGTATCTTCTGGTGTCCAAAAGTGTCCAGTATAAAACCTTCTTCTCTTCGTAGTTTGGCTTATTGTAATTTTAAAATAGCAAAAAATTGACTTCGATATTTTTTTTTTAATTTACTTTGTGTTAGTTCGATGTTTGTAGCAAAACGTAAAAGCCGATTTACCTATATGGAACCCACACAACAGCAAAATGATGCTCAGAATTTTCTATAATAGGTTTTAACTTAATTGTATTTTTTTTTTATATTTAATACAACTTTTTTATTTAAATAAGAAATAATTTAAAAAGGTTGTTCTATACAAATTTAATTCGAAAAAAAAATAATTTGATTTACATAAAATACACATAGACGATATCTTTACTACTTTCAAAGATATTAACTAAGCAATTCAAATTGATAAACACAGAAGTTATTCAAAAAAGTCAATATTATCCTCAAAAAGTGGCAAATAAAATTACAATCGTCTAATTTGCATACTAAGAAACTATAATGCGAAAGCATTTTCATTTACTTTAAAAACAATTACTTTTAGGTAATTAAATATGTAGGCAAATAACACAAAGCATCAACTGCTTGCTTATATGTACATATATTGTTTCAAGTTGTTTTTAATTTTTTAACAATCTAAATTCTTGATACCACGTCCTCAATCTGCATTTATTTTATAATGTCAAAAGTTGCAGCAAAATTTCATTTCTGTCTGCTCTGGACACTTCTTTCAAAGAAAACAATAATATTTTTGCATAAAGTGGAAAAGAAAAACATGAATTTCTGCCAAAAATTTAGACATTTGGTATAAATTTGACATTTTGTTTTTATTTCGAATCTATCAACGCTCGTAGTTTCATTTCCTGTTTCTCAATAATGGGCAGCCAGTGCTCTGAAGGGAATATAAATGTTGTGGGCTCAAACTTTCTGATGTCAGCCAATCTCGTGAGTCGACTCTGACGCTGTGCGTTTCTGTCTTGTATTATTTGTTCAAGTTTGTCGACCAAATGATTTGACTCCTGGATTAAATCATCGATCGTCTGCAGCAAGGCATACCAATCGATCTTTTGCCTGCCTATGAGGTTATTACCACTCAGGCGAAACGGAAAGGGGACAAAGCTGTTCCATGGCTTGAATGGCTCAATAGTATAGGGTATGAAGTGTTGTTCGGCTTCCATTTCAATAACGTCATCTTCGAAGTGCCACGATGCCAAAGTAGGTTTCATCTTTACACTCTGCATCTCCGCTGGGGGCTCAACTACTGCGTTGTCCTCCACGCTCAAATATAAATAGCGAATTTTCTTTAGTTGATCTTTTACTTTCTTTTCCACGTCGTATACTTCAGCGTCATCATGATTAATGTCGAATAAATACGCGTTTGTTGGATCCTTGTGGGCCTTGGGCAAAAGAGTTTGAGTAGCGACATCCGTTGTGCCGATAGAGTCCGTCATTTGCGACATAGAATAGGTTAATATATCTAAAAAGGTACGACATTTGGATGAAATGTTGGTGATAACACTGTGATGGTTTTTTGTGTATGTTGCCAAACCTAATTTGACTGATACGTATGGGGCCCAAAAGAGAAAAACCACTTAAAAAAGTTTTGAACGACGCCTAATTTAAGAAACTATCTATCTATCTAGCTTTCTAAAGTAAAAAAAACATTAAGAACATACAAAATATATAACGTTTAATAAGAAAGCTAAAAATATTTTAAAGAGTGTATGAAATCTTAAAAGATATATGAATCATCTTACCGTAAGGCTTTTATAATTTATCAAAGAGAAAACTCACCCATGAAATCTAACTTTATATAAAACAATTTAAAGGTCTTGCATAAAACAATTTTAAATTGTTTTTCGCCCCATGGAGCCCTATATGTATACAAAAAAAAGTAGGTTTGGCTGTTGCATAGTGTAAGTGTTCACATTTACATTGCTGATGCTCATCCTTTTTAATGGAGAATTGGCCATCCGTTAAAATTCCGGCATCTTTGAACAAAATTAAATCGTACTGCGGACCTATGCAGGCTTCTTTCATCAGTTTGGTAGGAATAAAGTCTGTCTGAGCTGCGACATTGGCCTTGCCAGCTCTCAAACGTCTATACCAAATACGAGTTTGGTCATCTATAAGGTCATATAGTTATATGGATAAACAATATATACGAACCTAGACGCATCCAGTAATTTGGCGCGGAGCATTGCGTTCTTGTCTGGTTTGGCAAGAGTCGAAACACTAACTGCACGCCAAGGAGGTCGCTTGGCCTCATTCTCCTTTTCCTTCTCTGCAGCCAGATCTTTCATGCGTTTCCAACTAGTTTTTGCTCTAAATATATTAATTGTCCTGCACTATTATTCATCTAATTATCACTCTACGTGGGTGGGCTGATAAGTCATTTTCAACTCCACATTTCCATTTCACTTTGTCTGCCGCTCCTTTAACTAACAGGGTTGAACAAGTCCTCAAAATGGGAACTTTTCACAAGTAACATTTTCTTTTTAGTGAAATGGTTTTTGCGGAGCTACATTTTTAAATTTGAAAAGAAAAAATAGTCACGTGGGCTCAGTCCTGAGTCCAGATAATGCGTGGGTTTCAGTTAAAAAATTATCTAAATTATTAAAAAAAAAAAAAATCAAAGACCTATAAGCCCAACCTCGTAGTTTGTATAATAACACTAGCCAGGTGTGTAGACTTTAATTGATATTGTATATAAAGTATGTATAAATATGTATAAAAAATAAATTCGTTATCAATTTCTTGATGCATTTTGATAGTAATTGAATGTACTATATAATTTTAAATATCATTAAAGTGACAATATTTAACTGAATTGATGAATAGATACACAGTGAACGGAAAATAGAATCTTACTTAATGTGAGCTATGCATGATCTATAAAAATATGCCTCTGATATTCGCATTAGCAACTTACCTAATTAGTGCAGCACTTCGATTGGCCTCTGTTGGATGTTCTTCCACGCTATGCGTCTCACTGTTCTCCGACGATGTGGCACTGTTGTTGGAGCTGGTTTGTGCTTGTACCCGGACCCTACTCATATTACAAAATTTGATTTGAAATTTACTCCTTTCAATTTTGAATGTATGCTTGTAAGTGTCGTTTCAACAACCCTCAATCAAAAGAGAGTTACTGTTATCACAACCAATATATCGATGCTAAACAATTTGCCGCGTTCACGTTGCTATGGAATCCACCTGCGTTTGCACGTGTATATGTTCGTAATAAATACATACATGTGTACAGAAATCACATAAATATTTATACATACATATATACCATCATATAACATATCCTGGCTTTCACCGCAACCTTTTTGTATGTACACTTTTGAATGCTTATAATTTATCTCACATACTAAAAAATAATTGTGATTATTATAATAGTTTATAGCATAATTAACTTTATTTTCAAGTTTCATTATTAAGAATTATGATAAAACGCGTTTAAAATACGAAAGGCTTCATTGTTATATCCATCAA